>CM067852.1:15973396-16573396 GCA_034638295.1 Phortica okadai
CTATACAACAACAACGTTTATGATCTTTAAACAACTTAACCGTGAATCGTTTCGATTCGACGTTAGCGCCTTCAACTGCTCAGGCAAACTTCTTTCTGCTGAATCCTATACTCAACTGCTGCTTCTTCTTCTGCTGTTCACCAACATGCCCACTCGTTACATGTACATATGTTACGCAAAGTGGAAGAGGAACCTATAAAGTACATAAATTCTTGATCAGGACGTCAAGACGAATATATATAGCCATGTCTGTCCTCACCAATAGTTCTCGGAAAATATAATAGCTAGAGACTTAAAATTTTGAAGATAGTCTTTGTGGTAATGCGCTACTTCATGTTTGAAGGATTTTTTGTCACGCTTTTATAGTGTGCTTTTGATATTTTGTTGTCTGCAGTAAGACTGACCATGTCGCTTGCTTACTGCAAGACTGTCATAACTCGAAAAATGCGATTTTTGAGTTAATTATGCAGAAATGATCATTAACTAAAGCGTTATATTGTGTCAAAGTTTCATGTTTGTATTGTTAATAGTTTCTGAGTTATGCAATTTTTAGTTTTTCATTCTTTATGGAAGTAAGTGCAACTTTTAAACTTTAAACGCGTTTTTCTCGAAACGGCAAATTTTGAGTTATGCCGGTCTTGCAGTAAGCAAGCGATGTGTTGCTTTGGCTCAGTTATAATAGGATGTTAGCTGAGGTTCTCGTGCCCTAAATATATTTGCATGCTATCCAAGTGCCTAACTCGTAATATTCCCGTAAATTCTCTACTGCTCTTTTTCTTCGATTTAATTATGCACTTTGTTTTTGTCGTATTATCTCTTGCATTTCGTTGCCATTTTCCAACTCATAAAATTATTTTATTTTAGATTCTTCAGTAGAATTTCTACTACATCGTTTTCATGAAAAGTGCTTTAACGCAAAATCCAGAAGATCGCGATAAAATATATTTGCGAACAGCAAATAATTACATTTTAATTGAATATTATTGAAAAGACAAATTAAAGTCTTGCGTTTTATTAACAAAAAAAATAAACTTTATATAAATCTAGTCAGGATACTTCCTTTTCAAGGTTTCTTTTTTTACAATTTCACTCACATTTAATTTCACTTCGCGGATATTAAACCAGTAAGGGAGCTATTTTCAGCTTTGCTGAAACTTATATACTCTTGCAAGCATTTGGAAAATCCGTTTTATAGTTTTTCTAATAAGAATCTTATAAGTTAATAAAGATAAAGGGGCATAGCCCCGCCCATTTTCTAACTTGTTTTCAAGAGTACAATGCAATCATTCTACACTTCATTTTACGATTTTCTATCCCGTCTGCTAATAGATAAATCACATTTTTAAGTTTTTCTCTATATGGGCGGTGCCACGCCCTTATGTCCGATTCTTATGAAACTTTGTAATATGGTCAAGGATTCTTAAAAGCGCGTAACTGCTTTTCATTTGTTTATAGTTGAGAACAAAAAAGTTTTTCTAACAAAAACCGAATTTTTGACCGATTGTTCCTATGGGAGCTATATGCTATATTTATACGATCTTCACCAATTTTGCAGTGTGCCTCAATTTACGTCCAAGATGTTCTTGTGCAAAAAATCGAGGCGATAGCTTTAAAATCAACGAGTTTATTGAGCAAAAACCTAATTTTTGACCGATCGTTCCTATGGCAGCTATATGCTATAGTATTCCGATCAAGCTGGTTTCTACATATAAACTGCCTGCAAGGAAAAGAAAATTTTCTGCGTTTAAATTTTTTTGCTAACTTCAAAACTCTGGGAGGAGTTCGCATTGAAACAGACAGACGGACAGACAGACAGACGGACATGGCTATTTGAACTCGTCTCGTCGAGCTGATCGAGAATATATATACTTTATATAGTCGGAGATGTCTCCTTCTCTGCGTTGCAAACTTCACGACAAAGTTGATATACTCTTGCAAGAGTATAAACAAACAAAACAGACAAAACTGCGAGAACTTGGCGGTTAGACAGTAATTTAGCACCCTTTATTTGTTGGTTTATCTCTCCAATCAAAAATACATATACTTTTTTTTATTGCTTCTAAGTTCCAATAAAGTCGGCACGTGTTCCAAACTGGAACTTCCAGTGCTCCAAAAAAATGAAAATAAAACCAGTAAGGATTGGAATCGACATTACTCGACTTCGTCATACCCTGTACCTTCAATTTGTAACGGCTGTAATAGGACGTTTCCGCGCCCACTTTTCATTCAAAACCGATGGCATTTCCATTCAATTTCAGAAATACGAATTTTTACTCTTCTAGTCCAATTGATTCAAAAGATATAACGTTTTCCTGTTGTGGCAATATGTGGGCGTGGCCACACCACACTCTATTCCAATATTATACACGAGATATAAGCATTTTGAATTTGTACAATACGTGGACGCGGCCACGCCCATTTTCTATTTAATCTCTTTGAGTTTCAAGTTAGCTATATACACTCCAAATTTGGTGTTCCTATCTCAAAAGACAACCGAGAAAATACAACTTTTGTAATTTTTTTACCCGAGGTAGGTTCAGTTATTTACCCCTCACCCCTAAACCAAGTCAAAAAGGGGGAAAAAAATAAACTCGATCTGCCCAATGAATAACAGAATCGATTCGAATTTGGGCTCTATATATTATACTTTCCGAGATCGACACGTTGATACAGACAGACGGACATGGCTAAATTGACTTCTCTTTCGATGTTGATCAATAATATACATATATACTTTGTATAGTCGGAGATGTCTCCTTTAAGGTGTTACATGCATTGTTGACATGCACAAAACTAATATACCCTTGTACCCTAAGGTATAATCATGGGAGAGAATAGAATGAACAAAACTAGAATATATGCGTTAATAAATAAAAACATTGCAAAATAAGGGACACCCTAGTGCCAAAAACAATTACAGTAAAATAAAAATAAAAACAATTACATATCCTTACAAAGTTTGTTTTATTTGCTTCCAGAAAATTTCTAACGTCAATTCGAAACAAGGCTACAGACATGGCAAAGGAGCTTGTTCAGCAACTGAAAGACCGAAATACGGAAAATGACCGTCTGATTCCTAGCAATGTTATGCAATATTCGTAAGTATAATGCATACATTTGTATGTTATTTTAAGAACTATGATAGATGAAAAAGGTGGCGTACTAATCTGATGTTAACTTAAATACTTTTAAAAAAGTGTATTTTTTTTAGCCATGAGTGATATCATGTGTTTTACCGTCCTATTTAAGAAATGTCTTAATGAGCAATATTTTTGTTAAGCGTCTGTTAAGTTCAACAAATGAATATTGGAACGGGTCATGTTCTTGCGTGTCTCTAAAGAACATGAGGGGAAATATTACTTTTCATACCGCCTCGTCTTCTTCCCATTAGAGGCAAAACTTTTGACACTGGTTCACTGATACAACAAGTGTTCAGCGCTGTGGCCACACCTACATATGGTCAAAATCGAAAAAGTTATTCATATACATATATAAAACCAATTGGTCTAAAAGAATGAAAATGAGAATGTATGATATTTAATGGAAATAAATTCTTGTTAGCTAGTTTTATTAAATCGCATTTTTGTTAGGAAAATAATCCACAAAAAGCCTTTATCGATGACCTTCTTTAAAACCATTTTCTATCAGTTGTGGGATGTAGTACATTCTTCTTCATCTTCAACTCAAACTAAAAAACCGGCGCAGTCTTCGCTTGAACCTCTCCAAGTCCGGGGTAACAGCTTTTAAGGAGGCTGGAACGAATTGGGTGGCACAAGGGGGGTCCGGTTTGAGGATACAAAGGCAGCTGTGGCACGAATGTTTTGAGCGAATATCTCAACAGCATCGTCGAGGTCACATGCTGAATAAATCTCCATATTTAAAATAAAGCGATCTTCAAGGGTCATTCTGAATAATAGCAAGCCTGCGTGTGGGGGCAATGTTGAAGTCAACCATCAGTAGTAGATGGTCCGACGGCAGATTTGCGCTCCCTTGTATGGATAGACAGCAATTACTGCGAAGTCCAGCATATATGGAATTTGATTGTTATCGTTCGAATAATCCTGTGGATAAGACTTCTTTCCGGGAGTGAGCTGTCGTTGAAATCGCGAGGGGATTGCACAGTTATAACTTGTCGGCAAAAATGATTGATAACACAAATGTTTTTGTTAGAACTGGGCGGTTCCAACTCGACCAAAAACAAATTTAAGCGATCGTTATTTTTTTGACTCACTGTGTTGTGCATATTCATTTAAAGGAGGCGAGTTCAGACTTAATGATGTCTGTGAAGATTAAATGGTCCAATCCTCTATGTACCACAAACGGTCATAGTTTCTCCTTAAGTTGATATGAGTGAAAAAGTAGCGACAATGAGTCAGGAATACCTGTTAAACCCTTGCCGGTCGATTTCTTGAAGTATGACGTAGAGTCCACAACTTGATCATCCCATTGATGTCAGTAATAATTGAAGTATCGAAGTTTCATCATCAGTTAAAGGTTTTGAGATTGTTGTTGGCGAACGTTGTCAATTGAACCACCTCCTCAACAGTTTCCATCTTATCATAAGAATAGGATGAGAGTTCAGTAAATCCATTGGTCGTGTTAGGCTGTTGAACTCTATGGCAATCAATATGAATTTTGGGTCGTAGGACTCACGTTTTTTGATAAAAATCGATTGGGTGACTGCTAAAGTGCAACGCGGACATGGCTTGCTGCTTTGTGCTGTGGAGTGGGCGGATGAGAAAAAACAGTTTTCGTTTAAGATTGTAAGCGTCTTTGGGCCTAGCTTCCGCTACAGTGGCTGCGGCATTTTCAAAATCCATAGCAAAAGTTGCTTGACAATAAATCATTATTTGGCATTGTCGCAAATCAGATATGCGATATGCAGGTGCAGCTAGTCAGTAAGTTACTGATAAGAATATACATTTCTTTGTCATTTTTTTTAATTTACCAAAATGCATACCTGCTATTTTTATAATACATATATTAAACTTAACCTAAATATAAAATTTCAACTTCATAAGTTAATTTTAACCCATGCTGACAGAGCCCTTGGGTATTCTATCGAGGTGTACTCCTAAGTATGTCACTTCGTTTGCTTGCGAGAAGTGACATGCGCAGTATTGTTTAACATAAGCGGTAGGCAATCTTGCCTGTTTAGAGTGAACGTAACGTGATTGCATTTTCGATCGTTTACTTTTGTTTACCAATCATTTTTCTACGTCGAGACCAGAGTCGTCAGCAAAGGTGGATGTTGTTAGACGACTACTTGTTGGAATATCTGCTGAGTAGAGGACATGTAATGTTGAGCCAAGTACACTGCCTTGTGGAACTGCAGCTCCCATCCACTTCAAATTTCCTGTCGTAGAGGTATTACTTTAGTAGTTTATGTGTGTTATTTGGAAGCGTTGTTCTAATCTTGTACATTAGACCATCTAACCCAACTCTAGTAAATGCTTGAGAGACATCCAAAAATATTGCTGTGCAGCATTCTCGATTTTCGAACGCGCTTCGTATTTCTGATGTTATACGATTGACCTGCTCAATAGTTCAGTAGTTCTGTTCACTATGTGAGTCAAAAATGTAAGCGTGTAATGTTCCTTGGCTGTTATCGCCCAGTGGACAAAAAAACGATACATTTTCCGAATGTTCGCAAAACGTCCGAAAACGAGCTCGAAAACGAATGTTTTACGGATAAAAATCGGACATATCAGAAAATGTCCGCAAAATGCTCGCAATCGGACTTACAAACGAACCTAAAACGGATAAAATTCGGATGAAAAAATATTCGCAAAACACTCGCAAATTGTTCGTAAACGGATTACAAACGAATGTTTTGCGGACAAAAAACGATCATTCACAAAACAATCGGAAAATGTTCGTAAGCGGATAACAAACGAAAGTTTTTCGGTTAAAAAACGAGCATTCTCAAAATATTCGCAAAATGTTGGTAAAGTAACTCAAAAACGAATATTTTGCGAAGAAAAAGCGAGCATTCGCAACATTCTCACAAAATGTTCGGAATCAGATTCAGAAACGAACGTATTGCGGACAAGAGACGAGTTTGAACAAAAATGTTTAAAATAAATAAAATTTATCAAATATCAAATGTTTCTATGTCGCCAGCTGTAGCTCTGAGTTTAGTGTGTTGGACTATGAAACCGAAGGTATGAGGTTCAAACCCCAGCGGCACCAGAATTTAAAAGTTTATTATATTAATGTGTATCAATTCAATTGTTGTTAATAATAAAAAATAAAGATATTTAATTAGCAAAATTATAAAAAAAAGTTAACCGGATTGGTAATAAAAAAAAAAAACAATATATTCAGTTCCTTAATATTGTTTCTATTTTTTAATTTTACAATTTTTTATTGGGGGAATAAACTGGGATTGAAACAAAAAAAACTGTTATTAAACAACCCGAAAAAGGTTCGTAAACGAGTCCGCAATAGGCTCTCAAAAGTTCCGTAAAAGTGTCGCAAAAGATTCCGAAACAATACGAAAACGAGTTCGGAAACGATACGAAAACGAGTCCTAAAACGATACGAAAATGATTCCCAATTGTCCGTTTTCGACTATCGTAAACGAAATTTTCGTGCACACAAACTGAACGACTGATGATTACTTTTCGTATCGTTTTCGGATCCATTTACGATAGTTTTGTCCGGTTGAGTTTCGCAAAACGTTCGTTTACGATATCGTTAACGAGAATTTTGTCCACTGGGCGTGAACAGACTTGTTTACTTGTAGGAGTGTAAGAGTGTAACAATTTAAACTAAGTAAGCTGTTCTTAACTTTGACACATTGCTTATTTTATTTATTATTATTGCAAGACCCAGATTGAAAAAAAAAAAACAAAACTAGAATTATTTTCGGAAAAATGGCTCAAATCTGTAATTTAGCGGAATAATATTTTATGCTCATTTGTTGACCAACGATTTAAGTAAATGTTGCGCGTCTTCAAAGACAATTTGGCAAATTGCTGGACTTAATAAAAGAGGTGGAGGTGCTCAAAACTAATTTCAATAGGCAAATGCCTATTTATTAGCAATTTGCAATAGTTTTGGATAGATTGGGTTCCTCTTGAAGTAGTGCATCAGAGGAACACGTATGTATGTGAATAGTATTATAATTTTGTTTATTTATTATTTTTGAGATAAAAGTAGATATGAGCACAATGCTATTTAAATGCGTCTTTTGGGGGTGGAAAGCTAGAAAGGGAAAGTATCTTATTAAATTAATCTCACTCACACTATCCAATATCACTCAATTATACCAAGAATACTATACAAGTTATGGTCACCTAACGGTATTTTCTGTTCTGTTGATAATACTGTTAGTGAAAAATTACACTTATTTTTTTAATCAAGGGTCGGGGTTTGCTTTACACAAAAGTAAAATTACATTTTTGCCTCATATAGTGAACAGCACCAGTGTTTTTCACGAAACCAGAACTGATGTGAAGAGATTTTGTTGTGAATTCTTAAGGATGAATTTGTCCAAGTTAGAACACATTTTTCGAAAAATTTTGATAGACATGATAACAAAGTTATGCGTCGAAGGAATTGTGTTATTTTTTCCTGGCTTCGATATCATGAAAATCGTTGACTGTTTCCATTTCTTTGTAATAGTGATAGTGTAAACGGCACAATATGGGAGCTCAATAATAATTTTTTGGTTTGGGTTCAGTTCTTTTCTGATGATGTTTCATTTGGGCGAAACTCGATTGGATCATATTGAAGATCATTTTTTAATGTTAAACACATTTTTAAGGTGAGCGACAAATGTTCTTGCTCTGTCTTTATCGCTGAGGTCCCACCCGCATGCGGGGTTTCTTATAGGCATCAAAGTTTCTGTCGGTGATCTTAGAGTTGGGTGACCTCTCCATAGTGAGTGTTTTGTACAGGATGTTGATAATTGTTCTATATAACGGCGTTGGGCGTGTACTTCTTTTTGCTTTAACGCTTTGGTGATCTTACATGCTTCGGGCTTCAACCTATGTCGTGCATATGGTTTTCCGATAAAGAGCTGCTCGATTTGCAGATTCGCCTTCTTTTGGTTATATGGTTCTTGTGCGGTGAAGAATACGAATTCTAGAGTAATTAGAAAGCTGTCGATCGGAGCTTCAACTGCGATGAGAGGATCTAGCTCAATGTGTGAACTTATGTATTTTTTGTGACTGATCTAATTGGCTTTATGTGAAGTCAGTCTACTCGGTTGGTCTACGATTTTTGGATGTTGAAGCAGATTAATTAAAACAGGCGAGTGATCAGATGAGAGATCTAAAAGACTTTCGACGCTTAACAGGTTTCGAGGAATATTTTTAGATATTCTAAAATCAATTAGGTCGGGTAGTTTCTTGGAGTCAATCAGCAGCGTGATTTTTCTGGACAATATTAACTTTGTTGTTATTTTTAGTAACCATGCAAGCATACGCTTATGTTAAGCTTGCACGTGTGTTAACACTAGAGATGGGCACGGGCCGGGACGGGCCTCTATTAAAAATGCGGTCTTCGGGCCTGACACCAAAAGCCCGAAATTTTCGCAATTCATGGATGCCAACATGTCCTAAAAGTGAAAATTGGAAAAAAAAATTGAATTTGAGAATGAAATCGATAAATATTTAAACTTTGACTCGTCGGAATCTTGCATACTGACATTTTGGAAACATGCAAAAGATCTGCCATTTTTGCAGCCATTGGCGGGAAATATCAAACAGAAATATGTAGTTTTAAGAATTAAATTTTAAATCTATTAAAAAATGATTTAGCAAATGAAAAAAGTTTATTTTTCGTTTTGTGTTAACGATCTTATTAAACTTTGTATTTAATTTAATTTAATTAATTGCCGAAAAAAAAGTAATTTTCATCACGTGGGCCGGGCCGATCCGGGCCTTTTTGAAAATATACCGGGCCGGGCCTCAAAAATTAGGCCCGCGCCCATCTCTAGTTAGTACACCAAATAAATAAGCACTTTTTTGTTAATTTTTTTTTTAGAGAGAATTCGAAATAGAACATGAACTCGCCACTTCATCTTTTGCCATCACTTTCATTGAATTAAGGAAAACAACAAAAATTTTGTTATGCTTACATTTTTTGCAAACAATGCATACCATTCATTTCATTCATTGAATTCGGAAAAACGGTATGTATGGCATAATGGCGGCAACTCATCTCGAAAAAAGCAACGCCCTTTCCGAGTGAATAAATTATGATCGTGTTTATCTTTCATCTTTGTCAAAGGTTTGTGTTAATTGTTTTTTCAAAGTACCTCGTAAACGAACTTCTCCCTCCTGTTAAATTTAATTCTTGTTGACTGGCGCAGCAAGTTAAATAACAAAGAAAATATTTCCCTTCCTCCGAGTTACATCTATCATCCCATGTGTTACAAAATGTGCTTAAAGTTGCATATGTATGTATTTGTAAATATTTTTCTTCATTCTTGTATAATTTTGAATTAACTAACCGCCGCCTAAAAGTATAAAAATAAAGTAATTCTCTAAAATTGCTTCTAAAACCATTATGGGTTTCCCGCCAGTTGGCAAAACTAAAAAAATGTTAGGTCCAGACTCTATAAAAAATTTAAAATGTCTGGTTTGATGTCCGCGTATTCTAAATATTCAGTTGGTCGATTTTAATTTTTTGTCGCTTAATACCATTTGTTACAATAGTTACCTAATTAGATGTAAAATTCAATTCACGCGGGTCCCTAAAACGTTTTACAAATTTGTTAATTCAAAGCGCGGGACGGCTTTATACCCTTCGTCATTTTTTCTTGATGTAAATTTGGCTAGTGATGATTCGGGAATTGCAATTTCAGAACGACTTACTCTTCTACAATATTTTCACGAACCTCATATCCATATCCAATAAGCCCTATCAACGGCTTTGGTTCCCCTCTATTGAATGAAGAGTCTGTTTTTCTCCTGGCCCTGATAATATCCCTAGCTTTGTGCTTAAAGGGTGTGAAAAATCTCTGTGTAAGCCTTTACTGAAACTTTTTAAGTTATCGCTTCTCAATTCTACGTTTCCCCTATTTCAAAGGAATCTTTTATTATTCTTCTCCACAAAAAAGGTAACAAATCAGATAACACCAATTATAGGGGCATAGCTAGATTGTTGCGATTTCCAAGTGTTTTCAGAAAATATTTTTTCAAGCATGGAACATTTCTGCAAATCGGTTATGTCACCTCCTCAGCATGATTTTTTAAAAATGAGATCAGCTTGTTCTAACCTTCTTGAATTTACTGGATTCTTAAAGCATGGTTTTGTCAACCACTCCTTAAGCGATATCATATATACAGACTTCAATAAAGACTTTGACTCGGGTAACCGTGACGTACTTTTCTTCAAATTAAACCTTGAATTTCCCGCCAAATGTTCTAATTTGGGTTAGGTCCTATTTAACAAATAGAACTCAAAAGGTTTTGTTTAGAGCTACCAAGTCTGATCTTGTTCAAGTTACTTCTAGTGTCCTTCAAGGCAGTCATATTGGTCCCCTCTTGTTTAATCTTTTCATTAATAATCTCATACTACGGGGTACTTATGTATGCCGATGATGTTAAACTGTGCAAGTGTTCATGCAACAAGTCTCAACTGTCGTTAAAGCGAATGGTGGTTTTAGATATATTAAAGGCTGGTCTAAAGAATTCAATGACCCCTCTATCACCAAACTTCTTTTTTCTTCACTTTTACATCGTCTTCTCGAGTATTGTTGTTGCGTATGGGTCCACAGTACAAAAAACATCAAGATCGCATCAAATCAGTCCAAAAGCAATTTCTCCTCGTTGCGCTTCGTGGCCTTCCATCTCCAGCTCATCGCAGGATTGTTTCCCCTCTTGTTTAATCTTTTCATTAATAATCTCATACTACGGGGTACTTATGTATGCCGATGATGTTAAACTGTGCAAGTGTTCATGCAACAAGTCTCAACTGTCGTTAAAGCGAATGGTGGTTTTAGATATATTAAAGGCTGGTCTAAAGAATTCAATGACCCCTCTATCACCAAACTTCTTTTTTCTTCACTTTTACATCGTCTTCTCGAGTATTGTTGTTGCGTATGGGTCCACAGTACAAAAAACATCAAGATCGCATCAAATCAGTCCAAAAGCAATTTCTCCTCGTTGCGCTTCGTGGCCTTCCATCTCCAGCTCATCGCAGGATTGTTTTAGGGGCTCTTTTTCTTCATAAATTGATTCTCCAGACCTACTCAGTGGGATTAGCTTCAAAGTCCCACAACGCCCTACTAGAAACTTTGTTCCTATAATTTTGCAAAAATGATGACTATACCCCTCATGATCTTTTTTGAGTACTAAGTATGAATCTATACACCGTCCGCCCAACTGAAATCTCTCTTACGACACTAAACTGTAGCGTTTTAGCTACCTACGTTTTCTCAATGGAGAGATGGCGTTCTTTACAACTTAAGTCTCTGACTATACATGTCTGTAAATTGGGGCATAGCTGGCATTGTGCAAGTAAATTCCACCCACCGGGTCTGAGACTTCTTAGAATTAAAGTAAACAATATTTTTTATTTTTATTTAAGAAGTTTTTTTTTTGACCTCGTTAAATTTTTTTTTCTCTCAATTAAATTTGTGTTTGTATACATATATTCTATTTATATATTATATTAAGGGTATTCAGTAGTTCTCGCATATGTAGCAAATAGCAGGTCTAGTAAACGAAAATTTAAAATTACAAAAACAAATTTTATGAACAATGTCTATTTATGTATGTATGTATGTATGTATACTAGGGTGTCCCTTATATGGTCGATTTTTTTTTTTTTTGCTTTTTGAAAACACATACCCGCTATTTCAGTTTAGTGTCTTGTACTTAACCTTAATATAAAATTTCAGCTTCCTATGTTAATTTTAACACGTGCCGTCTGAGCCCTTAAGTTTTATGAAAGAAGATTTTAGATGTTTTTTTTAAATACAACTTGGGGACAGCAAATAATTAAATTTTAATTGAATATTATTGAAAAGACAAATTTAAGTATTGCGTTTTATAACCAAAAAGATAAACTTTATGTAATACTAATCAGGATACTTCCTTATCATGGGTTCTTTTTATACCTTACACATACTATGTATCAGGGTATATTGTGTTTGATTGAACGATATTTATGTAACGCACAGAAGGAGGGGAGGGGGACCCCATAAAGTATATATATTCTTGATCAGGACTCGTGGTGCTCGGGAGAGGATCAAGTTTATTTTTTTTTTTTTGCAATCCCCATTCCGTCCCGCCCATCCAGCCCCACCCACTTTTTTAAATTGCTATAACTTAAAATTCCAAAGAGATTGAAACATTAAAGTCGGTATGTAGACTCAGTATGTATAGCACAATTTTTACAATTTACAATTTGATTTGAGCTTTAACTCATTTAATGTCACTTCGCGGATATTAAAAAATAAAACTGCGAGAGCTTGGCGGATAGATGGCAACTTAACACCCGTTATTTGGTGATTTGTCTCACCAATGAAAAATGTAGTTTTTGTATTGCTTATAAGTTCCACAGACATTGTACTGTTTGAGAAAGTGTTCCAATGTTACATAAAAGACGCAGGCGTAACTTGCATGTTTTGGACGCAAGTCGGCACGTGCTCCTGTAATTCAAAAAAAAAAAAAAATCATGGGAATGTTTTAGAGTAGACTGAACAAAACTAGCCCATATGCGTTAAAAAATAAGAACCTTGCAAAATAAAGAACACCCTCATCTATATCTATAAAAAAAACTGTAAACTTTTATATCCCAATTATTTATATTTTTTTGTTTTATATTACTATTTTTAATATTTTTTGAAATAATATTTTTGTATTAGAGGTGTTCATGCCCAGCTTGGACACGTCGAAATTTTAACAATTTTGATTTTACCGAGTGTCGGGCGTGAACATCGAAATACGCAGGTTAGCGTAAATTCGTTAATTTTTGTTCTTATAAAAATAAACGAAAAAGGTAATTCATCTGAATTGTGCGAAATTGATCAAATAAAATTAAAATTCTGCGAAATAACGTAAAAAATCCATTAATGGAATTTAAAATTAATCAAGTTACGCAAGAAATTGAGTTTCAGGAAGGCAATTATGTTTATTAATGTATGAATGTACAAATAACACAGGCCGTCAACTTTTTCAGTAAATGCAACTCATTCGTATGTATTTTGGTGTGCTGATTCCGAAAATTGTAGACATAAAGTCGTAGCACCCTCCAATTTCTTGCATTTCACTGGATTGTAAAAAACAGGAAATTACTGTTTTTCAAACTTGTGACAAGATATCTCAGAAACTACATGACCGATTTTGTTGAAATTTAACTAAGATATTCTTAGGAACCCAATCTATCATGTACTAAAAGAGTTGTTTGATTGAGGACCCCTTTCGAATGTTATACACTTTGAAATTTATTGAAAATCAAAAAAGTTTTATCTTTGAAGAGCTGTAAATTTTACAAAAAAAAAACTTTTAATTTTTTTCCATATGCTACTCTGTTTGTAGTTATTTTCTTCATAAAATGACGGTCTGTTTGTGTTTTCCCGACAATTGGTGACCGAGATATCATGTACACTACCAACGTATGTTATTTTTGTTTCGCAAATCTTGGGAAATGGTATAAAATAGAAAAGATAGCTTTTAAACAGCACAACAGTTGCAGTAGCCATGACTTGTTTATTTATACATATTCATTTTCGTTTGATAACCTGCAATTCTCATGCAGTTTACCAAGAAAAACGTTAGGGAGTGCTGATGATAATTCGTTCATCGTAAAAGAAAGATCGCGGATGAAGGAGTTTGGCAACTCCCGAAACAGCTGTACGATCTGCCTGCTGCTAGCTTTTGAGTTACTTCTTGCAGTATTGTTTGTTGTTAAAACTGCCAAAACTTTGATTACAAATTTGGTGTATCAAAATTGACCTCGAGCCTGCTAATCATCATATTCATTTTAAATTTTGAAACAACAAAGTTTCACATCATTTTATTATAGAATTCATTTATGTTATGTGTTAGTCAACATAATCCAATACAAAGGAAAATGATCTTCAATATTTGCATATTGCAACGACTACTCGTATTTTACAAGCAATAACACAACAAGCACATACAATTATCAAATCAAAATGCAGATTTTGGGTCTTTGATTTCGTCCTCACTCCAACCCTTATATGCCAATAATGTCGTCCACAAAGTCATCTAATGCCTTCTCAACTTCTCCATCCCGACCAATATCTGTGCACCATTTTAACACAGTTAGTTAATTATTTGTGTATTCATACATTAATAAACATAGTTTCCTTCCTGAAACTCAATTTCTTGCGTAACTTGGTTAATTTTATATTAATTGATTGTTTACATTATTTCGCAGAATTTTAATGTTATTTGATTTATTTCGCACAATTCAGACAAATCAACGTTTCCTTTTGTTTATATAAGAAGGAGAAAAATTACCTAGTTTACGCAAACCAGCTTATTTGAGTGGTCACACCGATTTTCTTCACGTTACCGAGTTGGCCGTGAAATCCCTTTAATTTTTTCTATTATATTATTTAATTTTTAAACTTTATTACTAATATAGCAGCAAATTGTTTTAAAACGAAATAAATAAATAAATAAAAAATCTGGTTTATTTCAAATATTTTGTAGTTAATTTTTTTCTGTCCTTTAATTTTCCAGGATTGATGTAATCATAAGCAGCCCAGTCATAGTACTTCCCGCCTCAAATGAAAGCTTAGATGTACTTGTTGCGAATCTAGGTCAAATAACAGTTTATAATAAAGAATTCAATCCTGCTGATATGAAGAAACCAATAGACGTGAACATGTCTGTCTTGGAAGAAAATGTGTTGATAACAGAACAGTATAATATTGAGATCAGAAATATTAATCTCTTTTCCCTAAACATAATGGAAAGAAAAGAACTACGCATGTCGGCTTTGCCAAAGGCTAATGAGTTTTACTCTTGCAAAAATAATGCATTTGCCATTTTACATGATACAGCAATATCCGTAAAAATTTTTCGAGGATTTGAAGAGAATGAAAACATTTCATTTTATAAGTACAAAAACATATGTTGGGTAAGTAGTCTATTGCTATAAATACTGTTTACTGAACTTAATTGAAACAATAACTTATAATAACTTAACGACCTAATCTCACACCAGTCAGAGAATTCTTTATATTCTAAGAGCCAACATTAAAAATGTAGTGCTATGACTCTAACGATAGGGATATTGCTTGCTGTGCTTGACATTATAAATTTGCTGGTTTTCCAGACCGTGATTGGGATAGGCTTTATAAAGACCCCATTTCTTGCTGTAGTGACTTTCAATGGTCACGGCTAGTTCGCTTCAAGCGGCAATTTATCCGGGTACATCGTACGACAATGATTTAAATTTTTATTACAATCTGCTGGACATACCTCTGTTTCCGACATACTAGTTTGTGCACTTAATTAATCGCTCCATCGATCTTCTGTTGATTAATGACAATAGCGGCATAATTGTGCGAGATGCAACCATTCGTCTCTGTCTGAAGATTATTATACCCTCTTCACACTGTGTGTCAGGGCATATTATGTTTGTTTCAGACACAAAGTATGTAACATCAACAAGGAGGGAAGTAAGTCCCCTGAAAGTATTTATATTCTTGATCAAGACGAAAAGACGAATTGATATAGCCATGTCCATCCGTCCGCCTATCCTCACCAATGGTTCTCGGAAACTAGAGACTTGAAATTGGGAAGATAGTCTCTTGGTCTTCTTGGTCAAACTTGTTCTTCCTTCTTTTTGCCGAGTTTTTCTCTTCAAAGTCGACTTTGTTTTCGTAATACATATTTATTTTGAGATACTAAACAAAATGGTCATCTAATATCATTGTAATGACATATTATTTAGGACAAAGTTCTTTTTTGAGACCCTAAATGGCATTCTCAATACTTGCGTTAAGACCATCATGTTTTTTCTCCAGTTGCATAATCTAAACCAGTAAGGAATTGCAGCAGAGAGGGCTCGACTTCAACATATCCTGTATCTCCAATTTTTAACGGTTGTCACAGAGCGTTTTCCCGACCAATTTTCAATCGAAACAAATTTAATTTCCATTCAATATCCTACATACCAACCTTTACTCTTTGAGACCAATTGCTTCCAGAGATGTCATGTTTTTCCACTTTGGCTATACAGTACTGCGGAAAACCTAGGCAACTTTATTTCCTTTCATAAAGAAAGTTGTCTAGAACTCTTAAAATACTTCCCGGTAAACCACAATGGATATTAACTTAATAGCATACAAAAGTTTAGGTCTGTTACCAATGAAAAAATAATTCCACTCATTTGTAAAAGTGTCCAGATGTATAGAGGAAGAATTGTCATCATAACGTCATGCTTGTATCGTAATTTTGTTGGTTCTTTTCGTGAAATAGGATGGATAATACGGTGTAAAAACGATTCAAAATTGACGAAAGAGGAGAACTTATAGCGAGAAAACATAACACTAAATTCTATTTCCAATATTATTCAGTTAATGTCTCGTAAATGTGCCGATATTATAAAAAATAATGGGTACAAAGCAAAACATTAAAAAAGTTGCTTAAGTTTTGCACAGGTAGTTTTTTGACATGATTTGTTTTTTTGTGATTTATTCACTGTTGATAAAGTAAAGTTAATGAAGTGGATTTTGAGGGGACATATCAATTCATAAAAAATTAATTTGCGGTTTACCGGGAATTATTTTTAAGAGTTCTACACAACTTTCTTTATGAGAGAAAATAAAGTTTCTTAGGTTTTGCACAGCACTGTATGTGGGCGTGACCTCGCCCATTTTATGGATTTTTATATTCTATCCCAATGGTATACATGGAAGGTTTCATTCTTGTAGGTCTTATGGTTTCAGTGATATAAGCGTTTTAAGTTTTAACTATACATACTCTTTTCTATAGTATCTTGATTGAGTTTGAGTCCGCTACATACATACATACACACATAAATACACTCCAATTTTGGTGTGTCCATCTCAAAAGATAACCGAGGTGAGGTGAAAATCAATATAAACTTGATCTGCTTAAGGGGTTACATACGTCTAGAAACTCGAAAAATTTCTCTATAAGAAATAATTTTTTTTTGGTGGTATAATATGAAAACTAATGAAAGCAAATACTACACGTTGTTTATTGGCATTTAAGGTTTAATATAAAAATTTGTTTACCTCTTATTTACCAGAACTACTATAGAAAAATCCAAGTTATCACTAACACTGAAAATTCATTTTTTGTTTGAGTTGTGACAGTTTAGTTAAACATGTGCGATATGTACATATGTATGTATGTATGTACATACATATAGCCACAGTAGTCGTAGTTGTATGGAAGAAGGCGACAAAAACAGTTCTTCTTTAGTTACATATCTTTAATTTTCACCACACGCTTATAAAAACACCAAAATACTATTTAAAAAAAGGGCGTTGTTTTACGTTAATACGCCTTTGACCAACCATTTATATATTAAATAAAATGTGATTAAATCATTCATTGAAATATGTATGAAGACGAGTTGATTTAGCCATGTCCGTCTGTCTGTATATATACGATCTCCTCCCACAGTTTTGAAGATATCGAGTTGAAATTTTTCACAGAGATCATTTGTAGGATCAACTCATTTGTCGGATCCAGCCATATCGGACCACTGGAACTGGTAGCCCCCATACGAAAAGAAGAAGAAAAATGAACAAAACTTGAATCGTTGTATGGAAGACAGAGGGCTGAAATTTTAAACATAGTAGTTTTAAGTAGTCCCACTAAATGCCTGAAAGTTTCATTGAGATCGGGCAACTGGAACTGGTACCTGCCATACAAAATGAAGAAGAGGAAGAGAACCAAGATTCACGTCGTTGTATGGAAAACTTTTTTGTTTCTTAATCAATTGACTTGAAACTTCACACTTATGTTCTTGGGGAGGCATGAAAACTATTTTGACCAAAAAATGGGAATAGTTACGCCCACTTTTACCAAAAATCAATAATTTGAATATCTCCGGTACCCAATGAGCAAAAACAATGAAAATTTGTATACAGGCTAATTAACACAGTAAGGAAGTCGTAAAAAAGAGGGTTACCTGGAAAGTTTTGCGGGAGTTTTGAAAATTGGCATCTATATGGATTTTGGGCTGCTCTTTCCGAATTTTCACTTTGCGACCGTCGCTAACCGCCACTCGAGCCGCCATTTTGAAAAAATGGCGTCCAAAGTCTTTTTTTTCCCCATATCTCCATTTTGGCTAATTTTACGGAAAAAACATCTGTATACTAAACAAGAGGAAATTTCCAACAAATTATGTTCTTACCTTTTTTTTCGTTAGACTAACATACATTTCATACATTTTGTATGGGATTTCGATTTGTTTTTGATTAATCCAAATTTTAAAAATTTGCTTAATTTGTTGTGTTTAATGCTAATATTTAATATTGTACTTATCTTATATTCAAGTAAACACAACGTTCCCAACCCGTCCACTTTCGTCAATTTTTGATCAAAAACGGTTAGTTTGGATTTGTAAATTTGCACTCGAATTTGGGATGTTTTTATTATAATAGACGATTATTATAACATTAAATCTCAACACCAAACACAATAAAAGTTAGTGAAATCTATAGCACTTGGACTCAGAGTAAGATTACACAGGCCAAGAAGAAAAAACTTTTTGAATAATTGGAACTAATTCCTATGTGTTTTGGTGTGCTGATTCCGAAAATAGTTGACATAAAGTAGTATCACCCTCCAATTTCTTGCATTTCATTTTGTAAAAAATTGTAAAAAACACGAAATTACTGTTTTTCAAACTTGTGTACAAGATACCTCAGAAATGGACCGATCTTGTTGAAATTTAACTAAGATATTCTTAGGAATCCCATCTATCATATACAAAAGGAGATTTTTGATTGAGGGCACCCTTCGAAAGTTATACACTTTTAAACCTCAATAAATCAAGAAAAAAAAGTTTAATCTCTAAATCCTTACTTTCCATTTTGAGAGTAGACTCGTTTTGCTCAGCAGCAGAAAAATTTTGATTTGGATTTGAGTCACTCCCACTCCTCCCCGTTCAACCAGCACCGCCCACTCGAACACCCGAAGAGTTAGAAACATGAAATTCGGTATGTACACTCAGTATGTGTAGCCCTACAAAACTGCATACCAAAATTTTCCCCCTCCCCTTTATTTCCACTCCCAAGTTTTTTTCTATAAATTGCTATGTTTCCAAAACTAATAATGAAACGAATCGAACGAAATTTTGTATTATTTTGCTCAATAATATATATCTTTACAACGGCATACCACCAAATTCCCCTCTCTATGACCTCCCAAAGACCTAAAAACCCAAATTTTTAATAAATTCAACATTTTTTGACCGATTTACTTGATATGTTAAGGGGGTACATACATACGTCTAGCATGCCGAAAAATATCGATATAAAAAATAATCTTTTTTCGTGGTTTAAGATGAAAACTAATAAAAGCGAACATTACACGTTGTTTATTGGCATTTAAGGTTTAAAACAAAAATTATTTCACTTAAGATTTTCCAGAACTACTACAGAAAAACACAAGTTATCACAAACACTAAAAATAAAAAAGATAGCTCCACGGTCGACATGATTAATCGTACAGTCTTAAATATTAGACGCATGTATCCCCTTAAACACTTTTTGAACGTCGGAATGTCAGGTCAATTTTTTGGTAGATTTGGGGTGTGGCATCGCCTACCGTGTGTGCAAGGTATTATATTGTAGAGTATACTAGACTAGACCGCCCTTACTGGATTCGAATTGGTGTACATAATATCTAAAGTTTGCAATGCAACACTGCAATGCATAGTGTTTACAATTGCGGTGTTCACGTATTTCACATATAAACGTGTGAAAAGTTAAATTGCCATCAACAATTTAATCCTCAAGACCTACAGTTGTGCACAGTTTTACTATAATTTGTTAACTATTTCTATATTCATGCATAAATAAACATATTTCCCTCCTAGAAACTGAATTACGCACATAAATTGATTTGTTGAATATTCAGTAAAATATTTTTTAACGTTATTTCCCTCAATTGGAAAAATTAAATTTTCGTTTGTTTATAGGTATAAAAAGAAGAGATCTCACAACTTTAACCAGCACCTTTAACGAGACGGTCACAAAAGTGTTCACGCATTTGCGTCTTTAACGTTCATATTTTTATACATTAACGAGAAATGCGTGAACTGCCCAAATGTAAAACAACATTCCAAGGCAACACTGCACAATAGGAAATTTGACTACTTTTAATTTCCAAAACTATATTTTTAAACTTCATTTTTAAAACGCGATTTTGTTACTTATATGTTATAAATATATCAATACTTATTGCTGCATACCAGAAATTTCATAAAAATGCATTCCTGGCTAGTTAACGGCTTTTAAACACAGCTGTTAATATTGATAACTTTAAACTTGTTCAAGTGAAATTTTGCTTGCGATTTTAAATATAAAACCAGTAAGGGCGGTATAGTCGAGTATACTCGACAATATAATACCCTGCACACATGGTGGGCGGTGCCACACCCTCAATCTACAAAAACGTATTGATCTGACGTCGCCTATTCAAATAGTGTTCAAAATATCAAGAAAATCGGTCAAAAAATGTGGATTTTACGAAAAATTTACGTTTGTGGGTCTCTGAGGGGAAGCCATCAAAGAGAGGGGAAATTTGTGGTATGCAGTTTTTAAGATGTATTATCACTGAGCCTGTATACAAAATTTCAGGTTCATACCTTTGTTAGTTTTGGAGATATAGCTTTTTTAAGAACAATACTAGGGGAGGGGAAATTAAGGGGAGGGGGTAAAATTGTGGTATGCAGTTTTGTAGAGTTACTCATACTGAGCCTACATACCGACTTTCATGTTTCTATCTCTTTGGATGCTCGACTTATAGCGTTTTCAAAAAGTGGGTGGTGCTGGATGGGCGGGAAGGAGTGGGCGTCGCACAAAACCATTCAAACTTGATCTGCTGCCGAGCATCACGAGTCTACCCACCAAATTTCAAGTCTCTAGCTCTTATAGTTTCCGAGAACCATTGGTGAGGACGGACGGACGGACAGACGGACAGACGGACGGACATAGCTTAATCAACTTCTCTTGTCGTCCCGATCAAGAATATATATACTTTATGGGGTCCCCCGACCCTCCTTCTGTGCGTTACATACATTTGGCTTTTGCACAAACACAATATACCCTGATACACAGTATGTGTACAGGGTATAAAAAGTTGATAAAAATACTATTATTTAAACAATATTTTAAATGGAATTAATTCAGTCGGGTATGTACTTTCTGTTCGTAACGTTGGATAGTCTAAATTTACAATTTTTTTTTGAGAAAACTTATCTTTGGCCTACAAAAAATTGTTTGCATTGAAATCTTTTCAAACTTATAAGGTCATCAATTCTGAATCCGATGCACCTAATTTTAATGTGCACTTTTGTGCACTTTTCGGGAAATTTGATTTTTTAGCAAGCGTCCTCATATTTACCAATAAAAACCTGTATGCTACTGGAAAGAAGTGATAGGTGCTATTTAGCGTTTCTAAACTTTGCATAGCAGGTTTTATTATAATAGTCAGCTTATTTATCGTAATGGGCATTATCGGACCTCTGGAACTGGCAGCCCGCATACGAAATGAAGAGGAAACATGAACAAAACTTAATTCGTTGTATGAAAAACTTTTTTGTTTTGGAAGATAGAGAGCTGAAATTTCAAAAATAGTAGTTTTAAGTAGTCCGACTAAATTTCTGAACGTTTCATTAAGATCGGACAACTGGAACTGGTACCTGCCATACAAAATGAAGAAGAGGATGAGAACCAAGATTCACGTCGTTGTATGGAAAACTTTTTTGTTTTTTAATCAATTGACTTGAAACTTCACAAATATATTCTAAGAAAGGCATGAAAATTATTTTGACCATAGCACAAATCAATATATCACAATTCCGGTACCCAATGAGCAAAAAAAAAATGAAAATTGTTATATAGGCTAATAAGATGAATAGAAAATAGATTCAGAAAATGGGCGTTGCACAAGAATGGGCGTGAAGATTATCTGATCTTGCCTTGCTGAAGTTACCATCCTGGTTATTTAAAAATTGGTTTTAAAAAAAAAGGGCGGGATGCTACCACGACCATTTTTTCCAAAACACTGTCTAACGAGCCTATAAACTTAATGCAAAAACCGAAACCAAAAAAAGTTGCTTAGTCTTCGAGTTATTAATTTTTGCCAGTAATTGTAGTCAAATTTCCCATTGTGCACTTCTTTGCCAAATAATGCAAAGAATTTTCATGAGTTTATGAATGTAGTGTTGCTTTGTCGTGTGTTTTGTTGACTGTGAAAAATAAAATATAAATTGAAATGAGTCTTCAACAATCGTTAGCTTTTGTTCTGCAAACAACTTTAGAATTGGCCAAAACAAAATCCACAAGCAAAACCACGGGAAAAGGGAAAGTCCTATATCTTAAATTTTGACAAAACAGTTAAAATTATGCAGGACGATGTGTTTTACTCCCATTTTTGTATGAAGAAGAGCACATTTTAGGTATTTGTTACTAAATAAAATCTTTTTATTCAGTTATATAATTTGTTTAGAACTTAAATTCTACTTTTCTCACCCGCCAAAACATTCAATGCATCACAAATAGAAGTGATGCGCAAGTTTGAGCAATGCAGCGCATCCAAAAATCTTGCAAGGCATCTATGATCACTGCGTTTATGAACATTATGCATTGCAGTGTTGCCTTGCAAACTACGTTCAAGCACCTGTGTATCTGCAAAAATATTTACGTGCTTAAATCAATACTGGGCTACGTTGAAAGTAATGAATTAATGTGTTTTGTTAGATGTTGTAATTAGTGTAATGCTTGTAAAATCAATGAATGGGTATGTGTATGTGTCAGGAGATTTGATGCAACGCACATTGACGTTAAAAGCTGATCAGAAATATTCTTAACAATTCTATGTAGAATAAAGACATATAAAAACTAGTACATTTGCCATTGGTCATTTCTATGTTGGTATCGAAATTTTCAGTTTGATGTCCCTTGTGGGGAAACCATGACGAAGAAGGATGTTTGGTCTTATGCAGTTTTAAAAGAGTGCAAATACTGAACCTGCATACAACCCTGTTTCAGGGTTGTATCTTTTGCAGTTTTGGAGACTTATCAACTTTCAGAAAACTACTTTTAGAGGGATATTGAGGGAGAGGCGAAAGTATTGTGGAATGCGAATTTTCTATCGCTTCTGGTGTTTGAGCAATGGCGTTTTTAAAAAGCGTGCAGTACCGGTTGGGGGACAGGAGTGGACATGGCCAAAATTACAAAAAACTTGAAGTAGCTCATAACCACACGAGTTTACCTTTAAAATTTTAAGTTTCTAGCTTGTTGCAGTTAAGGCCGAAAACGACAGAATTTCACTATCGACAACTCGCAGGGCTGTCACCTTTTTAACAATCCCAGAGCTAATTTGTCGAAAGATAGTGAGGGGGCGGTAGAAGGGGACAGCTAGATGATCGTCCTGGTGGTTATTGTACCAACGGGATCCTCGATGGAGAGATTCCAGTGGTGGAGAAGTGGTCGCCAGATGGCGAAGAACGGTTTTTTTTGTTGAGTAGCGGAAGTCGAGTGATGTGTATGATCGAGTGCGGGCGAAAAGTTTTTGTAAGGAAAAGATAATTCCAACGGAAACAAGAAACATAACACAAAAAAAATTTAAAATTGAGACAAAAACGAAAATGAACAATTAGCGGGAATATAACAAAAAAAGAAAATAATATACGCCAAAAGACAGACAAAGCGAAACCAGATTAAAAATTAAAATAATAAACGATTAGCCTCGTGTCAAACCCGGTGGCCCAGGTTTTCGACAACCCAAATTTAAAAAATCAATTTATATAAGAGAATTCGTTCAGACATCATGACAGGCACCTAAATTGACATTGTAGTAACGTCGGTTTTCAAATATGGGGACTGCTCAACAAAAAAATGAGCCAGAGCAATCCATGGAGGGTGGGCGCACAATGGGATCTATCCATCAAGGATCCCACGTCATTCGACGCGTCGTTGCATATAAGTAGTTGTGTTATTTGTTTTGCTGTGAAGTGGGCAAAAAAAATATAAATTTTTGAAATGGCAGCCCTCGATAGTGTGAGTGTTTGGTCGGAACACTGACCCTGAGCCGCAGGCTAGCCGTGGCAACACTCACACTATACGACACCCAGGGTTGTGACAAGCTCTTATAGTTTCCGATAAGCATTGACTAGGACGGATGTTCGGACGGTCATACGGACAGTCATAGCTGTATCAACTTGTCTTTTTGTTCTGATCAATAATATATATATTTATTGGGGTCTTACTCCTCTATTTCTATGCGTTACTTACTTTTCTCTGAAAATAACGTAATATTCATTTGAAGAAAATATAACAAGAATATTTATATTTTATGTTCCGCATAATATAATGGAAAACTCTATTGAGTTTACAATCAAAATAACAAAAGAGTTAGATTTTTGGTGTTGAACGTATGTCATCACAAATGTCACTTTATAGTGTTAGACACTTACAACAAATATTCCCTCCCTTTTCAAAATCGTCTCGTGGATTTAACAAACTTCACTACATAATATGTAAAAAATCTAAACGAAATGTTGCGTTTCTATGACAGCGTTAAAAACAACGATAAGCTTGTTACGCGTTGGCTGAGTTTCGACATCTGTTTCGATTGGAAAATATTACCAGGAGTAAAATCGATAGCAGTTAAACGATGTACTTATTATTATAGTTTAAAAATACATACGTAATAACCGAATTAGACTAATTTTTTAAATAACTTTTGAGCAGATTGGGAGGCCAAATACTCCACTGCGCAAATGGTTTTATTTATTGAATACCATCCAAGCCCAAGAAAGGCTTTGAAGAGCGGTTTAACAAGTGGTTTGTGCTGTATGGGGAAGCTACACAATTTGGATATTCCTGAAGTAGTGGACACCACCCAGATCTTAATTGAGCTAGGGTTCTTGTGCGCCTTGGGAGATATTGCTCTGATGCACTGATTTGAGGTTCTTGACTACTATTCTGACTATTTTGATATGAATTTTACTCATGGCATATCTTTGCGAGTCACAGTCTCACTGCTCTCGTCTGAATTTTTTTTTTGCTTTGTTGCGCAAGCTATTTTGGTAGCGCACTATCCTCATGTGGACTTGCGACACCTGGTCAGCCTGTTCCGCGACTACAGACAAAAGTCTGTAAAAAGTACTAGTACGCTAATTTATAAATAATTCCATTAAAACTACTTAGTTAAACAGTTAACATAGCATTTTACATATTACGTTAATCGATAAACAAATCATTACTTATTCAAATACGTTAATATACTACATTTAATAAGGTTAGTAGAAAAGCAGTTCTCCATTACACTAAAATATCTACATAAAACACGTCATGCTTTAGATATGTCGATCTGCAGGTACTGAGACAGATCGGACTAAAATTTCTGGTTATTCTAGCGGATACATTGAACTGTTAATACGCCAACAATGTGGGGAGAATATTAAGCCATTAATTAGGTTATGTAAAAATAAAGTACCGAGCATAGTTCGTCGGCTAGACAATGTTGGCAAATTAATAAGCATCAAGCGACTACTATGGGTAGGAAGGCGAATACAGGGGTCCCAGCGTATATTCCTAAGAGCAAATAGAAGAAACTGTTTCTGAGCAGACTAAATTTGGTTCTTATACTTTTCACACAGTGGATCCCAAACACACGACGCATATGCCAAAATGGGCTGTACTAAAGATGTGTAAAGCAATTTAGTTGTGTACAGGTCGTTAAATTTCTTATTTTTATACTCTTCACGCAAAATTAAGAAGAGGAAGAGAAATCAAAATTTAAGGTCGTTGTATTGAAAACTTTTTTGTTTCTTAATCAATTGACTTGAATTTTCACACATATATTCCAAGGGAGGCTTGAAAACTATTTTGACATAAAAAGGGCATGGTTACGCCCACTTATAGCAAAAATCAATATTTTGCATATATCCGGTACCCAATGAGCAAAAAAAAAAATGAAAATTGATACTATATAAGCTAATAAGATGAATAGAAAATAGATTCAGTCAAAAAAATGGGCGTGACACAAGAAATAGCGTGAAGAGAATCTAGCATCAGCCTTGCTGAAGTTAGCGTTCTTACTGTTTTTTTCTATAAAATTACATTAGCTTGCATTTATTACTGTTTAACAGTAAATTGTTTACAGCACACCATTGTGAGAGAGACTCAAGATCAGACTGAAGCAGATCCTGCTGATCTGCAGAATTAAGGATAAGACATAATTTCACGTCATCAGCATACATTAAAACATGACAATGCTTGATCACAGAAGGCAAGTCATTAATAAATATATTAAACAATAAGGGACCAAGGTGACTACCTTGAGGAACCCCAGGAAACACAGAAATTCGTCACGAAACCGATGTTTTATAAAGAACACATTGAGTTCTGATTCAAGATAAGACGACAGCCACGGACCAACGACAGTGAAATTTCTAGTTTTCTTAAGAGCAGAGAGTGACAAACACAATCAAATGCTTTACGAAAATCTATGTAAGTTAATAAGTCTTACCCTGTGCCGTGTAGCGACAGAGAGATGCAGACTAGCCCTTGATTACGCGACGCGCGATAAGGATAAATTTAGTGTTGACAACGATTCCGTTGGAGTAAGTCTGCCAAATCAGAACTGACTCTAAACATATTTTTGGCTTAAGACGTAAGCTAGCCCTAACTTCGAAGTTGCTGACGTTGCGCCTCGCTTCAGGGTGCCTGGTTACCACTGGAATATGTGTCGCAACGTTGTCACATGATCATCGTGTAGAATGCGGTGTTAGCAACTGCTGCGGACGTTATTCTTCAAAATTGTTGTTTTGCATTCTTCTATCATTACTCGTTAGATGTTGTGAGTTATTGTTGTTATAGGCTACGTCTCGCTTGAAGACAAATTTAAATCATCCGCCGTTGCAACCAGCTCTGTCTGACAGAACGATCTGTATCGCAGCAATATCGATGCCGAGGTCTCCATATAAGCGGTTATTTATATTAGTTTGTTCCTTGGACCATTACAATTAAGATGGATAAAGATAAAGCATATTGTCAACAGAATTGTTCAATAATGTGGCTTGGGTGGTATGATGGGCCTGATGAGTTCTTGTTGTGTTGTGGAGAGGTTGATAACATGCTACTTGGAATTGATCATTCGTTTGAAATTTAAGGCTGGCGCTCTTGCGCATGTGACACCATAAGTTACAGCCATTGCAGATGACTGCAAAGTTCTTCTTTTTGATGGTTAGATGATACACAGCGCTGTGGCATCTTTCCGTGGGTTGGGGCGATGGACTCTGAACTCTTGCTAGTGATGCGCAGCAGTTACTTTGAGTCGAATCATGGTGGTGCAACCGGAGCAGTTTCTGAGATCCGGAGACCTGGGTTACTTTCGACGCTTTAAAAAAAAGAATCTTAATCGAAAGAGCCGGAAAGTATTGCTTGCAAAAATGACTTGGTCTTTGAATGAGGGGGTCCCTCCTCCGTAGAACCGATTGCTGTAGGTCTGTGTTTGTGATCTCAATTTATGAAAATTATTTTTGCTATCCGGTTAATATTTGTTGCCGGGATTGGAACAACGCTATATAGTCAAGGAAATACACTCTTGTCTATGGTAGCGTTATCTTGAATATGACGTATTTATTTTGTGTATTTTCCATTGACGTAGCTCTTGCTGTGTCTCGTCCCTTTCTGGAGGGGAGTTCTCATCTTCTATTGATGATTTTTGCATATGTTCATTTTCTTTAAAAATAGGTGCCAATTTATGTATTGGGCGTAATGGGATTTCCCCCTAGTATATGCGTGGTGATTTGTAGCGACATGCAGGAGGTTGAGGCCGTCCCTTATAAACACATCGAGCAGCTTTTCCAGTGTTTTTAGCATAAAGGAAGCCAAACTTATAGGTCTAAAGTCCTTGGGGTACAGACGACTGCTCTTTCCCGCTTTCGGTACGAACACTACCCTGGATGTTCTCCATGGCTTTGGTACACAGCCTAATTGAATACACTTTATGGAGATTGAAGTCATTCATGGTATGTCTGTCATTTTAGCTTTCTGTAGCATGGCAGGGTAGGCACCGTATACCCCTGGCGACTTATACGCTTCAAATGAGACTATTGCCCATTGGACTTTTCCTTTGGTTATCAGACCTTCCGGAACACTGCTTGAGTGGACTCGAACATTCATCAGTTTGTTCGTCTCTAATACCGTAGTACAACCCGGGATGTGCTGTTCTAGGAAAACCTCCTGTGCCCCCTCACAGCTTTCCGCTCAGTCATCATTTGCCTTCCATCGCTGGAGCGGCGGAGAGTATCTTCATAATCCTCGTGGTTTCCGCTGTCTTACTCATATTTGAGGAGAACTCCGTACAGGAGGATCTTCTTTCTTGTCTTATGGCATTTTTATATAGTTTATAAATCATTGCATCATCCAAAATTTTGGTTATCTGGAAGATTTCCTTTAGGTTCTTTCTCATCCCTGCAAGTTCCAGGTTCTATCAGGCCAGACGGGAACGTCGCCTTGGCTGATTGAGCTTGCACAATTTCTTGAACGCACAGTTCAGTGTGCTGGTCAGGACCTCCACAGCATTTTCTACATCCTGCACCGTTCTCGCCTTACTACACGTAGTGAGTTTCCTCTCCACTAACAAACCATAGAGCGCTAGGGTTCCGTAGGAGCCCAGCCCGGCGCTCTATAGAGAACTTCACAGTGAAGTTAATATATTTGTGTCCGAGAAGGATGGCTGATCAAGCATCCTCCATCCCGAATCAATCGGTTCGATACCCGCGGTTATCGTAAAATCAAGTACGTTGGCAGAGGTCAACCCTATGTACGTCGGATCTCTACCAACATATTCTATATATTGATCGAAAGTATTAAATCTAAAAGTGACTCATCCTTTTCGTTTATGTCAGCGCTTCCCCTCTGCTCCAATCACAACGCTCCTGCCCATTTTCACGGATGCAGACACTAGCGTCTTTAAATTGGTAGGGTCGGCTTATCGTGCTTCATATAGCTCGACGCCAGCCACAAAACCCCCTTCTTGCGGCCTTCTATGGCCACAACCGTGAGGTCATCTGTATTGTATTTATTCAATAAGTAAACATTCAACCCTTTTTTGGTTAAGTTGAAATGTTGTGACCTTAGTCCAAAGACCACGTTACCCGACGCTGTCCAAGGCTCCTGGATCAAGGGCACATCAAAGGCTCCTTCCTCCATTATGACAATGAGCTCAGTGGATGTAGTGTTGGCCACCTCCACTGTTGGGTGTCGGCTCCGACACGTACAGCACTCTCCAGTCAGCAGACGGAACCTCTGGATTCAGCTTCTGAAGCAAGTTCAGCGTGGTCTCCCTCGGCATAACCTTTGGGAAGTACTCCTTCGTCTTCGGTGGGGCTGGTCCACCACCTCCAGCTGCGCGCCCACCCAATGGTCTTGAAGCATCGGGACTCTTCAGCCACTCCAGCGTAGGGTCGTCATTGCACCTGAGGATTTTGACGTCGCCGAGCCACCCATCAAATGGTGGCATTGGCGCGTCAGGTGACGCCTCCCTCCCGACCTTTGCCGCTTCTCCAGAGCCTCTTCTGGCGCATTTGCATTTGCACTGACCCTAAGGTCATTGCCAAAATGCTTTCGGCTCTCCAGCAACTGCATGTTGGCCCAGACGAGATGCTCCTCCTCAGCGGGAGTAAGATTGGCTACGCCTTGGAGCAGATGTCTAGTTTGAATACGACTTTCTCGTTCTGCCCTTCCTTCGACCTCAGCCTGAACCGCCGAACAGCCGGCGACGATAAGAGGATCGCGACACGCAAGGGGGTTTACATCGCGACGTTTGGGCTGACATCCCAGTGCGAGTTTCTTCGTCCTTAGCCTCTGTTATAATTAATTGTTTCTGGGAATCACCCATAACGTTTTTAGTCTGCCGGGTGTTTGTGCGGCGAACCCTACTACATCCGACTGGCAATGCCCATTGCCCAGCCGTCACCCTCGTGGAGGGTTCAGACCGAGGATTTTCGCCAGTCCATTGTTGAGTTTACTCGACAATATAATACCTTCAAAAATACAAATTTATGTGACATCTCCCATTCAAATAGTATTAAAAATATCAAAGTGTGGGGTTTTTTATGGTATGAACCATGTTTAAAAGGAAATGCGGGGGAGGGCAAAAATTGTGTTATGCAGTTTTGTAGGCCTATAAAGAAATTTTAGTTATTGTACCTTTCCCTTTACATAATTTAATTGTTAAAATGACTTATGTTATTTGTTAACCTTTTTCAACATATCTTAATACAATGCAAAATTTAGATCCCATATTTGCAACATTATGCAACCCTCACTTCGTCCCGTCACCTGCCGATATATGCCAATAACGTCATTTAATGCTGCTTCGATTCCTCCTTAATAACCCAGTTAGGTAATTGTAATATTTTAAGTTTTTAAGATTTTCAAACACCCTCTGTCCCATGCAACGTTTCCCAGTACCCCTCCCCTTCTCGAAACGTTACGTAACAACCAAGTGACCATTTCTACCTTAAAGTCACAATTATGTTGAGCAAAGTACATTAAGGTCGGTAAATTGTAATACAAATAAGGCTTTCTAAAATAACACATTTTAATTCATTATTGACATCTCTAGGGCTGATGAAGTGGGTTCCAGAATTGACAAACCACTTGCATGTTTCACAGTGGTGTACAATGTAAAGATACTGATTTGCCCTTCTAGCAGAAAGTCGCTATGGCCACATTCTACTTTCACAAAGGTCTTGAAATGTCTGGCAAGGCACATAACGACTGTTCGTTTGTACACTTTTGTGTGATGTGGAATAAATTCCATAGATTGCACAAATTCTCAGAATTTCATTGAAAACATTAAAAAACACATGTAATATTTTTGTATCCTATCAGTTGTCAACGGTTGTAGTGTGTTAAAAAATAAAACGTATATAAAGTCATCTGAAAACTCAATTTTATTTAATTAATAAAATCGACGAAAAGATTTGATAAAAATAACTACTACGTTGCTAGTATTAATAATATTTGCTCAAAAAGTGTACATTCGCACCTGTTTTAAGGGGTTACATACAGTTAGAAGGCCGAAAAAAGGCGAATTTTCCGAAATTTTTCCTGAGAAAACTTTTAGGTTTATTGATTTAAAAATTTGTACACATATTATGGTATCTTTTAACTGTACTTTAAAATTTATTACCACAAAAAATATTTATTTGGAAAGGAACTACAGCTGATTTCCGGGAGCTCCACTCAAAAAAGACGTTTTGCGGTGACCACTGTATCTGTGAACTGGATCACTTTAAATTAAAAACCCAAACGGATTTTGTTAAAGAATTGTTAAATCTAGTGATTAATCGAAGGAATAAGCAAAATAAATTTTTTTGACAAAATGGCGGCTTCTCAAAAAAAAAAAATCAATTTTTGACCAAAATTTCGGACTTAAATTGTTTATAAAAAAAAAAATATTTATCGGTGAGAAAAAAGCTTCGATTAATTACTACCAAATATATTTAAGAAGATCGTGCCAAAATTTGAGATTAATCGGTTGAGCCGTTTCCGAGTTATGGTGGTCACCGACTTTGAAAACACCATTTTGAGAAAAACGCGTTTAAAGTTTGAAAAGTACTTTGAAGCACTCTGAAACGCCTTTCCAAATTTGCCTGTAACTTCGAAAATATTCACCGGAACGACATGAAATTTTCTGTGTGTATTCTTAAATATATGTACAATAAGAAAATAAAATAAAAAAAAAATTAATTTTTTGAAAATTCTAACTGTATGTAACCCCTTAAGGGGGTATACCACCTTTGAAGATGATTATTTTCTCGATTCTTAGCAAATTTTTTTTAATGCAAAGAATGCACTAGACTAATAGTAGTTTTAAACAATATACTAATGCATGTCTCGACTTCATTTTGCAATTTTCCCAGGGCAAATATGTTACAAATAACCTCTGATAGATGACCCCAAAGTTAAGTCCATTTTGCATAGAACGCTAGTTGGCGTGTCAAATCACGGCCCGTACATGCAAGCTAGCTCCAATCGGAAAAAAAATTTCTCTTAAGGACAGTATTTTTTAGGTCTGTACGTAGGGGTTTTTTGAAATTTTGAGTTTTACGAAAATGGTGCCTATTTTTCCGAAATAACTTATTTTTTTGAGTAAAAATGTGCATTTAATTGGGCAAAAAAACAAATCTAAGACAGATATCGAAATACCCCTACGTACAGACTTAGATTACATGTCTAAGAAGATCCCTATCAATTCTCACGACAATCCGATAAAAACTGGCGGAGCAATCTGACACGCCAATTTAAGAAATGTCGTTTCGAGAATAACGCGTTTAAAGTTTTGTATTTACATACAATTGCACTAAGAGCGCTTATTTAAATTTGTTTATAGCATACAAAAAATGTTTCGGCTACCTATAAAATTGATCAATATAGATTCTGTACACCTCAAAGAGTACTTTACGTAGTATAAATTATTTCACAATTTTTTAAATCGCAGAGGTGGTATACCCCCTTAATTGAAGAGTACGCGAGTTCGCTTGAACAATCGCCCTTGCTGGTAATAGTATTTCTTAATGTTTTCATAGATACCTAAAAACATGTAACACTTTTCTCCAGTTCTTTTATGAAAATTTTAAATTGGTAGTATATGTATATCAACTCACCTACAGCTGTGTTCATAAAAATAGTAGTGCCGTTGACTCATGCATATTATGCTGTTAAATCAAATGAAAATTCTAATATATGGCCAAACCAAAATAAAAACAGTAATTTGTAACTGTTTTCAAGTGTATTTAAATTTTTATATGTTTTGAACATTGATTTGTTTTCACTTAAAAGCAGTTAAAAACCAGTAAGGGAGCTATTTTCAGCGTTGCTGAAACTTATATACTCTTGCAAGCATTTGGAAAATCCGTCTTATAGTTTTTCCAAAAAGAATCTTATAAGTTTATAAAGATAAAGGGGCGTAGCCCCGCCCAATTTATAATTTTTTTTTTAGGAATACAATGTAATCATTCTATACTTCATTTTACGATTTTCTATCTTGTCTGTTTATAGATAAATCACATTTTTAAGTTTTTCTCTATATGGGCGGTGCCACGCCCTTATGTCCGATTCTTATGAAACTTTGTAATATGGTCAAGGATTCTTAAAAGCGCGTAACAGCTTTTCATTTGTTTATAGTTGAGAACAAAAAAGTTTTTCTAACAAAAACCGAATTTTTGACCGATTGTTCCTATGGGAGCTATAGTTATCCGGTCTTCACCAATTTTGCAGTGTGTCTTAATTTACGTCTGAGGTGTTCTTGTGCAAAAAATCGAGGCGATAGCTTTAAAATCAAAGAGTTTATTGAGCAAAAACCTCATTTTTAACCGATCCTTCCTATGGCTATATGAACTCGTCTCGTCGTGCTGATCAAGAATATATATACTTTATATAGTCGGAGATGTCTCCTTCTCTGCGTTGCAAACTTCACGACAAAGTTAATATACTCTTGCAAGAGTATAAAAAAATTCAAAAATTTTACTGTTCACAAAAATAGTAGTGACTATTTTAATGTAAAAAAAAAAGAGACGAACCTCAACTGAAACTAAATGTATTATGATCTACCTGTTGTTTTGAGCCTAATACTTCGTTGTAAATCCTTGGTTGACTACAACTTCTTTGCATCGGCGGGGCATATGGTAGATTCAATAAGGTCTTGAGAATGTCTTACCAGAATTTGAGCCAATGCCTCTTTCACCACTTGCCAAAGCTTAGTCCTTCTTTATGGATTTGCTGTTGGTGAGTTTGACATCACCCTACAAGTTTTCTACCGGATTTAGGTCCGGAAACTGAGCTGGCCAAGGCATTACCTCAATCCCTTCAGATGTAAACTACTGTGTAGAGAGTTTACTAGTGTGTTTAGGATCATTATCCTGTTGAAACGTCCATTTTAAAGGCATATTCCTAGTGAAATGTGGTAACATAACATTCTTTAGTATATTAAAGTACATGGTTTTGTCCATAGTGCCATCCATGGAATGTAAAGATCATATGCGGGTACATGCAACAACACCCAGCGCAATAACGCCCATGGGCGTTATTTCACCCTCAAAAGTCCAATAACGCCCATGGGCTTTATTGCACTCTCAAAAGTGATATTAAAATGTGTGATATTTGTTTTGTTAAATTATTTTCGGCGCCGATTTTAAAATTGAAAATAATTTAACAAAACAAATATCACACATTTTAAATTCACTTTATTTATTATAGACACTTATTAAATATTTTCAGACCATTTACTGGCTCAAAATTCTTATTATAGATACTTATTAAATATTTTCAGACCACCCCTCAAGCATTTTCTGTATATGGTCAAAACATGAGAACTTGTTCTTTGGAATCGTTTAACGCGTTGCTAGGACGAAAGTTACAGAAGCATGGCAGAGGTTTTCGATTTCAGGTTTCAGCACAGAATGAAATCGAATTGATTAAGTCAGTTTGACACATTTCCCAAAGCCATCTAGATTTAGGCTACGGGCCTTATTTCACATTTCTCGTGGGCGTTATTTCACTTTTGAGAGTGCAATAAGACCCTTGGGCGTTATTGCACTTTTGAGTGTGAAATACCGCCAAAGGGCGTTATTGCACTGGGCGTTATTGCATGCACCCGGCATATGCCTTATGTTCAGTCAACCATGCTTAACACTCTTAGAAGTAAATTTTGGGTGGTACTTTGTGTTTGGTGGACGACGGACATACTGTATAGAGCCTATGTCACCAACCAGTAATAATTTTCACACATCTGTGCATAATATGTTGCACCACTTTTTGACAGGTTAACTCAAGTGATGCTTTGCAAATTGTAATCTCGCGTCGATGTGCTACTTCTTTAAAAGGGGTATCTTTAAAGGACTTCTGACTTTTAAATTAGCTTCTACAAGTCGACCATGAACTTTAACATCACTGACCGATAGTATTAGGCAATTTTTTTTATCACTTTTGAGGATGCCGAAGATTTTGCCTAACTATGTCGGGTAATGTTCCTGTCCACCACCACCACTACCACCACTTGTTTTCGATTTCTTATTATAAAAAATAGCATTAAATATCAACGGGGCAGTGCACTCAACAACAGTTTGTATTATTTTATAGGTTTTGCCTTGAGTTTTAAGCTTATGATTTATTTTCGCTTTTCAATTGAGCAATATTAAATTACTTGATTACACTTATTGATGACAGGTTTTTTGTTTAAAAACGATTTTTGAACTTCTTATGTCAGTCACTACTATTTTTATGAACAGCAGATTTTTGAGGCATGAGTCAAAATGCACCCAAAACAATACAATACAAAGCAAATAGGATCTTTACGTTTTTATGTTTCTTATATTCAAATTAACGAAACGTAGTGACACATGTTAAATTAAAAAATAAGAATATGTCAGAATAGCGTTTGAAATGTAATGAGCCGCTGCACTACTATTTTTATGAACACAACTGTACATATGTAATATAATTAAATTTTGCAAGTAAAATCACCGTGTAAAATAATTAAGCATTGTAGCTTTCTTCGTGGCATTAACTTTGAACTCACGCATAACATCATTTAAATTTACAATGAACTTTTTTTATTTTTTAGTTTTTCTTTAGCGTTTTTTTTCAAATTTCCTATTGAAACAATTACGTTTCATTGTGTTGCCATCTTGGGAGTCTTTAGTTTCCTAGTTTGTTATTTAATCACAGCATATAATGTTACATAACGCGTTGATCGACACCTCCACTGACTCATGTAACGCATCGTAACGGTTTATAAGACCCCACTCACACTCCAATTACATTACGTGATACTTGAACGGCCTATTATCTATGCACAAATGAAACTCAATTTCGCTCATAACTGGATTAATTCTATATTCTATTAATTGATTTTTAAAGTTATTTTGCTAATTCAGTTAAATTCACTTATTCGTTTTGTAGCCCCATAAAACTGCATACCACAATTTTTACCTCACCCCCTCAATTACCCTCTAAAAGTGGTTTTCTAAAAATTGCGATATCTCCAAAACTATAAGAGGCACGAACCTGAAATTTTGCATACAAGCATATTTAAAACTGCATACCACAAAATGCTCCATCAAAATCAAATTGTATAATTTTTTTATTTATTTCATTTTTTTCCAATGTATTATAAAATCCAATTTTGTATCAATGGATATCATTTGTCATAAAATTCTCATATTTATAACATATGTATGTATGTAAGTGTTATCATGTTTTTAAAAGAAATAGTCGTTTAATAAACGCTTATAATTGTTTTTATTTATTTATTACAGATCGAAGGAAGTGTTACACAAGTTCTGAAGATTTCTTTGTCTAGAAAGCAATACGAGCAGTTGATAGATTCTCTAAAAAATGCCACAAATTTTTCAAAGCATAATTCGGATTCCTGTGCGAAAAATGAAACCACTGAATTGAATTGCGATGATGCAAAAGGAAGTATTATCGATGAAAAATTTAAAACGACAGCCAAATTTTCCGTTCCGATTTTTCAAATTGATTTGCAAAATGAGTTCCACAATACAATGATCAATGTTGAGTTTCGTGAATTTACTATGATTTATTATTCAAAAAATACTTTAAAAGAAATGCATATATTTTTACGTTCTCTTTTAATGGAAGACTTAAAATCAAATCCAGATTCTCCATTTAGAAAAATGATTAATTCGTCTAATACAAATAATGAGCTTAAAAGAGATCAATCTTCGTCATCATGTCCAAATATTTATAGTCTCAACTATCAGAAAACAAAAACTTCTATATCCATGCCATCAAAGTTGGATTGCAGTTCTGAGTTTAAAGACTTACCTTCGATTTCTAAAGAAAGAAACATAAATTCATTTGGAGTTAGTTGTGAACCCAAAGATAAATTGGTAGTTTACAAATCGCGAAGCACTGTGACGCAATACTCAAACAAGCCTCTAGAAGTAAATACGAACAGTACTATTGAATTTAATTGCCTAAATTTAGCTCTGTCGGTTGACCGATGGTTTATAATTTTTGACTTCTTTGGATTGGTTTCGGAAAATAATAAATTAAGAGAAGAAATATATCGCCTTCGACCAAATGAAAAGGGTAAGTTGATATGTTTTACAAATTTAAAATTATAATGTGTGTACATAATTTTATTAAATAGAGCCTTATTAGTGACACACTCATTTTTTCGATGGAATCTCATATTTCTTTGTCTTAACAGAGCTCTTACCGAGTTTTATTGGTGTAGTTCATTGGAATATGAAAATTCTTCATTTTGTATGGCAGGTACCAGTTCCAGTTGTCCGACCTCGATGAATCTTTCAGACATTTAGTCGGACTATGTAAAACTACTATGTTTGCAATTTCAAGAATACTTATACTTTATATAGTCGGAAATGAATACAAACTCCGTGACAAAGTTATAATACTATTGACATACATGAAGAGTATAAAAATTATTCTTCTGATTTACAAACTTCATGAGTTTAATATTTTTCACTGCGTGAAGAGGTACCAAACAAACTTAATTTTGGTCCAAATTGTGTATTCTGGTTGGTTTTCATTTTGGTTGTTAACTATTTTAATTTGGTGCGATTTTCGGCCGATCCCCAATAAAATCCAACTTTTTTTGTGGACATGCAGCAGTATAAATGAGGATATATTGTGATTTTAATTGAGTGATAGCTCATTCAATGCCAACTTGACGATCAAGCCCATATGTAAGAATTGTTGTATTCTCAAATAATCTCATTACTATCCCTAGAACCCCACATTTTTAGCCTTTTTCCGCATACATTTCGAGTTTAGTTTTGTATATCAGATGAAAATGGGCCGATTTTTTTTTTATTTAATTTGTATTCCTCAATTTTGGTCTTATCTTAATTCTTATACGCGATTCGGCAACATCTTGCCTTCCTCAGGAAGTCTGAATTTATATATACACATATACGTGAAAATAAATAAAAACATACATATGTATATACATTAGAGTTTCCCTTATATGGTCGATTTTTTTTTTTTTTTCATTTTTGATAACGCATACCCGCTGTTTCTGTTCATGATCGTTTACTTAACCTAAATATGTTAATTGTAAGCCGTGCCGATTGAGCCCTAAAGTTTTATGAAAGAAGATTTTAGATTTTTTTTTTAAATACAACTGGGGGACGCTAAATGATAATATTTTAATTGAATATTATTGAAAGGATAAATTTAAGTATTGCGTTTTATTACCAAAAAGAAAAACTTTATGTAATACTAATCAGGATACTTCCTTTTCAAGCTTTCTTTTTATAATTTGATTTGACCTTTAACTCATTCAATTTCACTTCGTGGACACTAAGAAATAAGACTGCGAGCGTTTGCGGATAGGTGGTAACTCAACACCCGTTATTTGGTGATTTATCTCACCAATCAAAAATATAGTTTTTGTATTGCTTTTATGTTCCACAGACATTGTGCGTATTGTTTGTCCAACAAATTCGAAACGAAATGACAACAAAATGAAGTACTCGTATGTTACACCATAGGTGCCGGTGTAACTTGCTTGTGAAAATGTTCCAATGTTACATTAAAGACGCAGGTGTAACTTGCATGTTGTGAACGCAAGTCGGCACGTGTCCCTGTGCTCCAAAAAAAAAAAAAAAGTCATGGGAGTGTTTTAGAGTAGACTGAACAAAACTAGCCCATATGCGTTAAAAAATAAGAACCTTGCAAAATAAGGGACACCTTAATATACATATGTTAGAATCAAAAAAGATCAAACAAACATTTTACACACCTAAAACTTTTTCTTTGAATTACGGCTATTACAATTACCCCTGTCAGTGACGTCATACTTATTCCTACTATTGCATATTTTTTTTATTGTTGTATCTCATCTTATTTTGTCTATATATTTGTATGGAATTTAGTATTGTTTTGAATGATAATCTTACTCTGAGTCCAAGTGATTTAGATTTCACTAACTTTTATTATGTTTGGTGTTGAGATTTAATGTTATAATAACACAGGTCTACAAAATAAGACTTTTTGAATGCCTTTTGATTAAATTCTATATTTTTATATTCGTGTGGGGTCACTGATCACGAAAACACAAAAATGTTTTAAAACTTAACTCCCATTCAAAAGATATGCGCATAAATAGTTTAAGGTAAAATTTAAAGAAAAAGTCTATTTATGAAAGAAAATCGTTATTTTCCTTTTTTTTTTTCTTTAATTATTGGAATGAAATTGATGATTTAGATATATTTACAAGAGGCTTGGCCTATTTAATTAATTTTTTTCTTTTTTTTCGTTTGTTTTTTGTAAAAACATTCTTGAGTATTCCTTCTCAAGTTCCAACAGTAATCAGCCAACATTGCCGCATTCCATCGACCCTGATACCTTTTTTCCATCGTCCGTATGTCTTGGTGGAATCGCTCACCATGTTCGTCACTCACATCTCCACAGTTAGAAGAAAAAAAATCAAGATGAGATGTATGTATGGAAATGTATTTTCAGAGACATGTTGCAACGTAGTTGTTGATATATTTGTTGGAGATTGTTCACATGTTCAACATAATTTTCACTTCTCTTATTGCCCAAAAAACCATTAACGACGGCCCTAAAAGACTTTATGCCTCATTTTCAAAGCTTTGCAAAAACGAAAAATTAATTAATTTTGTTAATTTTTCTTCATATTTTTGTATGGGGGCTACCAGTTCAAGTGGTCCGATCGATACCAAACTTTACAAAAACACACTCTAGGTCCTTCTGAAGATTGCGTGAATATTTCGTTGAAATTGGTCTAGCCGTTCGTTAGTTTTGCGATTAGCAATATTCATTTTTATTCAATAAATTTGTTAAAAATGCAAAAAAATCAATGAAAAAAACGTTTTATTGTCAAAAATTGTATGGGGATCCTTAGACATGACCATTCAAAAGGTAATAGCAAAATTTACGCGGCCTATCACTATACAGTTTGAGCTGGCGCAATAAAAACATCGAATTAAACTCTTTATCTTTAAAATGACATAACAGACCAATGAGAGCTAACTTTGACATATAAGTTGTGTATTTAGATTCTGGGAGTCAAACTCTATAACGCTAGTATGGTTTCGAATAAAAGGCAATTTTGCTGTTGACCAGTGTAATCGTCTATTATAATAAAAACGTCCCAAATTCGAGTGCAAATTTACAAATCCAAATCATATAGCCGTGTCCGTCTGTCTGTTTCAATACCAACTAGGAGCTCAGTTTAACGATATCGAAAAAATTTAAACGCAGTTTGTATGTAAAAATCAGTTTGATCAGATAACTATATTTTTAGGAATGCCATATGAACGGTCGGTCAAAATTGAGGTTTTTGCTAAAAAACGATTTGATTTCAAAGCTATCATCTCAATTTTTTCAACGAAAGCATCTCAAGCGTCAATAAAGACACACTGTAAATTTGGCGAAGACCGGATAAATATAGCAAATAGTTCCCAAAAAAACAATCGGCCAAAAATTAGATTTTTGTTTAAAAAAAAACTTTTTTTGTTAAGCCTATAAACAGGCGATGGTAGGCTGTGCCACACCCCAAATCTAAAAAATATATTCATCTGGCATCGCTCGTTCAAAAATTATTAAAAATGTCAAGAAAATCTGTAAAAAAAATGTGGATTTTACTAAAATTTGAGTTTGTTGGTTTCTGAGGAGTAACGATCAAAGAGAGGGGCAATTTGTGGTATTCAGTTTTAAAGATGAATACTTACTGAACTTGTATACAATTTCATGTTTTGGAGATGTAGCATTTTTTAGAAAACAACTGAGGATGGGAAACGATGAGGAGGGGGAAAATTGTGGTATGCAGTAGATATGTACATACTGAGTCTACACACCAGCTTTCATGTTTCTATATTTTCGGGTGTTCGAGTTGCAGCATTTTAAAAAAGTGGGTGGTGCTCGATGTGTTGGAGGAGTGGGCGTGGCAAAAATTTCCAAATTTCAAGTCTCTAGCTATTGTAGTTTCCGAGAATCATTGGACGGACATGGCTTATCAACTCGTCTTCTCTCCTGATCAAGAATATATATATTTTGTTCTTCTTCTTCTTGGTGTTACATATGTATATTTGGTCTTAAACAAACTTAATATACCCCGAAACACAGAATACCCCTTTAAGTAAAATGTAAGTTGACATTTTTTTGTTTGTCGAATTTAATTTATGATTGACATGTATATATATATTTATGTTGCACTGTATATATTTATACAGTGCATATTGGCCGCAAAGACAAAGCACTCTAGCGTAGGGGGTTTCTTGATTAATTTATTAACTAATTGAAAAATTGGATATAATATAGTATATTCTAAATAAATATGTACATATATTTCACTGGCAGAAATAATAGTAAATTGTAATTTATTATCTTATTTTACAGAAGAGCAGACAAACTTAAGTCAACTGAAGGTTTCCATACGAAGTTTAAATGTTACACTTGTACGAAACGAGGTCGAACTTTCAAAAATAAATGTATCAAATGCCGTTTTTACACTCGACAAAAACGAAATTTTAAAATCTATCGAAGGAAGCTTGGGATCGATATCCTTATATGATCTTACTAATTTTGGATACTTGTACAAACAGAAATTTATTACTGTTGGCTCAGAAGCATTCAGTTTTCTTTATAAAAGGTACGTAATTTTTATTATTATACGCACACTTGCTATTTGTTAAATTAGACGTTAGTGTCTAAGGCCCAGTTTCACAGTCAAAGTTAACCCAGGGTTAACTCCGAGTAACAATTTTTCGGTTTCACTTTTAGTAGTTAACCCCTGAGTTTACCCTACTATATTCTAGGGTTAACCCCGAGTTAACTACTCTGTTTTAACTTTTTCTATTTATGTTTTTTAATGTCAAAACAGAACTAAATTTGTCTGTCAAAAAAATAAAAATTAAATATGTCCCAATCAATAGAAATGAATTTGATAAATGAGCTTGTATAACAGCATTCAACCAGGTAGTCTCACAACATATGAAATTACTGACATCGGAAGTCGTTTACTTTTCATTGGGAGAAGATATGCATCATTTATACAAAGTTTCCTTGTGTGATTGCTATGTGTATTGCACCCATGTTGTGTTTTACACGAAACTAACATAACTACGTACTATTGTACCATTTGAAGAGTGCGGTTTACTTTCGTTGTGCAGAGTAACTGCCCGCTCTTTTGTAATGGTAAAATATACAATTAGACATAATCGAGTCAACATTTCACCGCTTGTTATATTGGATTCTCTTCAGCTATCCATTACTAATTGAAGGTGATTTTTAAAATAACTGAAAAAATAATCAGTGTTTGGTAAGTAGATGTTCAATGTTGTAAAACATTATTCTCAAAAAATAGAATGTTGTCATACTTATATAACTAGAGTTAACTCGTCACTGTGGAACTGAAAGTCAGAGTTAACACCGGGTAAGGGTTAAATTCGAGTTAACTTTACTCTGGGTTAACCCTAGATTGTGAAACTGGGCCTTAGAGACAGTCAAACTTAAATGTAAATACAAATTTAGTTTGATGAAATGAACAAGATTCAATGTCCAAACGGATCTGCAAACAAGATGAGTAGGGACTGTGAACCCGGTTGAAAGTCAGACCCAATAAAATACGGAGAGGAAGGATTTGATTATTCAAATGTAAAGTTATCGTTTATTGAATAGAAAATCTGTAGACAAATTATGGAACGACAAAATACTTTAGAACAAAAAACCTTGTCTATCAAAAAAGGAGTTTTCTTAATTTCATGCCAATTCTAAACTATCCAAAATCATGCCTTAAAGGGTATGCGAATAAAGTGGTAAGCCTAGTATATGGCACATCTCCAAATTATAAAACGATATAGCAATTAATATGTTAGCGATATGAAAATAATCGAAAGCTATTTGCTGATCTACTAAAAATTATATTGGAGTTACAATCCCTCAGATATGACTCGAAATAGTGTAATCCTCACTTTTTTTATGCACCCTCAGAAGTACATCCATTACATTCGTCGTTAATTTTCCATAGAATTTCTATGACAAACTTCGGCAATTTAAGCAATTGAAGGTGAAGAACAGAGAAGTATGAACACTGGAGGATGTATTGGAGTGTATTATGCTAATAAATAATTTAGTGAACGTTGTACCGATAATACAGTGTACAACGTTCATTGTCCAAATGTCCCACCTTCTGTTTGATTTGTTTATGTAATCACCTATTATCTTGTTTTTTGTGATTTCAAATTATACGTTAGACCGCTGGACCTGGTGGACCGCATACCAACTGAAGACGAGAAAGAGCAGCAAAGAAGAGAAGCTTTTTAGACTTATTATATTTTGGTGCTATCAATGTCCAAACATTTTTTTTTAAACTCTTCTCGTATGTGAATAGTATTATAACCTTGTCACGGAGTTTGTAACAGATCGAAATATTCATTTCCGACTACATAAAGTTTACATATCCTTAATCAGGACGACAAGTCGAGTTGATTTAGCCATGTCCATCTGTCGGTATATATACGATATCCTCCCACAGTTTTGAAGATATCAAGCTGAAATTTTGCATCGAGACTTCTTATTTGTGCGATCAACTCATTTGTCGGATCCAGCCATATTGGACCATTGGAACTGGCAGCCCCCATACGAAAAGGAGGAGATAACAAAAATTAAATCGTTCTATGGAAAACTGGAAGATAGAGGCCTAAAATTTCAAACATAGTAGTTTTACATGGTCCGACTAAATGTCCGAAAGTTTCATTGAGATCGGACAACTGGAACTGGTACCTGCCTTACAAAATAGAGAAGGGGAAGAGAAGCACCAATCGACTTGGAAGGTGCAAGGAATCTTGGATAATTATTCAGATTTTTCCACCAATTCGTTTTCGTATCAAGAACATTTTTATTTTGAATTGTTGAAAATGTCTTTTTCTTGCTGTTGTAAACTTCATACCTAGGAAAGGAATGCATGAATTAATTCAAATTTCTACTTTTAATTTTAGCTTGTTTTAAAAGACTTTTTTAATATTATTGGATGTTCAAATACTTTTCAGTTTTTTGACAAAAGATTCCGCCACCAGAAGATTATGATGAAATAATATGATGTAAAACATTATATCTTCTAACACGACATGTTGATATGTCTAAGTAACAGTATCACATAATTTTTTTTGTGAATTTTTGATGTACTTCTTTATGTTGAAGAAATCTGAAGCTAAGGATTATCGATATGTGGGCAGCACATGGGGAGGCTGCATTAAGTGAAAGAAATTGTATTGAGTGGTTTCAATAGTTTAAAAACGCCAAGTTTGACATATAAGACAAAGAAGGTAGTGGAAGACAAACGGTAGGAAGACACGAAATTGGAATTATTTTTAGAGGAAGATTAGTCCCAAACGTAAAACCCACTTTCACTTACATTACAAGTGATAAGCAATTTTACATTCTTTAAATTCGTTCGGCACTGTTAAAAAACAGGACATCGGCAAAGATGGGATTTATATCATGTGATGGTATCGCATATTATAAGTTGCTTAACCCGTGCGAAACCATTACTGGATCTCTTTATGGAAGACAGTTAATGAAATTAAGCCGGGCACTCAAGGAATGACGGGGTCATTACTACTCCAGACACGACAAAACTAATCTTCTACATTCGTCCGCATGATGTGCGCCGTTCAAAACCTACTTGAAAAAATTTAATTGAGAAGTCCTACCCCACTCGCTGTATTCACCAGACATTGCTCCTTCTAATTATCACTTGTTCCGGTCGATGGGGATGGAAAACTTTAAAAGCCTTATGGTGACAAAAAGTAGTGGCTATATGATGGGGCAATACTTTGAAAAAACATTTTGTACCGTTTTTTCACAATAAATCCCTAATTGTTGTTAGAAAACGGCGAAATCTTATTTGTACACCCAACCCGGCAGTTCTCGTTGTGTCAATTGTCCCCTTTCCGATAGTCTAGAATATTTCTGAGCAATCAAATTAAGGACAGAATTTAGACAGTATCAAATTATATGCAGTATCGAAGAGGGGACCGGGTCACCCTGATCTTATTTTTTCTTACATATTTAAAGTGTATCTGTAGAGAACTTTTGCATAGTTTGCATATTCAACGAGAGAACAGGTCCTCTTATATTTTTTGAATAATCTATTTCTTAAATTCTTTAGTCTAGCTAACGCTTTTGAAAACCACGGAGGTTTATTTGATTGTGAAAGTATCTTAACTCTTGGTACGTACAATTTAATCAGTTTGTACATAGTTGCGTTAAAAAACTCTACTGCCCTTTCAATGTTGGACGTGTTATGAATGTATGACCAATTAGTTTTAGAAAGAAAATGACTAAGTCCTTCAAAATCGGGTTTTCTGAAGCAAAATACACGATTAGGTTTGGCATCAAGAGGATTTTGACGAGTATATGTTAGTAAGTTTAGTGTAACTGTAAGTTCCAACGTTGGGTGGTTGGTCTTCAGGTTGTGATACTGGAGGGGATCTGCAAAGCGATGCGCTCTCAATGTTGTTTATGAAAACCAGATGTAAAATACGATCCATAGAATGTTGTATGCTGTTGATTTGGTTAAATGATGATTCAAGCAAAGAATCAATAAATTCATTACTAGACAAGGGAGTTACTTTATTTGTGTTGTCGGATGCAATCCAATAAATATGAGGGAGGTTGAAGTCTTCAAAGACCAGCATCGTATCTGAATCGCATATCAGCTCAATATAGTCAGTACCATTTAAAAAAATTTGTTTCGAAGTGCTACAGAGTGTACAGAGATTAAGACTCCACCACCAATTTTGCCAAGACGACCTTTACGAAAAGTAATAAAGCTGTCAGAGAGTAGTTCCGAATTTAAATCATCAGAGCGAAACCAAGTTTCGACAAAGACAATAATATCAGAAGAAAATGAGAAGCTTTTTAAATAAAGAGAAATTAGTTTTGAAAATTTAATCAGTTTTTGACCCCGAAGGCCGAATTAGTACGGTCTTTAAATTTGAACTCGTGCACAACGCAACCATCAGGCCAGAACTTTGAGTCAACTAAAACGTTGAAAAAAGATTCTGAGTTGAGATTAACCAAAATTTGGAAATTGTTACATTTGTGACAGATTTGATCTTGGAACTGATAAAGTGGTTTATATCACTTTCCGAAGTATCAGCTGCTAAGCGGGAAAGAAAAATAAATTTCTTATGAGGCCCATGTGGTACAACAACAAGTTCTTTTGGCTGTGGATCACCATGAGGGAGATTACTTCCAGATGCGGTTTGAAAAACTTCGGAAGGAACAGCATTGTTGTTTTTGGCAACGGAAGCATATGAACCTTCTAATGCTGTGACAACAATCGGAACATTAGGTGACAAAAGCGGCGAAAATAATTTCGTTGTCTCATCCGGAAGACATAAGGTTGTCGGTATAGAAATGTTTAGCGCCGGATGAGGCCTTTTTCGTTTAGGGGAAGGTTCAAATAACTTAAGACTGGAGAGAGACTTAACAAACGACTTAAATTTTTCGTTAAGTCGCTCGAAATCTTTCGAAATAAATTTATATGCGTTATGCGTAAGATTGACCCACTTGCGTAATTCAATCTCCGACGAACGACATTTTGGACAGCACAGGAAGGCCGATATTCTTCTCCAAAATGTCAGTAATGCGGCCATTTAATTCGGCAAATTTTAGTTGAGCGAGTCTACTCGCATATCAAACCACTAAGGCTGATGTCAGAGTGCGCGCGAGAAGCGATGAGCAAAGCGAGAAGATGGCAGAGTGAGAGCTTTGCGAGAAGCGAGCTACATTGCTCTTTTTTAGTTAATTTTTTCCACCATTAAATTTTCGATGTTTATACCCATTTTGTTCGGGCGTTCTTTCACAAATGACAGATAATACAAAAAAAGCATTATTTTAAAGTAAACGGTAAATAAAACTCAGAATACAGAAACAAAATTAACATCTGAGCTTTCAAACACGTGTGTTTTGAAAATAAACGGTAATTAAAGCATAGAATGCAACAAAACAATTGTACGCTCTGAGCGAGTTGAAGCGATAAAGCATGTTGCAAACTGCTTTCTCGCTTTGTTCTCGCTTTATCGCTTGAACTCGCATCTCGGTTCGCTTTCACTCTGAAATCTTTCGAGCGATTGCATATGAAAAAGGTTGCAGTGGTTTATCGCTCGTTCTCGCCCAATATTATCGCTTCGCTTCTCGCGCGCACTCTGACATCAGTCTAAAAGCACCGGTCTCATCAAAACTGTTTTAAATAAATAAAATGTATCAAATGTTTTATTGTAGCCTGCTGTAGCTCTGAATTTAGTGTGTTGGATTATGAAACAGAAGGTATGAGGTTCAAACCCCAGCGGCTCCAGAATTTAAATGTTTATTATATTAATGTTTATCAATTTAATTGTTATTAAAAATCTCCTTAGCAGGGGTGTGCTGAAAAACTTGTAGCTCTAAAAACAACCTCTTTTCAAATGTAGTTGTGCCAGAAAATGTATTTCTTCTCTTTTGGGATTTGGTTGATTTTAGCCTAATCCAAAGTTGTTATAGATAAATATGAGTCGATCATTAAAGTTTCTTGTGCGTTAAAGCAATGTACATTTAAAGAATTTAACAATTTTAATGTTTTCATTAATAAATTTGCATTTAAAGCAGAGGCGGGCAAAATCTCATTTTCCATAACACGCGTGGATAGGGCAAAATATTCTGACGCAGCGCAGTCGGCTCACGCATAGTGTAAGCAAATTCGCGAACCGCCCGAACATGATACTTCGGGTCATGTGTCGCTCACGATTGTGCTTCGTCAGCGTGTTTGCGCTCTTGCTTAGAGATCTTTTGAGCGAAAAAACGAAATCAGTCGCTGTTCAGAACTCAATGAAGCAGGGGTATTTTGCGAATGATTGCAAAAATACACTTAACGAAAATGTTTTAAGGAATATGAGAGCATGGATTATGTTTTCATTGAAAATGTGTGTGGCCCGTTTTGTGAGCGGGGTGTTGCTCGCAATTTTTCACAGTGCATAGGCAATCAACTTCGTTTTTCGCTGCTTACTCACACAACGAAACTTTTGATTGTATATGTTTTGCCCGCCTCTGATTTAAAGTAAAATCTCCCATCTAGGCAAAACAACGATTGTTTTTCCATGCCAACTATGCCAACCTGCTTGCATATATTTTCGAAGATTAAAAAGTATGTTTGGATTTTATTAGTTGAATTGTCAAAACAATCTATAAATGCATATTAATATGCAGTAGTATTTGAAGTGATTGGAAAGTCAGTAGAAATATTTAATTTTAATGAAAATGTGTATCAACACTCTAATTAGTGCAAGTTGGCATGTGAACATTTTTTAATGTTCGTTGTGGATACATAAATGTAAAGAAGAGTCAACTGTCAAAAAAAATTAAGTTCAAATTCTCAATTTGTTTTGAACTTGGATTGGATTATGTAATAGTATTGCAACCGAAGGAGGGATTATCGTTGTTACTACTGTGTGGCAAATTAGTACATGGGGATAGCTAATACCCTGTTACGTAGATTCCCTAGATATAAGATTTCTATATAGTGCCTCGCGTGTAGAAGATTGATTTTGTTAAAGTTGTTCATTTACCCCTGCTTGGCAGATTAAGGTAAGATGGGTTCATTACATGCTTATAAATCTCCATTTCGATAATCAGCTATTTTGTGTGAGACGTAAGGGAAGCAAATTATTTGTTGACAATTGTCCTTTGTTTGCCAATCACACATAACAGGAAAGAGTATGGTTGTCCTAATATTTGTATAATTTGGCGCGCTGCACAATTTAAAAATATTTGTGTCTAAATTTAAAATGAATACCTAATTGACATTCAAGTTATCCATATTTGTAAGTGTAGGGGCATTATTATTTTATATTGTCAGAAGAATAATCAAATTCGCGTAGTTTTCCAAATTCTCAAAGTTTTTTTTTTGTATGCAACTCTGTCTCGTTCGTTCTAATGTTCGAATAACGATTGATTTGAAAACAATTCACTTCGAAAACAACAGTTGATTTGCAGCACACCCCTGATTGACGGTTTTTTCGGCGGGCCTGTGGAAGAAGTGAAACGACTTCGGAATGGTACTTGTCTTATTGAAACTAAAAATCTATCTCAAGCTGCTCGTCTAGTGCAACTTATCAACCTTGACAGCAAAACTGAAGTTAACGTATCCGAATCCATGTAAGCTGGGATTTTCCTTTCTCCGACTCAGATAATGAAGTGCCACGCCCCATTTTAATTTTTTTAAATACAATGTACACTTCAATTAAATCAAAAAGTTTAAGTAAATCAAAATTTCTGTGCATGTGCCAACGATACCGTCCAAATAAAATGCATGTTCTACTCAAGCGGCGCCAAATTAAGTCACCATAATTCGCCGTTTTTTAGCTAAAATTCATAACCCTCATTTTTGACCGATCGATCGATAGTCGGAAATGTCTCCTTTTCTGCGTTGCAAACTTCACGACAAAGTTAATATACTCTTGCAAGAGTATAAAAATGAATTGTTGTGAGTTAGTCAGGCTTAATCTCAAAAACGGCTTGACGCTTTTAACGCTTTAACTGGTAGCCCCCATACAAAAAGAAGAAGAACCAGTAAGGGAGCTATTTTCAGCTTTGCTGAAACTTATATGCTCTTGCAAGCATTTTCTCAAGTATTCTTATTAGAAAATCCAATAATAATCATAAACGTTTATAAAGATAAAGGGGCGTAGCCCCGCCCGAAAACTGTAGCATATGGTCAAGGATTCATAAAAACGCGTACCTGCAAAGTTTTATCCGTTTGTATTTAAGAACAAAAAAGTTTTTCTAACAAAAACCGAATTTTTGACCGATTGTTCCTATGGGAGCTTTATGCTATATTTATCCGATCTTCACCAATTTTGCAGTGTGTCTTTATTTACGTTCAAGATGTTCTTGTGCAAAAAATTAAGGCGATAGCTTATAAATCAAGGCGTTTATTGAGCAAAAACCTAATTTTTAACCGATCGTTCCTATGGCAGCTATATGCTATAGTTATCCGATCATGCTGGAATTTACATACAAACTGCCTGCAATAATAACGTTTCAATTTTTTCAATATCGTTTAAACTGAGCCCGCAGTTGGTATTGAAACAGACAGACAGACGGAAATGGCTATATAAACTCATCTCGTTGTGCTGATCAAGAATATATATACTTTATATAGTCGGAGATGGCTCCTTCTCTGCGTTGCAAACTTCATGACAAAGTTGATATACTGTTTTTGCAAGAGTATAAAAATAAACAAAATTAACATTTTGTGGACGCAAGCACAAAATGTACAGAAACGTAACATGCGATGCTTCAGCTTAAACTTTTGTGTTAATATACATACATATGTGTGTTGTTTGTAAATAGAACACAAAAATGCCGTGAAACTGCATTCGTTATTGTGCTTCGCTTCCCAGCAATTATTTCCAGCCTTCTTTAACCATTGTTACAGGCCTGTTTTTGCATGAGGCAGACCGGCTTAGCCTGTTCTCCGCTCAATGGTGTCGGCAATGTAGTTTGGGTTTTTTTCTATGCCAAACCCATGCCCTGTTCCGTGGAAACAGAACGAGCCGAGCAGGATAGTCACATGGCACACTCGCTGGAATTAGCGGCGAGTAGCCAGGAGACTCTAATGCACTCTCGCTGACAAAAGCATGGTCCGTGGAATGGGTAGCACAAAACGAAGTCGAGGCGACGGGTCTGAGAACGCCGCGTCGCGACGCACAGTGGGGCCTTCTGAGTTTTTGCATTGCAAAAATCATATCTTCTGAACGAATAAAGATAATTGCATGAAATAAGTTTTGTTTAAAAGTGAATTCCTTAAGCCATCGTTCAATACGCTACGATATTTCGGAGCGGCATAGTAGGTTGTCAAAGTCAGAATTTGTTTCCGGTGCAGCTTTAGCATCAGAAAATGGCTAGTTTTCCATTTTTTATAAACTTAGAAATTGGCGACTGTACACAGTATATATATTTTTGATCAGTATAACAAGACGAGTTGATATAGCCATGTTCGTCCGCCCGTCTGTATGTCTATCAGTATTTATACAATATCTTCCACAATTTTGAAGTTATCGACCTGAAATTTTGTACAGAGTCTTCTTTTCTGTGCGATCAACTCATATGTCGGAATCGGCATGATCGGACTATTGGAACTGGTAGCCCCCATACGAAATGAAAAAGATAGACGGCTGAAATTTCACAACTAGAAGTTTTAGGTAGCCAGACCAAAGGTCTGAAAGTTTCATTGAGATTGGACAACTGGAACTGGTACCTGCCATACGAAATGAAGAAAAGGAAGAGAAGCAGATTTAAGTCGTTGTATGGAAAACTTTTTTAATTTTCAACATAGAGGGCTTAATTTTAAAAGGTAGTCTTCCTACGTAATAATGCCAATTGCCTATAAGTATCACTGAGATCGAATCACTGCAACTGGCACCTGCCATACAAAATGTAGGCAATAAAGACATTTTACACATCACCTGCATTGCAAAATACAACAGGTTGCTTCCTATGACAACATTTGTGCACTTAATTTACATTTTAAAGCTGTCACAGCGAATCTACCTACTATGCATTCTTCTTCTTATACCTGCAGCAGCACCTTTTTCACTGATTTTTGTGCGAGGTTGCGGTCGTTTTTGCGCTATAACGGCCAAAAGGGAAGCAAGGGGAACATAATATTTTACAGATAGGTAAAGGAATATGTAATAAACAGATAATCAAAATTTGGCGGGTAGCATATTTTAGCATTTTTTTTTTGTCCACCAAAGTTGAAAAACACCTTAAAAATAGATAGTTCGAAAACAGCTCCATCGCGAAAACTACTCATGCAAATGACTTGATATTTATAATATAACACTATAATATGGCTACCTAAAAATATAAACCAATTCGATAATGATTTCTGTTATAATTGCGTTGATATTCTAACCAAAAGGTGCCGAATTTTCAAAAAATTTAGCATGTTATTGAAAGTTGTAAAAAAGGTCAACTTTGAGTGCGTATATCTCCCAAACTATAATTCTGATTTCCATAGTGTTAATATTTTCTTAATCTCTGGAAAATTCTCTATATACATTTATTTTATCGAAAGCGATCATGAAATTTTTGATTTTTGCAAGCTGAATGTATCTAAGGCCCCTCTGTGCGACGTCTATTATTGTATAGACTTTCAATGTTGTTTACTTTATATTTGCAATTTGAATTTTGCGATTACTTTTCAATTTGCTTTGAAGATATATGTTTTGGGATCTATTCCCAGCTGTGCCAATACAAATAAATATATTTTTTTTACTTGCAATAAAACAGATCCGTTGCAATAATAAATAAATTCTTCATTCACAGTGATTTTATATTCATCACTTATTTGAATAGTAACTATTATGAATTTGTCACGGAGTTTGTAACACCCAGAAGGAGACATCTCCGACTGTACAGAATAAATATATTCTTGATCAGGACGACAAGACGAGTTGATATAGCCATGTCAGTCCGTCCGTCTGTTTGTATGTGTGCATTCTTTTCATATCCTTGCAAGCAGTTTGTATGAAAAAATCGGCATGATTAAATTGCTATTACATTTACCTGCCATATGAATCATCGGTCAAAAAATGAGGCTTAGACATCAAAAATACTTTGATTTTGAAACTATCAACCAAACCATCAAAAATACTTTGATTTTGAAACTATCAATTTAATTTTCTGCACAAAAAAAATTTTAGGGGGTGCCATAAGGTTGTGCTACCGACCAAATAGAGGATCATCTTTAAAATTACGTTTCGCTATAAGCAGTGACGACAGAAGGCTGTAAAGTGGAATGTACGAATCAATACGACTATAGCATAGGAACGATCAGTGAAAAATATGGTTTTGTTCTTCTTTAACATAAACATATGAAATTTTGCAATCACAAGTTTGTAAAGATAAGCATATATCTATAATGCAAAGTTCGTTTACAATCGGGCATAAGGGCGTGGCACATCCTCTCTCTCTTTAGAACCTGTTTTTCATTAGAAATATTTTAAGAACGGGTTTCCAGAATATGAGCGTGAAGAGTATTTAATGTTCGGCAAGACTCAAGACAGAAGTCTTATTTGTATCATTTATTTATTTATTTATGTTATGCTTGATTCGCATTTATGAGCGAATTTTTTTAAGAGCCGTACCGAAATTTGCCTTAATTTTAAAGCATCAAGAATTTTGCAACTCATTTACGCTAATTGGATATGAAAACGCTGGAAAAGTTATAAATAAATTATATGAATCTAGGAAGACAAAATCTGGAAAGAATATTGGTGACTTGGAACCCGACAAGAAATGGTAGATGGCTGCTGCAACATGTAGTAAAAATTTAAAACCCCTGTATAGCTGTATCTAGAGATCTAACAAGAACGAAATTTTGAATTATAGCAATTGTGATAGAGTGTTAAAAGCTTCAATCCGGGGCTATACGCTACATTTCCTCATACTTTGAGGGCGTAGCAAAGCGCCCCGGGTCAGCTAATAAAAAATAAAGCTATTTAAATTAACAAATATATCACAGGTCAACACTAGTTTTGGTGCCGAGAAACAGTTTTTTTTAAATAACTTGGGACCGTACGCTAACCAAAAAAATTGAGTTCGTACGTGTGGTTTTTTGGATATTGAGCTATAAAGAAAAAATTATTTTACAAAGAAAAACAGCATAAATTAGAAAACAGAGAGCAATAAAATACGATTTTAGTCAATATTTAAAACTGTGGATAAATCAAAAACTACACGTAAAAAAAAATATATATATTTACTTTTACCAATGCTTACTCTGGCAAAAATTATTGACGCGAACTCAGCACCATTTCACTTTTTTTGTTTTGTTGACAAGTGTAATTAATAGTAAAACAAAAAACATTCCCTAGTAAAACTCACCAGCATGCAGAGTAGATTGAGCTGGAACTACATTGTAGTGTTTACATTCGAACTAGTTCCAACCTTAGTTCTATGCTAGATCAAATTAACTATATATAAATTATCAAGAAATTTGTTTTTATATACCATCCGTTTCTTTTTAGATTACATGAAAAAAAAAGTGACCAAAGGCTTGAAAACACTCTGGCTAAGGATGCGCTGCTTCATATCAAAATGTCTTCTGCAATATACATTCACACCAAACGATTTGCAGTTGAATTGCATTTATTCATAAAGGAACTTCTGCAGCTTCAAACGGTATTATATGCAAACAACTTAGTAATAAACATAGAAAGACGAGTTATAAATTGAAGTTTCAGCTTTTAAATGATGTGCTGTTCTATTATATAAAAGTAATATTAACTGAGTCAAAAATGAGTCACAGCTTATCTTATTTAATTTAGAAAATATACATACATACATACATATATATGTATGTAAAACTTAAGTTTCACGTTTAAAATAATATTATTATTAAAAGTCATTTTTAACAAAGTTGTGGTCATAAAACCACATTTCTTTCGGAATCAGGTACAGGAAGTAGTTGCAGTTATTGAAAAAATATTTACAAACGGTTTTATGTCGGCCTGTGTAATTTGCGAAGTTTTATTGAAATGTTAGTGTCGAAGATTGTTCTAGCAGTTCTTAAAGTTGAAATTTTCATTCTTTCTTTACAGCCTGTAATTAAAAAATTAAAAAATGCCAATGCGAGCAAGGATGTAAGCTCGAAACCATTACAAATTGGATTGCATATTCAAGCAGACTCGCCGGTTATAATGCTTCCCGCTGCCTACAACTGTAACCAAATTTTGGTGGCAAACCTTGGTAAATTGACCCTAAGAAACGAATTTTATTTATCCAATGATGAATTTGTTATAAGTAAAAAGAGAAGTTCATCCAATATAAATGAAGTTTTGGACGTCATGTTTATTGATCTAATCAATATAAATTTATTCGCTGGGGAGCTGGTTGACAAAGAAATTAAGCATAAATTTCAAAATGAAAATATAAATATCGCAAATTTGAATATATACAAAAGTGGAGAACATTTTTTTAAGGAAGCCTGTCATCTGAATTTACAAGTTGAACGTAATACAAACTCTGACGTAAGTCACAATTGCCCAGATATAAGCGTCAAAGCAAATTTTTCAAAGTTAAAAGTTTTGCTGGATATAGAAAACTATAAACTTATAAGAGGTCTTCTAAGTAACAACTTAGGCGAAACAATAAACGATATTTATTATAATTATTCATGTAATCTTTGTGAGTCTATGGAAAAGCTGAGTAACATCAACCGCTTGTCGAAAATGGAAGGATTGATTGATATATGGAGTGTAATGTCGATAAATGTAATGTTAGAAGACGTTTCAATACTGTTAACTGAGCAGGCATTACTCAAAATTGACGTATGCCCATTGTCGTGCATACATTTTATCAAATCAACATTGGAAATTGATATATTTAGCGATGGTTCTCAGGATATTGACTTAATTTCTAGCAATATTTTGGTTGTTGATGCAAGAGAATGTTTGAATGAAACAAATAAATTTAAAAATATATTGCAACCATCGAAAAGAGACAATAAATCAAATGATTACTTGGTGCAAGCTGAGGTACATTGTAGAAAAAGATGCGGCAACGTTAAATACACAGTTATGCTGAATAACATGAGATTAATCTTAATGTTAAGTTATTTCGAAAGTTTGAATAAATTCTTGAAAGGGGAATCCATGCCGCCAACAAAGCTGTATAATCCAATAATTAATGATTTAAAGTCAACAAAATCTACTCAAGATACAGAAACTAGTGATGAAACTGTGGAACTTGTTTTAAATATAACCGATTCAGAAATAGTTTTAATCGAAGACTTTAGCCGCTATGATACAAATGCAATTATATTGAAAAGTACAACCGTAATATCTTATAAACCGATAAACAAATTAAATCCACTTTCTGTAAATATAAACCACTTAGAAATATTTTCTTGCAACTTGGATGCCGAGGAGGAAAGTGCTTTATCAATTATTGATCCATGTACGTTTAATATTGAGCTTCGAAACAACATCATCAATTTTGTTCTACAAAAGCAACTTAATATTCGTCTATCTTATAATGATATCAAACTTTTTACACGAATGCTTCACATTGTACCCAAACAGACATCAATGAATTTAACTCAAAAAAATACTGTTGATTTAGAATCAATTGCACCGCTTATAGCAATGGGATTTGAACTAAATGATAGTTTGTATGCAATGGAACAAAATAATTATAAATTAAATGATGCTGCAATTTGGTTATCACAACAAAAGAATGTAATTCACGAAAAACACCCATTAACAATAAAGAGTGTTATAGTTAACGCAAACTGTATATCTTTATGTATTATTGATGATTGCATGGATGCTGATGTACCCTTGTTGGAATTTTTATTAGCACATATGACAATAAAATACAAATTATCAAATCAGCAAGCGATAAATGAAACGCCTGGTCAAGTTGTATTTGAAGAAGGAGCCATAGATACAGAACTCACAATTAATTACTATAATCGCCGCCTTAGTGGATGGGAACCAATTACAGAACTTTGGGAGTGCTCATCAATTTGGACCCTTACCAGAAATGAAACTTCTGGTAAATACATGGTTAATATAAGAATAATTAGCAAACAGTTGCTCAAACTGAATATAACATCTACTCTGGTCGAACTTTTCAATACAGTTCAAACCAATTGGACGAGAGACTATTATGATTGTGCACCATCATCGGAAATGTCCAATGAAGGCAAGCTGACTTTTATGAAACGAAGATCACCCTTTGTACCTTTTGCATTACGAAACTTGACGGGGGTTCCCGTTTCATTCAAACCGATTTATGCACAGCCAGGTGGCTTGACATGCACTGAAGTTAATGAACAGGAATTATTACGCAATTGGTTACCCGTCCAGCCGAATTCGACAGTACCATTCGAGTTCAGCCATAAAACTAAGCTCAGACACATGGACTCTCACAAGCTTAACTTACATCAAATAATGGTTCAAATAAATGGCTGGACATTAATAGGACCTTTATCTATAGATAAAGTAGGTATCTTTTTCCGATATTCAAGTATGGAATGCCAATATCTTAAAAAAACACGCATTGTTTTTGACATATCCTTGGAAGGTTCCGCTCAAAAACTTATAACTGTACGCTCTGCTTTAAGCATTGTCAACAGATTAGATCGACAAATATCTTTGAAAATGAAATGTAAAAATGATTTTCAAACAGCAACAATGATTGTCTCCATCAACCCAGATGAGAACTACAATGTACCTTTACAATATGTCGACGCATCAATTTACATAAAGCACAATTCAAATCAATCAAATTTAAATGAATCTGATGAAGAGGTGGGATTTGGAACCCGCGAAATATTGTGGTCAGATTGTAGCAATGGCTCTATACAAGCTTTGTACTCTAGCTACGATTTAAGAAAATCTACAATTTATACACTTGTCGACATTAACAAAGAAAAATTTCCATTAAGAGATACAAATATTGTCGGACACACTATCACACTTCTCGCTCCTTTAAAAATCAACAATATGTTGTGTTGTGATTTGATTTATAGGATAAACGATGACATCCATGGAAGAATAAATAGTTCAGAAATTGTAAATGTATATAAAATAAATATTTCTGAATCTTTTAACTTGAGTATCACATTAGACAATTATCAGCTTTCTGGACAGTTGAAAATTCCAATGGGCCATAATGGAACTGTAGAACCTAAGCTTAAGCTGGTTGATATTCATAAAAGAGAAATATTTTTAAGGGTGTCTATACAATCGTGTCAAGGAAGAGGAATGGAAATATATATTAGCGCTCCGATTTGGATAATAAACAAAACTGGACTTCCTCTCATATACAAACAAGAAGGTATCGTCAACGAAGCTTCCGGACAATTTGAAGATAATGAAGGGGCGAGACAGTTATCACCGTTAATGTTTTCTTTTTCCGATCAGGAGGGTTCTCCAGCGTTAGAAGTTCGTTTAGGAAAGAGTTTTGGGAACCATAACGTGGTAAGTAAACAAATTCATAACAAAAATTATATCTACATAAAGTCTTTAAACGAGTATGCGGACATGATAGTAATATCAAATTACAAAGCTTTCTATCTTTCTATCTGTCTATCTTTCTGAACGAAATGACACTGAATGGTGGTCAAAATTGTGGTGTAAAAAATGAGTCGACGAATCTGTAATTACAATTTCTCCGGCTACTCTTATATCAGAGTTTGCCTAGTATGTACAATCGCTCATGATTTAAGGGAATCACTTTCTGTTTATACCCTGTACAAATACTGTGTATCAGAATATATTAAGTTTGTTTGATCGAAATGTATGTAACGCACGGAAGGAGGGGAGGGGATCCCATTAAGTATATACATATATTCTTGATCAGGACAACAATTCCTCAATTTTCCCCTCCACTTCATTTCCCCTTCCCCAGTTGTTTTCCATAAATTGCTATATCTCCAAACTCCGTAAATATCTACCTTTAAAACTGCATACCACAAAATTCCCCTCTCTTTGATGGTTACCCCACAAACTCAAATTTTTCATAGATTCCACATTTTTTGACCGATTTACTTGATATTTTGAACACTTTTTGAACGGGCGGTGTCAGATCGGTATTTTTTTGTAGATTTGGGGTGGGGGGATGTTTAACTAAAGTGCCACAATTCAAAAAAAAAAATTATATTTTCAAGAAATCCAAAAAAAAACTGCTGAGGGGTCGTTCAAGTATTACGTAACGCAATTTTCTAAGATTTTTAACCCTCCCCTCTCCCATGTAACGCACAGAAACTATTTTCAGTAACCACCTCCCCTGCCATAACGTAACGTAACAACCAACTCACCATTTCTACCTAAAAAAACTCAATTATGTTGCGCAAAGTACCGTGAGGTCGCTAAATTATAATAAAAACCAGTAAGGAAGCTATTTTCAGCTTTGCTGAAACTTACATACATATATACTCTTGCAAGCATTTTCTCAATTATTTTCATTGGGAAATCCGTCTTATAGTTTTCCCAGTAAGAATCATATAAGTTTATACAGAATACAATGCAATCATTCCACACTTCACTTCGCGATCTTCTATCTCGTCGACTTACAGAGAAATTACATTTCTAAGTTGTTCTCTATATGGGCGGTGCCACGCTCTAATTCTGATTCTTATGAAATTTTGGTATATGGTCAAGGATGTATAAAGAGACTTAATTGCAAAGATTTAACTTTTTTTTAATCGTTTTTGAAGCAAAAACTTCAATTTAGACCGATCGTTCCTATGGCAGCTCTATGCTATAGCTATCCGCTCAAAATGATTTTTACATACAAACTGCCTGCAATAATAAGAAAATTTTCTGTGTTTAAATTTTTTCGCTATCGCTATCGAAACAGACAGACAGACAGACGGACAGGCGGACATGGCTATATGAACTCGTCTCGTCGTTCTGATCAAGAATATATATACTTTATATAGTCGGAAATGTCTCCTTCTCAGTGTTGCAAACTTCATGACAAAGTTAACATACTCTTCCAAAAGTATAATTAAGTACAATACAAACGTGGGCCTGCCATTTAAACATAACCGAAAAGTGTTTCCAACTTCGGAGATTTTAAATTCGTTGTTTTTTTTAGCAAGTGTATCTATTATTTTGATCATTAGTGTATGTTTAACATATTATGTTTCCCTTGCTTCCCATTTATAGCGCGAAAACGAAACTCGCACAAAATCATCAGGTGTAAATCTGGGTCGTCATTGACGTCATTCAACAGTTCTTGAGCGATGCTCATGCGACGGTTCTTTTGGTCAAAATTGAGCAATTTCGGAACAAACTTCGCTCTCACACATCTCATGCCCAAAACGTTAGAAAAAATTTCATGGCACGAGCCAAGCGATATACCAACATCCTCAGCAACTTCTCTAATAGTGATTCGACGATTTTCAAAAACAATTTTCTTCACTGCTTAAATGTTTTCGTTTGAAACTTCGCACTTATGTTCTTAGGGAGGCATGAAAACAATTTTGACCGGAAAATGGGCATGATTACGCCCATTTATAGCAAAAATATTTCCGGTAACTAAAGAGCAAAAACACTGAAAATTGGCATAAAGGCTAATAAGATGAATAGAAAATAGATTCAGTCAAGAAAAGGCGTGAAAAGTATATAAGCTTCAGCCTTGCTGAAGATAGCGTCCTTACTGGTTTTATATGTACAGTCGCTCTCAGCCAAAATGAACCACTTACATTTTTTAACTTTGAGTGAATATATCTTTTGAACAAAGAAAAAATCGACAAAGTACAAAGGAAAGACAGCTTTGAAATTATGTATAATTTTATTATAATAAAGTAATTTTAAAAAAAATTATAGTCAAATGAAAAAAAATAAAAAAAAGTCACAAAAAAAGGTCACAGTTAATTTGAACCAGTTTGACTGATTAGGTCTGTAATAGAGGTCTGCATGAATGCAGTCAAAACGGCAAATGAATCATTCACCCTAAAAACGAATGTTTGTTTCGCTGTAGTAAATGTGAATAAATATTGTAATTGAGCTTGTATTGTTAAGTACTGTACAGTGTTCACACAGAGAATGTACAGCAAATTTTTAGTACAATGTTTTAGAGCACAGTTTACTCATTGTACAGTGAATGATAGTTTGATAAGTTGAGGGCAAAAAAATAATTAGCTAATTGGTTATTAATTTGCCAATACACAACACTTGTGCTTAACAAGATTTTAAATAATAATGTCAAACCTGTAAATGTTATAACACGTTTTACAACCAACAACATCACATTTTTCCAGACTATTACCATCTACAATTCTTGAAAAAGTATCTAAAACTTTGTATTGCTTTTAGTTCGTCTTTTAAAAGTTTGGCTGTAGTAACTGCGATTTCTCTCTTCTGAGTAGAATCTTCGATGGTGGAATTAAACGATGAAGTCTGAATTTAACATTACACTACTATCACTGTCTATTATTGCTTGATATTGATATCTAGTGGTGTACACTACTGAACCTCAGTTACCCGTTTAATTTTTACTGTTCACATTATTTTATTTGGTATACATACATAACAGTCATTGAAAATAAGAACATTAATAATTTGTACTTTCTCCCTTAGGCTTTTTTAAAAACTCTGTACAGAGATAAAAGTGTACACTGAATTCAAGTACCGCATAGTACTGTACAGTACTGTTGAGTTTGAAACGAATGTATTCATGCAGACCTCTAGTCTGTAACTGTAAATGTGGACTTTCTTTTGTTTATTAACTATCCTTACTTATGTTACCATTGATACCGATCCACTTTTTTCTTGTTTGAAGGTGATTTTAGTACCAAGCCCCAAAATAAACACTTCCATGTGTTACAATTTCGATATGCAAGATACATGAAAACTGTTGTGTGATGTAAATTCCTACGTTTTAACAAAATATGTTTCAGCTTTCAGTACTGCATTAAATAGTAATTTAATTTTTATTTACAGTGGTGTAAAAGTTTTGGCTTACACAAAAACATTATATACAGAAATTTGAAATCGGAAGAATCAAAAGTTTGCTTTGAAATTGGAATAAACATCCGTCGAGGGCGAGGAGACTACGCATGTACAACATTTGTAACTATATCACCTCGATTTCAATTGCATAATCGCACAGGTTACAAATTGGAATTCGCCCAACACTGCGACATATCAAAGTTTGTGAGTATTAAATAACAGTTTATTGTTTTAAAAAAGTTTTAAAAATTTCGTACATTAATAAAAGATTTCGATATATTTAATAGATACAGTACTGTGCAAAACCTAAGCTACTTTATTTTCTCTCATAAAGAAAGTTGTTTAGAACTCTTAAAAATACTTCCCGGTAAACCCCAAATGGATTTATTTATATATTGATATGTCCCCTTAAAATCACCCACAACACTTAATTAACTTTACTTTATCAACACAAAAAACCAAATCAATTAAAAAAACTACCTGTGCAAAACTTAAGAAACTTTTTTAATACTTTGTACCCAATATTTTTTTTAATATCGGCACATTTACGAGACATTAACACAACAATATTGGAAATAGAAGTTAGTGCTATATTTTCCCGCTATAAATTCTCCTCTTTCGTCAATTTTGTATCGTTCTTTCACCATATTATCCATCCTCTTTCACGAAAAGGATCAACAAAATCACGATAGAAGCATAACGTTATGATAACAGTTCCTCTTCCATACAACTGGACAATTTACAAATAAGTGGATTTATTGTTTCATTGGTTGCATTGGTAAACTTTTGCATGCCCCTAAGTCCCAAGTTGTAAGTAATAACTTAAATATTAATTTCAATTATTATATTTTTTTACCAAAATGTTACCATAAAAATGTTTATTGGTCACTTGACAATTGGAAACGAGTTATTTTTAATGGTAAAAGCAAGTAAAGCTTTTTTTAAATGGAATTTCGTTAAATTACTGTTTATCATATCGCTTAAAGACTATCAGAATTAAAGAAATGGTAAGGAATGGCGAGAATACTCGACTTCGACATACCCTGTACCTTCAATTTGTAACGACTGTTACAAACCGTTATTGTTGAATTTAAGTCGTAATCATAAAATTCTTGCGAAAAGTTTGATTACAAGTCTTTGTAAACAGTTTTAACAACAACAATATTGCAAGAACTAGCTCAAAACCTAGCAGCAGATAGATCGTACAGCTGTACAGCTGGATTTGCCAAGCTCTTTCATCAGCCATCTTTGCTTAACCAACTTCTAACTTCAGAACTCTATCTTGAAAAACAAGAAAAGTTTTTCATACAATGTAAAATTCTTCTTTGCCCATTTCGGCAAACGAGATACAAATGTGAAATTTTGTCTGTACGCTCAGCAATTATACAATCTAAAAACTGCATACAAAGTACCCCTCTGGTTGATCAAATATTACGACTGCTCTTAAATCATTCATCTTAATAAAAAAATTTGCTAAGATTGAGAACTAGAGATTCAGAGCTACAATTTTCTTTATTTTCCTGGAATTTATTAAATTTTCTTAACTGATTTTTTTTTTTGGCTTTTTTGCTTTGACAACCACAACTCTAAGGACAACAGAGCTCCACAATGATTTAAATTAAAGGGAATTAAATTTTTTTAAATCCATTTCTTCTTGAAAAAATTGGATCACATTTGGTTTGTATGTAAAACTGAGTTTTATTTTGAGCAAACAAAAAAAAATGATGATTATGGTTTAATTTTTAATAAATCGCTTAAAAGTAATCATTATCACTAAAGAAAAACATGTCAAATTAAAAATTTAAAAATCATGGGGGAAACGGATAGTTCGCCCAAAAAGATTAATTTTGGTGTAGTTCATTTCATTTTAGGTCTATTCTAAGTGTGTGATTTTTTTACTTTAAAAAACAAAAATAATCATTATTTACGGTCCCTGTACAAAACGAATTCACCCATGTCGTAAACCAAACACGGCAGTTGAAAAAACAATGAAACACTGCGGTCAGAGAGAGTGATTGTTTGGTACTGTAAATCTTCTGAAGGTGGTGGCGAGCTTGTGCTTAATGAACAAAACCGATTATTTTAATATTTTGGAAGAATATTTAAAAAAAAAAGCGACAGTAAGTCAAAGCTATTGGACTCTGTTAATTTAGTGCAAATCTAGTTAGCCTCCAAAATGGCACATGTCTTGCCAGACCCTCCGCAATCTCTGAAAATCATTGCTCTGTCAATAATAATGTGGCAGACGGGTGTGTGAGATTCCTACCCACTAAACCGAAACCTCCGCGTTGAATTCGACGCCCCCACGGAGCTGCTGCTAAACATTACTCCACTTAGTTGCTTATGTCCGATTCCCGGCCAACCCTTCGGACAGTCAAAGAATATGTGTCGCCCTTCTTTAGTCGAGTCGCGTCCACAGTTCGGGTGGTCCGTTTCGTCTTCATTTCGATGCCGATGGCGGAACGCCCGGAAGCAGTTATGACTACTGAGAAGCTGGATGTGAGTGATTGCTTGGTTCATTCACAGAATTCTATCCTTAAAGTAATTTTCTATAGTTCGCAGAAGGTAAGTCGGCACATAGAGGCGTTCTAGAGCTATCATGATATGACTCCAGCTGGCGGTGTTGAACGCGTTTTTAGTGTCCAATGTGACAACCAGGGAATATTTTTGGTCCCCCCTTTCCAGCGCTTACCTTTAATGGCACGGCGAGCGGCGGTAATGACTGTATGAATGGCATCTAACGTGGAGTGGCCTTTCAAAATCATGCTGTTTTTCGGATAATCCTCCAGCGTCTTGGTTTGATGCTTCTGGTTGAACGCAGATTATCCTCTCTAGTACCTTCCCTATTTCATCCAGCATGCAGAGTGGGCGATAAGCGGATGGGTCGTTTAGTGGTTTATTCGGTTTAGCGATGAAGCAGTACACGCGTAGTCGTTATAGAGTGAGGCAAATAAGCCTACGTGGTGTTGAATAACGAGACGCAGACCTGAATTCGGTACCCCGTCTGAGCCAGGAGCTTTGTCGGTTTTAATCTTTAGGAACTCGCGCAGATTCGGCGAGTGTTTCAACTGGTCGAAGGAACCTCGTTTCTGTGCTGGGGTGCTGTGGGAATAAGGGTTGGGTTAAGGTCGAGAAGCATTTCCAAGAAAACACATTCATCGAGTGATTCCACTCTAAAGTATCTAGGCAAACGGGTGGCTGTGGGCCTTGCGCGCACTCCAATTAAGTAGCAGCTATTAATATGTACCTTGCCCTCACAATGCCCGTATCAGAGAGATGGTTGTCTAAGCGGAACGCAAGACCATATGGCAGAAGAGCCATTCGAGTTGCTGACCCAAGTGTTGTGGCTCCCTCGACGATAAGGTTCGCTCAAACGGCGACGACAATCTGGTGCTCTCGAACTATTTGCTGTTGTAGATTCTGAGTGACTTTGAAATGGTTGAGGTTGCGTTGGAGTATCTTCATTTCTGGCGTTTGTTGGGCGCCATCTTTACCCGTGCATCTGTTTTGCGATGTTCAGCCTTATTGCTATGCCGATTGGTCTGCTGTCTTACTTTTTTGGGAGGGCTTTTCCGCTATGTAATACAGTCGTCCCTTGGGCACTTTGGTGTAGCCGCATCTCTTGACAGGATTGCTTTGGCTTTCATTTGTACGCTTTTATTGTATGTGTGCACGGTTGCATAAGGCCGGGCGTTTGAGTCGCTGCTTCTCACGTCGGGAAACTCTATTGCGGATATTGGTATTTACGCAGCTTCTCAAATGCTTAGTGACGTGTTTAGTTTTGATATTTATGAATTTGTGGAAAATGGCGTTTATATTGATACCGATACTCGACATATTCCCGTATACGCCACTGGAGCGATTGATTGTCAAGTGTTCGGTGTGGTCGGTCGCATGTCAAATTTGTCCTGTGTTTTTCATTAATTTCTCAGTTGTTTTTGTTTAAAACGTTGTAAACTTGTAGTAAAAAATTTAATATTGTTTTGATTGTGTTTTCTGAAAAAATCGTTTATGTGTATAATCAAAACTGAGTTAGTTTTACATGTTTTAAATAAGTACAAGTGTTTTGTTTTTGTAAATTAACATTTGCGTGTAATTGTTGCTTCATCGAACATCTGGTGAGAGTTCCTTTTTTATTGTATTTGCTTCATTACACAGTTTGGTTTGCTCTGATAAGAGTCGTGACTGTTTCTCTTGAAATAGAATTCTTTACTCTTAATCGTTAACCCGTTAGCGACAAACGAGTCCATTTTCATCTTATTAATTCAGTAATTTTCTTATTCATTTATATTCATGTTTTTGTTTGTTTTTCATTAAATAAATTAAAAAAATGCATTGCTGTTTGCCTATGTGCCCTATAAAGAGTGATAAGGAACTCTTGGTGGCTTGTTGGATGTGCGAGTCTACCGCTCGTTTAAAATGCGCCGAACTTAATGGCCGGATGGCTGACATTTTGGAAAAAAACATCGGCCTTCACTGGTGCTGTCTAAAATGTCGGTCGTCAAAGATTGAGTTACGTAAGTGGGTCAATCTCATGCATAACGCTTATAAGGGTATTTCGAAAGATTTCGAGCGACTTAATGAAAAATTAAAGTCGTTTGATAATTCTCTATCCAGCTTCAAGTCAGCTTCTGTTGCCAAAATGAACAATGTCGCTCCTTCCGAAGTGATGCAAACCGCTTCTGGAAGTGATCCTCCTCAAGGTGATCAATAGCCAAGAAAGCTAGTTGTCGTGCCACCTGCGCCTCATAAGAAATTTATTTTTCTATCCCGTTTAGCTGCGAATTCTTCGGAAAGTGATATAAATCACTTTACCACTTCCAAGATCTGTCACAAATTTAACAATTTCTAAACTTAAATTCACCTCAGCACGATCTATTTCATTCTTTAAAATCTCAGTGCCAGAATCTTTCTTCAACGTTTTAGTTGACTCAAATTTCTGGCCTGATGGTTGCGTCTTGCATGAGTTCAAATTAAAAAACCGTACTAATACGGTAAATACGGTTAAGCCTTCGGGGTCACAAAAATTATTATCTCTGCTGCTGTTCAACACACGTCGCGTTTTCATTACGTGCTCCTACATTCCACCACAGAACCATCAGAACCATCAGTATATTCACCGCATAAAAACGCTATTCAATCTGTTCTCGACTTCGTAAAGGATTCAGATACGATGTTGATCCTTGGAGATTTCAATCTTCCCCACATTTCTTGGATTGCATCCGACAATTCAAATATAGTAAGGGTATTCAGTAGTTCTCGCATCTGTAGCAGATAACAGGTCTAGCAAATGAAAATTTTAAATTACAGAAACAAATTGTATGAACAAAAGTTTGCCGAGATTGCCATACCCTAGCCTATGTATATAAAAAGCGCCGCACATGTAGAAAATTTTTATTTGTGTTTTGTGTTAATAACACTACAAATTTTCGGTATTATTTGGAATGTTTTTAACACAATTGGAAAACCCTGACTACTTTGCAGCAGTTATTTGAATTTAAATTCCAAAAATTACAGTAAATAATTGCAGTCGAGAGTTCACGACTTCGACATACCCTGTACCATCAGTTTGTTGCGACTGTTAAAGGGTGTTCCCCCACTCAATTTTTAATCGAAATGGATCTAACTTCCATTTAATATCAAATATACCAATTTTAAATTCTTCTAGACCCATTCGTTCTGGAAATATTGCATATAAAACTTTCTTTTTTTTTTATAAGTATGTTAAGCTATTTAAGAAAAGAATGTAATCCCTGATGAAGGTGGAAAATACCACCGGAAAGAAAAGTGGGACAATGTTGTTTGAACTAAAATAATTTTTATATCGCTGAACATAATTTGCTTTTTTAACCCGTTTTTAATTTACAAAGCGAGTTTGATTTCCTTTAATATAATTGCAATGAGTACACATAACCATGCAAAGCTTATTTGTAGTTAGGACACACCATAACACATATCTTTCATTTTCAATTGTATTTTCTTTTGAATATTATTTATTATTTGGACAAAATTTATTCAAAGCCTACTTAGCCAGAATATCTGAATTGCGACAGTTTTTTGTTCAGAAGGGCGTTCACTAGCTTTCGTTTGCTACACCTGCTATCTGCTACAGATGCGAGAACTACTGAATACCCTTAGTACCTCCTTTGTCTAATAATGAATTTATTGATTCTTTGCTCGAATCATCATTTAACCAAATAAACAGTATACAAAATTCTAAAGATCGAATTTTAGATTTTGTTTTTATAAATAACATTGAGAGCGCATCACTTTGCAGACCCCTCAGTATCACAACCTGAAGACCAACCACCCACTGTTGGAGCTTACAATTACACTAAACTTACTAACATATACTCGTTAAAATCCCCTAGATGCCAAACCTAACCGTGTATTTTATTTAAAAAAAACCGATTTTGAACGACTTGGTCTTTTGCTTTCTAACACCGATTGGTCATACATTCATAACCTGTCCAACATTGAACATGCAGTAAAGTTTTTTAACGCAACTATGTATAAACTGTTTAAATTGTGTGTACCAAGAGTTAAGATGATATCACATTTAAATAAACCGCCGTGGTTTTCAAAACAATTATCTCGTCTAAAGAACTTAAAAAATAGATTATTCAAAAAAATATAAGGGAACCGGTTCTCTTGTCAATTATGCAAACTATGCAAAAGTTCGCTATAAATTCACTTTGTGAAACAAACGAGATTATGATTTTTACTTCATTAAATTAAAATCCAATATATGGTATATCAAGATTCTAACAATTGTTTTAATATAATTAAATACAAGTCTAATTCTAATTCATTCCCTTCATGTATGAAATTCAATGGTGTGGAAGGAAACGATGATGCAAAGATATCAAACCTCTTTGCTGAATTTTTCCGAAGCACCTATAATGACTATTCATACCAAACAGAGATGTACAAAATACTTTTCGAAAAGTATTTAAATACAAAATGCAAATACTTTTTTAATATAGTATTTCAAATACAAGATACAAAATACTTTTGCCTTTTGTATTTAAATTCTAAATACAAAATATGTATTTTCAAAATACTTTATTGAAATAAAATACTTTATGGTAAAATCACTGGTTTTCTTTGTTTACTAAAGATTTTAAAATCACAAGCTCTTCAAAAAGAGCATCTGACATGTTGCGTCTGTGTGGACGCATAATCATACCACCATACGAAAATAGCCTTTCCACTGGTGCTGAACTCGGGAGACAAGTGTTGTACCGTAAAAACACTTTTTATACTCTTGCAATTAACTTTGTCGTGATGCTTGCAACGCAGAGAAGGGGACATTTCCGACTATATAAAGTATATATATATAATATTCTTGATCAGCTCGACAAGACGAGTTCATATAGTCCGTCTGTCTGTTTCAATGCGAACTCCTCCCAGAGTTTTTAAGTTAGCAAAAAAATTCAGAAAATTTTCTTTTCCTTGCAGGCAGTTTATATGTAGAAACCAGCCTGATCGTAATACTATAGCATATAGCTACCATAGCAACGATCGGTTAAAAATGAGGTTTTTGCTCAATAAACTCTTTGATTTTAAAGCTATCGCCTCGATTTTTTTCACAAGTTTATTTTAGACGTAAATTAAGACACACTGCAAAATTGGTGAAGATCAGATAACTATAGGATATAGCTCCCATAGGAACAATCGGTCAAAAATTCGGTTTTTGTTAGAAAAACTTTTTTTTTCTCAACTATAAATAGATGAAACCTTGCAGTTACGCGCTTTTAAGAATCCATGACCATATTACACAGTTTCATAAGAATCGGACATAAGGGCGTGGCACCGCCCATATAGAGAAAAACTAAAAACGTTATTTATCAATAAGCAGACGAGATAGAAAATCGTAAAATGAAGTGTAGAATGATTGCATTGTAATTAAAAAAAAAACATTAGAAAATGGGCGGGGTTACGCCCTTTATCTTTATAAACTTATAAGATTCTTATTGGAAAAACTATAAGACGGATTTTTCAAATGCTTGCAAGAGTATATAAGTTTCAGCAACTCTGAAAATAGCTCCCATACTGGTTTCCATCTGTCATTTTGCGCATAGACTTTCAAAGCTGCTCACCACTAGTGGCCATAAAAATAAAAAAGTATTTTGTATTTTACAAACCATTTTACAAATACAAAATACGTCTCGAATAGTATTTCAAATAAAATACAAAATACTTTTAAAAAAAAGTACTTAAGTACAAAATCCAAAATACGTATTTTGTATTTGTATTTTAAATACAAGTATTTCAAATATGTCACAACTCTGATACCAAAACGTTACTTACCACTAACTTACTAACTTCAAAGATAGAAATAATATTAATGTGCCGGTTATTGAAAATGTTCTTAGACACTTAAAATTAATGAAACCATCTTTCACCGCTGGACCAGATAGTATTCCTGGTTGCGTTTTAAAGCACTGTGCCGAGATGTTATTTATTCCATTATGTAAGTTGTTTAACATGTCGTTAAATTATTCTGTTGTCCCCAAAATTTAGAAAGAGTCTTACATTATTCCCCTTTATAAAAAAGGCAGTAAGGTGGACATCTCGAATTACAGAGGCATTGCTAAGCTATGTGCTATTCCAAAACTATTTCAACAGATCATTAAGGAACAGCTACAGTACTTTTTGCCATCACTTCTAAATTTGTCTCAGCATGGCTTCCTCAAGAAACGGTCAACGGTTACTAACTTATTAGAATTCACTTCAATTGTTAATCTAAATTTTTCTTCCGACTCCCAAACCGAAGTTGTGAACACTGGCTTTAGTAAAGCATTTTTTTTGCGCAAGACGTTGTGGTAGCGCACTACCCTCAAGTGGTCTTGCGTCACCATGTCAGCCTGTTCCGCGACTACAGACAAAGTCAACAGTCGCTTTACTACTTACTCTATACACAATAAAAAAAAAACTAATAAACTAAGTTTTAAACAATTTCTTAAAACTACTAAGTTAAGCAATTAACTTAAACTTCATAAACAAAATGTTTACTTATTTAAATACGTTAGAATACTACGTTTTATAAGGTTACTAGAGGAGCAGTTCCCCATTAAACTAAAATATCTGTTATAATACCTACATAAAACACGAAACGAGTCATGCTCTAAATATGTCGATCTGCAGGTAATAAGACAGATCGGACTAAAATTTCTAGTTACTCTAACGGGGACACTGAACTGTATATGCACCAACAATGTAGGAGAGAATATCGAGGCATTTATTAGGTTATGCAAAAACAAAGTACCAAGCATAGTTCTACTGCTAGACAATGATGGTAAATTAATAAGCTTCAACCGACTACTATAGGGAGGAAGGTGAACACAGGGGTCCCAGTGTTGATTCCTAAGAGCAAACAGAAGGAACTGTTTCTGAACAGACTCAATTTGGTTCTTATACTTTTCGCACTGAGGATCCCAAACACACGATGCGTATTCCAAGATGGGCCGTAATAAAGAAGTGTAAAGCAATTTAGTTGTGTACGGTTCATTAAATTATTGGACCATCTTTTGATGAAACCCAGTACGCCTTTAGCCTTATTAACGGACAGCAAAATATGTGAGGCGAAATTAAGTATGGGATCCATCAAAACACCAAGGTCATTAAACTGAGAGATACGTTCAAGGTACAAATTAGGTACAATTAGTTTTTTTCTATAAAATGTCATTAGCTTGCATTTATCACTGTTTAACAATAAATTTTTTACAGCACACCATTGTGAGAGAGAGTCAAGATCAGACTGAAGCAGGTTCTGCTGATCTATAGAATTAACAGTCAGACATAACTTCACATCAACAGCTTACATTAAAACACAACAGTTCTTGATCACAGTAGGAAAGTCATTTATAAATATATTAAACAATAAGAGGCCAAGGAACCCCTGAAGTAACAAAAATTCGTCTCGAAACCGATGTTTTAAAAAAAACACATTGTCTTCGAGATTCAAGATAAGACGACAGCCAACGGACTAACGATGGTGAAAAACCATAAAAGCAGAGAGTGACAAACACAATCATATGCTTTACTGAAATCAGTGTACACAACATCGGTTTGGCAGCCGGACGAGAAATTTCGATTGACAATTGAAGTGAATTCTAATAAGTTAGTTACCATTGACCGTTTTTTGAGAAAGCCATGCTGAGACAGATTAAGAAGTGATGGTACAAAGTGCTCTAGCTGTTCCGTAATGATCTGTTCAAACAGTTTTGGAATAGCACATAGCTTAGCAATGCCTCTATAATTCGAGATGTCCACCCTACTGCCTTTTTTATAAAGGGGAATAATGTAAGACTCTTTCCAAATTTAGGGGACAACAGAAGAACTTAACGACATTTTAAAGAGCCTGCATAATGGAATAAACAACATCTCGGCACAGTGATTGTGTTTGTCAGTGTCTGGTCTTAAAAAAACTCGAAACTTATGGTTTTCCACCGTCGTTGGTTCGTTGGCTTATCCTGAATCGCGAACTCAATGTGTTCTTTTTAAAACATCAGTTTCGTGACGAATTTTTGTTTCTTCTGGGGTTCCTCAAGGTAGTCACCTTGGCCCCTTGTTGTTTAATATATTTATCAATGACTTGCCTACTGTGATCAAGCATTATCAAGTTTTAATGTATACTGATGATGTTAAATTATGCATTATCCTTAATTCCGCAGATCAGCAGAATCTGCTTCAGTCTGATCTTGACTCTCTCTCACAATGGTGTGCTGCTAACAATTTACTATTAAACTGTAATAAATGCAAACTAATGTCATTTTATAGAAAAAAAAACTAATTGTTTGCACGTACAAGTTAAATAATTTCTACCTTGAACGCATCTCTCAGTTTAATGACCTTAATGTTTTGATGGATCCAAAACTTAATTTCGCTTTACATATTTCGCTGTCCGTTAATAAGATGGACCAAGGAATTTAATGACCCGTACACAATTAAATTGCTTTACACTTCTTTAGTATGGCCCATTTTGAAATATGCATCGTGTGTTTGGGACCCTCAATGCTAGAATAACCAGAAATTTTAGTCCTATCTGTCTCAGCACTTGCAGATCGACATATTTAGACCAAGACTCCTTTCGTGTTTTATGCATGTATTACAAAAGATATTTTAGTTTAGTGGGGAACTGCACCTCTACTAACCTTATAAAAATTAGTGTACTAACGTATTTGAATAAGTAACTAATTGTTTATCGATTAACTGAGTATCCAGCACTCTTTGGTTACAGTTTATCATATAAGTAGCTTTAAGGAAGTTGTAAACAAGTTAGTTAGTATTTAATTTTTCGTAGAGTAAGTAGTAAAGCGACTGATGACTTTTGTCTGTAGTCGCGGAACATGTTGACCTGGTGTCGCAAGTCCACTTGAGGGAAGTGCGCTACCTCAACGTCTTGCACCTGTAGTTTGTTAATTAAAAAAAAAAAAAAATGTGGGGTCTACAACTTGGATGTCCACTATTGGCAAATTGGCTCCAAATGGTTGCGTCGCTGATCGAACCATTTTGTTGCTTCTCCCAAATGCTGCTACCAGTTCCTGGTCTTGGGCCGTTGCAGCATCTTCGTTTTCGCTTGTAGTTTGTGCAAGTTCAGTGTTCAAGCGAGGCAGCACTGCAGCTGATGTTTGTTGATGGGTTTGCGATATTTGGAGGTCCGCTGCCTTGGGCTACTAGCGACCTATCACGGCTGCTGTTCAGAGCCAGGCCACAGCCGGCAGCCGTAGATACTGCTGACTGTTGGGTAAATATCCCTACTCGTTTTATATGTGGTACTGTAGATAGGCCCTTCTGTTAGTGTATATACGATCTCATATCTCATATCATAAACTCTTTTATATTTACTTGAACACTACATCTTTGCAAGCAGCACGTTTTTATAGTTATGTTTATTAAAAACCAGTAAGGATTGCAGTCGACAGTACTCGACTTCGATATACCCTGTACCTTCAATTAGTTGCCCCGCCCACTTTTCAATCGAAACCGATATCATTTCCATTTAATGTCATACATATACATTTTTGCTCTTGTAGACCAGTTTGTTCCAAAGGTTTACGGTTTTTCTATTTTGGCAATATGTGGGCGTGGCTACGCCCATATTATGATTGAATCTTGTTACACTATATCCCAGTATCATACACACCCAATTACATTCCTGAAAATTATTTGGTTCACTAGAAATAAGCATTTCAAATTTGAACAATATGTGGGCTTGGCCACGCCTATTTTTTAATTCTATTTGCTTGGGCTTCAAGTCAGCTATATACACTCCAAATTTGGTGTTCCTATCTCAAAAGACAAACCAGAAAATACGACTTTTATAATATTTTACCCAAGGTAGCTTCAGTTATTTGCCCCTCACCCCTAAACTAAATCAAAAAGGGGGAACACAAAATAAACCTGATCTGCGCAATGAATCACAGAATCGAACTGCTAAAAGATTTTGGTTCTATCTATTATAATTTCCGAGATCGACGTGTTCATACAGACAGACGGACATGGCTAAATCGACTTCTCTTTCGATACTGATCAAGAATATATATACTTTGTATAGTCAGAGATGTCTCCTTTAAGGTGTTACATACATTGTCGACGTGCACAAAACAAATCTACCCTTGTACCATAAGGTACAGGGTATAAATATCAAGGAACATCAAAGATTTGGCTAAACGAGCGTCATTTAAAATAAAATTCATCTTAAGCACTGAATTTACCTTCATCAAAATAATAGATACATTTGATAATTTAGTTATTTTAAACGTACAACTCTCAGCATTTATGTTAAATTTTGATAGAGATGGTAAGAACTGTTATTAATAAAGTAACTACACAGTTATTAAAGAATCAATTACAACGGTGATGGGTAGAAAAGCAACTGATTGATTAAGAACCTCACAAAAGAATGAAAACCTCTTCGAAATGTTGCAAAATCTGAGAATTGTTCAATGCACTTTCTGCAGAATGTATTTACAACAAAAATAAAGGTGAATCCTTGAGATAAATCATAGAAAACCAGTGCTACACGTGTATTGTGACTAGTTAACAATAGGTAAACCTAGATGGTCGAATTATAAAAAAGGTTCCTCTTATGCGTAATAAAGGCCAGAAGGCCTCACGAAAATTGATCAGACTCAGATGGGGAGAAAAATGGTGAAATGTCATGTGAAGTGACGAAACAAAGATAAATTTAGTTGGAAATGGCTCCGAAAGAAATGTTAGACGGCTAAAAGGCAAGGAATTTAATTCCATTTTACAAAAAACGCTGTTGAATGTTGAAAGGACACCTCAAGTCTTGTAAAGAATTTCTGGAAACAGTAAGCCAAGTCAATCACTGGATGGAAATCCCATTAAAAACTTGTGGGAATACTTAAAATATAAGTTGATATAAAAAAAAACTTTACAAACAAGCACGGATTGTGTCATTTTTCAAGAAAAAAATTAGGCATGAAATACCAGCAGAATTTTGCCAACATTTAATAAGAATTTTGCCAAAAAGGATAACGAAAGTGACCCCACAAAGAAGTGAAAATACTAGATATTAGCCTAGACAACATTTTTAAAAACAACAGAAGTCATAAAAAAGTTTTGTTTTAAACCAAACATAAACTATAAAGAAGTGATGCTTGCAAAGATGTAGTGTTAATGTAAATATTTGTATTAAAGTTGAAATAGGCAAGTGTATCTATTATTTTCATCGTGAGTGTATTCTCAAATTTTCATTAAAAAAGTATGAGTCGATGACACAGTTTTAAATTCACGCCTAAGAAAAATGGTCTTTTGCCGCTATAAAAAATACTTGAAACTAAAACAATAAAAATAGAAAAAAAAAATTAATGAATAATAGAAATATAAATAAATATAACTATAACTGAATATAACTTTAAATATTTTCTTTTTCAGGGCTACACAAATGCTCACAACATTATTTCTGCTCCTGTGCATTCTAACTTTCCGTTTCATTGGCCAAATTGTGATCAAGAGCCACTTCTTTGTGTACGTATGGCCGAGGATGAATTGTGTTGTTGGTCGAAGGGAATACCAATTAACGACGTTCAAAGTCTTTACATTAATATTAGGAACGAGTTCAGTGAAATGTGTTTTTTAAGGCTAGAAGTTATATCAAATTCAGCCACATATATTTTACTTTTTACTGATGCTCGATCATTACCGCCTCCTATCAGAGTTGATAATTATTCGGAAGTGTTTATTAACTTCTCCCAGCATAAGAGTAAGCCAATGTGGCATACAACAGTACGACCACAGTCCTCAATTGCATATGTCTTAGATGATCCATTGGGTTTGCAATCGTTGCTTATTGAAGCACCTGGTGGTGATACCATCGATTTTGCCATTAACAAGTACGAACTTACAAAAAGTTTAAGTTATGCTAATTTTATTTACATAGCGTTTCGTCATACATTCTGTAAAGAAGATTGTGATGATTGCAAATTAAAAATGGCTGAACACGAACTTGTTCTGGGTGTGAAGGAAAAAAAAGTTGTAATAATGAAGAAGAATTCTGGAGATAGATCACAGCTTTGGCTTATGAATTCTAGCGGTCAATTAGAGCATGAGGGTTCATCGCCACCGTCTCAAGGCAATGATAATAGTGCTGAGCGCCTTGTTCTCGATTTGGAAAAGCCCCCAAATCCAACAGATTACACGAATCTAGTTGTGCGACCACTTAACAAGCAAAGGATAACAACACAAACATGGAGATTTCAAGGAAATCGTCTCATGTGTCATGCCAACATGTGTGTTCAGGTAAGATAATCTCATCTTAGGTAGTTATGTTAAACCTTTCCATTAACAAAGAAATTAAACTTCCTAAAAAATAAAAAAACGAGAGATTAAGTTTGAAAGATAGTGAACAAATTAAATAAACTACATATACTACATAATTATCAGAACTATTTTTTATACTTAAGTTTTGTCATCGATATTTTGTTGGCACCATAGTTTTGTAAAATCATGCAATTGTTTAATTTTACAATAATTAATTAGTTTTTATTAAGTATAGATATTTTCGAAAAAAAATTGTTTTAAAATCTATTAATTTGCATCGGTATCGAACCTACATCACACAATGTGGTTTGATTATGACCGATGAATTAAAAATTATGGGAGGTGAAATGCCTACTTCCGGGTGTTGAACCTTAAACCTTGAACCTTTCTGAACAAACATCGTTTTGGACACAAAGTCCAATGGCTACATTACAATGTCATTGCATATTTAAAAGTTTTGTTTGCTAGTTGCCTAGGTGAACTTGAAACAAAATGAAAAGAAAAAGGAAAATAAGATTTCTTTTCTCACTCTTGCTTCCACGCAATAATCGCAGGCTACTTACTTTGCTGTCGAAGAACATAGTATAAATATTTATATATTTTAATATTCTCTGCAACATGTAAAGCATTAAGAGATCTCACCGAGAGGGCCAGAGTTGATCTGAAGACGTATGAATTGAGCGCGAATGTAAGTTGTTGTTAGAAAAGCAAGCAGCGCGTAATACGTGCATGGAATAAAACAGTTAAAGTGAATGAATTGCGCCAAGGTGTTGGCATACACTAAATTTTTATATCGCAACTTGTAATTAGTAATGACGCTATAGTCTAGTATACTCGGCAATTAATACGCTGCACACACGTAAGGCGGTACCACACCCCAAATCTACAAAAACAATATTTACCTCGTCCATTCTTAATAAAAATATCAACAAAATCAATCAAAAAATGTGGAGTTTACGAACAATTTAAATTTGTTGGTCTTTGACGAGTAACCATCAAAGAGAGGGGTGGTGGTACGCTGTTTTAAAGATGTACATATATTTACTGAGCTTGTATACAAAATTTCAGGTTCGTACCTTTAACAGTTTTGAAGACACAGCAATTTTAAGAAAACAACCGGGGGAGGGGAAATGATGAGGAGGAGGAAAAAATTATGGTGTGCAGTTTTGTAGAGATACTTGTACTGAGACTACATTCAGACTTTCATGTTTCTATCTCTTTGGATGTTCGAGTTATAGCGTTTTAAAAAAGTGGGCGGTGTTGGATGGGCGGGAAGGAGTGGGCGTATCAGAAACCGGTCAAACTTGATCTGCTGCCGAGCATCACGAGTCTACCCTCCAGATTTCAAGTCTCTAGCTATTATAGTTTCTGAGAACCATTGGTGAATACGGACGGACAGACGGATGGACTATAGAATATATATACTTTATAGGGTATACCTGCCCACCTTCTGTGCGTTACATACATTTTGCTCAAACAAACACAATATACCCTGATACACAGTATGTGTACAGGGTATACAAATTGTGGATACTGAATCTACATACCGATTTTCATGTTTTTATTGTTTCTGGTGTTCGAGTTATAACCTTTTAAAAGAGTGGGTAGTTCTGTTTGGTCGGGAAGGAGTGGTATGGCACATAACCGTTTAAGCTTGATCTTCGGCCGAGTATCACGAGACTACCCTCCAAATTACAAATCTCTTGCTCTTATTGCTTCTAAAAAGCATTGGTCAATACAGACGGACGGACAGGGCTTAATGGATATCTCTTGTCATCTTAATCAAGATGCATTTTTGGGTCCCCCTACCCTCCTTCTATAAGTTAATACTTTTGGTCTCAAACAAACTTAACTAAATTCTTAATTAAATAGTGTCTTTTGCCTATGTATGCGTGCTTTTGTGTGCACAATCTGTCAGTATCTTTTCCTTGAGTAAACTATTGCGCAATACGTTCTCGTTTGGTGCTACTTAATATAAGATATTTTTCAATATGAATCGCGATGCTAGTAAAAAATTCATGTATTTTTCAAATACGTATCATATGTGGTGTGCAGTTTGAAGGGCACATATAGTAAGGCACTTTTTATCGTTTTGCTCATAAAAAGACAATGTCCAATGGCTACGTCTGTTGTTTTCGTTGCAAGAGTTGGCAAAGTCCTTCATCATCGATCTTTGCTTTTCATGAAATATTGTTTGAGAATCACATGTTATCAAAAGAAAAACTTCGAGAATTGCTACTTTGACCTATAGCCTTGATTGTTTGTTTTTAACGGTCACAGCTTGTTTGTTGGAGTCATGTTTTGACTTAACTGCTTAGTGAACCAAAATAAAATTTTTGGAACATAAAAATATTTTTCAAAGTTTTTTTTTCATACTATCTGTATGACTACTACGTCGTCACTTCCCTTTTGTTGTTTAGTGAGCTGTGTGACCTTTTCAGAGAATAAAAGACTGTAGCACGGTGGGGCTTACTGAGTTTTTTCATTGCAAAAAATTACGTCTTCTGAACAAATAAACAAAATTGCATGAAATACATCTTAATTAAAAGGGATTTATCTTTAAAATATGTCATTCTTCAAATTGCTACAATATCTTCGAGTGGCAAAATATATTTATATATATATATAGAAGGGGAGCCCAAGCGGGGATTTTCGTAGTTACTCCTGCGTGGCAGATTAGAATATGGGAGATAGCTTATACTCTATTGAGTTGATTCCCCAAGTATAAAATTTCTAAGTTTTGACGCGCGGCTGATTTACTCCTACGTCTCCTATAAGTCTCTATTTCGCTAATCAGTCATTTGGAGTAAGACGTACGGGAATGGGAGGGTTTCAAACTTGCAAACTAAAACCGTCAAATTTAGTTAGCCCGGTGCGTCAGTTTCTCATACAGGTGGCTCAGCATAATCGCCTAGTCGTACTGTTCCATAATCTAACAGTTATATGGAGAATCCTTCTTTATTCCGCGGTATACAATATAAAACGCCTTATGGCGGTCGAACCCACCGCTAAATGAAAAAATTTCATAGAATCATTTCTTCTTTAAATTATTTAACCTTCAAAATGCAACCACTCCCAACGACGCAGGAGTAAATCACGTTTTAGCATCGTCGGCTCCCCGACTAATACAGTTAGGGACAAAAGTTTAAATACACCATATAAATTGATACTTTAAGAAAAATTAAACATTTTTCGAAAGTTGCAAGTATGCAGTTTTTTTCATTTCATTTATTAATAAAAACAAAAACAAAAAAGTTTTACTTTAGTACATCCATAATGAGAAATATAATCGCAAGTGAATATTTCTATGTGTTAACCAGTAAGGGCGGTATAGTTGAGTATTCTCAACTATATAATACCCTGTACACACACCTATGTTGATAACACGTTAAACATTCGCCGACAGCAAAAGCAGTGTACCACGATATGGTTTGTGTATTTGCTAATAGTGAGGCAGGGCTCACAGTGCAATGTTGCCATTAGATGGCGCTTTATTACGGATTTTGTTACAAAGCATTGCTGCAAAATTTTAGTGTGTTGGTCTTTGCGGGGAAAGTGGTAGTTTACTGTATGCAGTTTTAAAAAGGTATGTTACCTGAGTTTGCATACAAAATTTCAGCATTGTATTCTTTATACTTTAGGAGATACAGCAATTTTAAGAAAAAAATGACCTTTTGTTGTGCTCGATGGGCGGGAAGGAATGGGCGTGGCAAAAATTCCTTCAAACTTCATCTAGTGTTCGACTATGGGTGGTGCTCGATCGCGATGCTAGTAAAAAATTCATGTATTTTTCAAATACGTATCATATGTGGTGTGCAGTTTGAAGGGCACATATAGTAAGGCACTTTTTATCGTTTTGCTCATAAAAAGACAATGTCCAATGGCTACGTCTGTTGTTTTCGTTGCAAGAGTTGGCAAAGTCCTTCATCATCGATCTTTGCTTTTCATGAAATATTGTTTGAGAATCACATGTTATCAAAAGAAAAACTTCGAGAATTGCTACTTTGACCTATAGCCTTGATTGTTTGTTTTTAACGGTCACAGCTTGTTTGTTGGAGTCATGTTTTGACTTAACTGCTTAGTGAACCAAAATAAAATTTTTGGAACATAAAAATATTTTTCAAAGTTTTTTTTTCATACTATCTGTATGACTACTACGTCGTCACTTCCCTTTTGTTGTTTAGTGAGCTGTGTGACCTTTTCAGAGAATAAAAGACTGTAGCACGGTGGGGCTTACTGAGTTTTTTCATTGCAAAAAATTACGTCTTCTGAACAAATAAACAAAATTGCATGAAATACATCTTAATTAAAAGGGATTTATCTTTAAAATATGTCATTCTTCAAATTGCTACAATATCTTCGAGTGGCAAAATATATTTATATATATATATAGAAGGGGAGCCCAAGCGGGGATTTTCGTAGTTACTCCTGCGTGGCAGATTAGAATATGGGAGATAGCTTATACTCTATTGAGTTGATTCCCCAAGTATAAAATTTCTAAGTTTTGACGCGCGGCTGATTTACTCCTACGTCTCCTATAAGTCTCTATTTCGCTAATCAGTCATTTGGAGTAAGACGTACGGGAATGGGAGGGTTTCAAACTTGCAAACTAAAACCGTCAAATTTAGTTAGCCCGGTGCGTCAGTTTCTCATACAGGTGGCTCAGCATAATCGCCTAGTCGTACTGTTCCATAATCTAACAGTTATATGGAGAATCCTTCTTTATTCCGCGGTATACAATATAAAACGCCTTATGGCGGTCGAACCCACCGCTAAATGAAAAAATTTCATAGAATCATTTCTTCTTTAAATTATTTAACCTTCAAAATGCAACCACTCCCAACGACGCAGGAGTAAATCACGTTTTAGCATCGTCGGCTCCCCGACTAATACAGTTAGGGACAAAAGTTTAAATACACCATATAAATTGATACTTTAAGAAAAATTAAACATTTTTCGAAAGTTGCAAGTATGCAGTTTTTTTTCATTTCATTTATTAATAAAAACAAAAACAAAAAAGTTTTACTTTAGTACATCCATAATGAGAAATATAATCGCAAGTGAATATTTCTATGTGTTAACCAGTAAGGGCGGTATAGTTGAGTATTCTCAACTATATAATACCCTGTACACACACCTATGTTGATAACACGTTAAACATTCGCCGACAGCAAAAGCAGTGTACCACGATATGGTTTGTGTATTTGCTAATAGTGAGGCAGGGCTCACAGTGCAATGTTGCCATTAGATGGCGCTTTATTACGGATTTTGTTACAAAGCATTGCTGCAAAATTTTAGTGTGTTGGTCTTTGCGGGGAAAGTGGTAGTTTACTGTATGCAGTTTTAAAAAGGTATGTTACCTGAGTTTGCATACAAAATTTCAGCATTGTATTCTTTATACTTTAGGAGATACAGCAATTTTAAGAAAAAAATGACCTTTTGTTGTGCTCGATGGGCGGGAAGGAATGGGCGTGGCAAAAATTCCTTCAAACTTCATCTAGTGTTCGACTACACGAGACTATCTTCCAAATTTCAAGTCTCTAGCTTTAATAGTTTTCGCAGTGTTAAGTACAGTTTTTGTTACAAATAGGATAAAGCAGTGTTCAAAGCGCAATTTATGCCAAATTTCAACTTGTTTGTCTTTGCGTTGTCACACAGCGTTAAAAATGAAAGTTTGTTGTATGCAGTTTTAAAAAGGTATGTTTACTGAGTTTGCATACAAAATTTCAGCATTGTATCTATTATAGTTTAGGAGATACAGCAATTTTAAGAAAACAACTTTTTGAGGGGAAACGAAGGGGAGGGGGAAAAAATGTGGTATGCAGTTTTGTAGAGCTATACATACTGAGTCTACATACTCATTTTCATGTTTCTAACTCATCAGGTTTTCGAGCTACAGCCTTTTGAAAAAATGGGTGGTGCTCGATGGGCGGGAAGGAGTGGGCGTGGCAAAAAATCCTTCAAACTTGATCTAGCGTTTGACCTCACGAGTCTATCCACCAAATTTCAAGTCTCTAGCTCTTATAGTTTTCGAGAACCATTGGTGAGGACGGACGGACGGACGGACGGACGGACGGACGGACAGACAGGGCTATATCAATTCGTCTTGTCATCCTGATCAAGAATATATATACTTTATAGGGTCCCCCTCCCCTCCTTCTATGCGTTACATACAAACCGTCTCAAACAAACTTAATATACCCTGATACACAGTGTGTGTACAGGGTATAAAAACTTCAGCACAAATTATTAGTACTATTCACATGCGTGAAGAGTATAAAAAGCAAAAACAGTTATTTGTGTTGTGAAAACGAAAGTGCGCGCAATAAACACAGCCAGACAAACTGACACCAATTCCAAACGAATTTCGCGACAAATTAAAAATGTCCTTAAGAGGAAATTCCACGAATATTGTATGTGAAATCATTTACTTGAGAAAAACAAACGAAAACGATTCGAAAGTTATAAAGAAAAACCAGTAAGAGCGATATAGTCGAGTATACTCGACTAAATAACACCCTGCACAAATGGTAGGCTGTGCTACACCCCAAATCTACAAAAACATATTGATCCCACATCGGCCGTTCAAATATTGTTCAAAATATCAAGAAAATCGGTGAAAACAAGTGGATTTTATGAAGAAATTGAGTTTTTTGGTCTCTGAGGGGTAACCATCAAAATGAGGCAATGTGGTATGCAGTTTTTTAGATCTATACATACTGAGTCTACATAACGACCACGAAATTAGTTGGAAACGCCATTCAACAACGAAAATTAGTTAGAAACGTCATCCAGCCTCGAAACTTGATTGGAAACGCCATCCAACATCGAAATTTAGTTAGAAACAACAATCAACAACGAAAATTATTTGGAAAAATCAATAACAAATTATAGGAAAAGCAAACCAGTGCAACGAACAATGAGACGATAAAACGATAACGATTATAACGCACTAATGCCAAGAGCCCAACATTTACGAGTTGAACTATTGAAGCGCCTACTTCATGCGCACAACGTATCAATGGACGGTAGCCGTGATCAACTAATAGAACGTCTAATGGACGGTATATTCAAAGAAGCGAAGCCACGGACTGCAACGACCGACACGATAATACCCAGCGAAAATAGACAAAACAACGAATCTGTGATCGCACAGATGCAAACCGATATCCAACGTCTCCAGGAAACGTCGACTCAATTCCTAGAAGAAAAGCATAGGAGAAATGAAGAGATAGTTGGAGCACAGTCAAAACCGATTAATACGGTTGAATATCCGCCGACAACTCCACAGCCTGTACAAACAAACGCAATTGAAAGGCCAACAAACGCATCGATTGCAACACATCCATCGACACGACATGCTATTGAAAACTATTTTATGAATCGCAATCCAGGAACGGAAAAAAGCCAAGAGCTATTTACAAAACGCGTGGAGCAGAAAACAAACCTGCTAAGCCAAATTTAAAATGCTATAATTACAAAAAAGGCACAGATGCATCACATGCAGCAAGGTACACCCGGAAAATGGTGATTGCAAAAAGCCCGAAGCTAGCCTGCGACAGATGACAAAAACTTTATAAAAACAGTTTTGGTGGAAGCAAAACCTTATACCGCTTTTCTCGACACGGGTAGCCAGTCAGAATCGTCCGAAAATTAGCTGCCAACCAAATAAACGCTATTCGCTTAAGAATGCTCAACGAAGCCATAACAATAAAGGTATCTGTCGACGATGCCGAACTAACAGCACAAGTCAGGATCGCGAATTGAACACGTAGAAGCGCTTAGTCGCACGCCATACGAAGATGCCCACGAAATAGACGTCGCTGGTATGCAGATTTGGAAAACCATCCTTGACGAGGCTGACTGGCTGTTTAGCATACAACTTCAAGACGAGAAGATAAAAAATTTGGTGGAAGACTTGCCGATGGATCAACCGAGAATGAGAAATACTTTATCGAAATAGGACGATTGTACAGGAAACACAACAACCAGCTGTTTTAGGTAGTACCAAAACAAATTCGACACTACATTCTTAATGAATGCCACGATATCTCCGGCCACATGAGTGTATCGGATGTGCATTTAACAAACAGCCGGGAGGTCGTAAAGAATGACAATGTAATTTCGACGACATTGCACCGATCCCATTCGACACTGTTCACATTGACCACCTGGGACCATTCCCGAAAAGCGTGAAACGGAATGAACACATATTGGTGATAATCGATGCCTTTACCAAATTCACCGTAATCCGAGCCGTAAAAAGCACAGCTTTGAGACATGTAGTGGAAGCATTGAATGAAATGACGAGTTATGTCGGTTTACCGGCCCGGATTGTTTCGGATAGAGGAACAGCGTTTACGTCCATGCAATTCGAAAAGTTCTGCAACGATAAGAACATCAAACGGATCCTCAACGCTGTTCGTACACCCCGCGCGACTGAACAAGTGGAGAGAATGAATCGTATCATACTCGACATGCTCCTGCCCAGCACCGATAATGAACGACATTGGGACCAAACCACAGGCTGTACCCCTTTCTAGTTGCTGTATGGTTACAATCCTCGTGACATCCTTAAGAATACGTTAACTCAATCTTCGCAGCATGATAGCAACGTACTAATTGAATTAGAAAGACTTCGTGATTCTGCCGCCCAATGAATCAACGACTATCGAACTGAAAGCAAGAATAGGTATGACGTCAAGCACGCACATCCACGGACTTATAACGAAAGTGACATTGTTCTCGTTGCCAACGAACCAGCCAGCACTGGCTGTTCACGGAAGCTAGAGCCACGATACAAAGGCCCTTTCATCGAATAAAAAAGATTACCCAAAGACGGATACCTGATCGAGGATTTTCTGAACGCACAACGCACGCAGTGTCACTACAAATCAGTGTACGCATCTGACCAAATGAAGCCATGGTGTCAGTTCCTACCAGACCACACTGATGAATCAGACGCTGAAGACAAAGTATCATCCAACGATAACGGCCGATGTCGACCTCAAAGTCAGGAAAGGCCGAATGTAAGAAACACCAACAGAGCCTCCAACCCTGAGTGTAACCTCAACAGCCCAAACCGTCAGCCCTGAGTCTAACATACGTCGAATAACGCGGATACAACCTAAGCTGGATCAGCTGATTGCCGATCAGTGTTGAGTCGGCACACAGTTGCACACTCAAACGGACGTGTCAACGGACAAAGCGAACCACAAACACAATATACACTTAAACCCATACCTTTAGCGCCTACATAATATAATTTCTTAAATAAACGTTAAATTGATCAGAAAAGCTTTCTTGTTACACGCTTGTCATTGTTTTTAGTAATTATCAATTCATGAATTACTTTGAAATATTTTACATCAAAATATACCATTGATTGTCATTAAGATTTTTGAATTATGTTTATTTTACAGAGTCGTGACGGTTTATATGGTCTAAGGCCAGGCTGTGAAGCCGTTCTTGGAAAAATTAATTGTAAGTCATGGTCATCTGGTATTGACAGTATTCCAATAGAGCAGTGTGTGGTTCCACAAAAACTACGGCCTGGATCTGGGCAGTTAGAAGTGACAACCAAAATGGATGGACCAATAACGACCATTCAAATATGGGATATGAAAAATAAACAAGACAATATTTCGCTGATACCAGACGCTCAATGGAAACATGCATCAATAATTAACAACACAAATTCTGACGAAACGAAAAAAAAAATGTTAATAGAGTTTTCGGTAAGTATATTTTTATGGTAACAAATCGTTTTGTTTGTTATTAAATTGTTTGTAACAATTATCTGGTATCTTATATCAACGATATGCTTAGTAATTTACACACATTGTATGTGTTTGTTAAGTCCTCTTTGCTGCTACTCACAGCCATGTGTTGTCAGAGACGAGCACTTGTAGAATATGTTTTTCATTAGTCTCTTTTAGGTATGAAAATAACAAAAAGACCGTTAGTCAGCTACAGCATATAAAGGATTACACAGAACGCTTATTTAATAAAGGTATATCTAGATGGTCCAATTTTGAATGAGAGGGCGTGATAGAATTTAATATAATCGCAGTATAAAAGGCGGAATCAACCGTAAAGAGCAGAGTTATTTGTGGACATGTACAATTCTAACGATATAAAGTTTCTCTAGTACATCTTTGGATTCAGAACCCAAATTTGTAAATACAAATAAAGGCGCTATATACTCTTCTCATTTTATTTGTTTGTTTGCCTATTCTATTTGCCGATAGAGGCAACGGCAGCTGTCCTGAATATGACACGCTGTTAAAATGCAATCTACAGCCACTTGATACAATTTTTATACCCTGCACATACAGTGTGTCAGGGGATATTAAGTTTGTTTGAACAAAATGTATGTAACGCACAGAAGGAGGGGAGGGGGGCCCCATAAAGTATATATATTCTTGATCAGAATGACAAGAGAAATCGATTGAGCGCTGTCCGTCTGACCGTCCGTCCGTCTGTATTCACCAATGGTTCTCGGAAACTGTAAAAGCTAGGGACTTGAAATTTGGAGGGTAGACTCGTGATGATTGGCACTATATCAAGTTTGAACGGTTTTGTGCCACGTCCATTCCTTCCCAGCACCGCCCACTTTTTTAAAACGTTATAACTCGAACACCCGAAGAGATAGAAACATGAAAGTCTGTATGTAGTCTCAGCATGAAGAGCTCTACCAAACTGCATACCACAATTTTTCCCCCTTTCCTTGATTTCCCCTCCCCCAGTTGTTAACTAACTAATAAAGGTAAATTTTTCGTAAATTCCACTTATTTTGGCCACTTTACTTGATATTTTGAACACTATTTGATCGGGCGATGTCAAATCAACATTTTTTTGTAGATTTAGGGTGTTGCACACCCTACTGTGTGTGCAGGGTATTATATTGTCGAGTATACTCGACTATGGCGTCCTTACTGGTTTTATTTTTTTTTTTTTATTGTTGATAATAAACCCCAAATTTAAGTCTGTATTTAATCTTCCGTATCCAACCAGAGCATCTCTTTCCAAAATGTAGCTCTCTGCAAGGGAAGCTGTTTGTTTGAAAGTAATAGTCATGGAGGCAAAAGCGTTATTTGGATTAGTAGCTAGAAGGAGCAATGTCCGGATAACATTAGGTGCGGCTAAATATGTCAATTGGGTACATACAAATATTTTTTTTTTTTGCGAGTTGAGGCCGAGCGGATTGAGCGTGGTAATTTCTTTTTTGAGCCAATGTAGAATATCGTGTAAGAAACGGTTTCTTCTTATTTGCATTTGAATCAACAGCTAGCAAGTGAAGCTTTCACTTGCGATCTAACAACCGTTGGAAGTGGACGTGTTTTGAGCAGCAAAATCATTGTTATCAAGACATAACAAAAAAAAAGTCCTAAAAACAAATATAATTAAACTATTGTTTAAAATAATAAATTTACTGAATAGGACTATATTAAATGAAGCATTGTTAAGTGAGGTGTATGCCAACATTAAACAAGGAGTGAAGGTTTCCTATTTTAAATAAATAATGGAAAGGCGGTAAGATTTTTGCCAAGTTTAATCAAAGGTGTGAGTAAAATGGCCGACTCCAAGGAGTTTGGCAGCAACAATAATTGTGACAATTTCGAAATGTTTGATGAGAGTGAAGACAATGCAGAAGGTCTAGAAGGAGTTAGTCAGGATAGAGTTAACTCAAAAGTTAAGAAACCCCCAAAGAGTGCGGGCGTAGAAAAAAGGAAATGTTTTGAAAAAAAAAAAAATTATGAAAAATACAATTTATATTGAAATTAAAAACACAAAAACTACATGGACTTAAACTATTTAACACTAGAAAACGATTAAAAGAAAACAAAATATATACGTTAATAAAACCAGATAGTGAATATTTAAATAAACGAAATACATACATAAATTTAAAAAAAAATAAAATACCACAGCTCGCAAACAGTTGTATTTTTTTCATGCTGTCCGAAAAAAAACTGTTGCCGACTGACAGAAAAAAAAACGATCGCGAAAGACACTTCAACTTTTTTTTTCCTCAGCCGCGGTCTTTGCTCAACCAAAGACAGTTTTTCGTTGGTCTCTATGTGCTTTTGTTCACACGGGACACTTTGGAGCACAAAATTTGACATAAGTGTCGTTTGCGCATGTATGTGTACTACACGTATGCCTCAGTTAATCCCTTGTCTCTTTCGCCCTTCGTCAACAAGATTTGCATGCAACGAAATATCAAAAGCAAAAACAACATAACACAAAAACAACAAAAAGGACACTTTGAAATGATTTTTTTGTACGTTTTGCTCATTTCAAATTTCATTTTTTCGAGTCTTGCTCGTGAGCAGACAGCAAAGAAAAATTTGGTTGAGCATTTTTCGGGAGCTCTGTAATATACACAAAGATCTGGTGATTAGCCCCGTGTCAAACCCGGCGGCCCAGGTTTCCGCCTAATTTGTGTTTTTTTACACGCCTCACTTTTATATATTAAAACGCAAAAAAAAATTTTTTAAGTAAAATAAGATTTGTAACTGGCGTGGTATTTTTATACTCTTGTAAGATAATATTTGTCATGAAGTTTGCAACGCAGAGAAGAAAACATATTCGACTATACAAAGTATATATATTCTTGACCAGCACGACGAGAGGAGTTCAAATAGCCATATCCGTCTGTCTGTTTCAATGCGAACTCCTCATAGAGTTCTGAAGTTAGCAAAAAAATTTAAACGCAGAAAATTTTCTTTTCCTTGCAGGCAGCTTATATGTAGAAACCAGCTTCATCGGAATACTATAGCATATAGCTGCCATAGGAACGATCAGCTAAAAATGAGGTATTTGCTTAGAAAACGCTTTGATTCTTGCATTGTGCAACAGTAACATTTTTCAATAAAGACACACTGCAAATTTTGTGACGATCGGGCAACTATATCATATAGCTCCCATAGGAACAATCGGTCAAAAATTCGGATTTTGTTAGAAAAACTTTTTATGCTCTTAAGTATAAACAGATAAAAGTTTGAAGTTACGCGTTTTTATACATCCTTGATCATATTTCAAAGTTTCATAAGAATCTGACTTTAGGGGGTGGCACCGCCCATATAGAGAAAATCTTAAAAAATCAATTTCTTTGTAAGCTGACGAGATAGAAGATCGCAAAATGAAGTGTAGAATGATTGCATTGTATTCTTAAAAAAAAAATAAATATAAAATGGGTGGAACTACGCCCCTTTACCGTATTGAATGATTTTTATTGGAAAACCAATAAGACGGAATATTTGAGAAAATGCTTGCAAGAGTATATAAGTTTCAGCAATGCTGAAAGTTGCTCCTTTTCTGGTTTATTATCTCTTCACGCAGTGAGTAGTATTATAAGTTTGTGCTGAAGTAAATAGAAATATAGAAATATTCACTTGCGACTATATAAAGTATATATATTCTTGATTAGGACGACATAAATTTCAAACATAGTAGTTTTACATAGTCCGACATAATGCCTGAAAGTTTCATTGAGATTGGACTACTGGAACTTGTAGCTGCTATACAAAATTAAGAAGAGGAAGAGAAGCAAGATTCACGTCGATGTAACGAAAACTTTTTTGTTTCTTAATCAATTGACTCGAAACTTCACACTAATGTTGTAAGGGAGGCATGAAAACTATTTTGACAAAAAAATGGGCATGGTTACGCCCACTTCTAGCAAAAATCAATAATTTGCATGTCTCCGGTTCCCAATGAGCAAAAATAATGAAAATTTGTATATAGGCTAATTAGATGATGAGAAAATATTTTGAGTCAAAATAATGGGCTTGGCACAACAAAGGTCGTGAAGAGTATCTAAGCCTCAGCCTTGCTGAAGTTAGCGTCCTTACTGGCTTTTATTTTTGTTTCGTGTGTGAGCCTGAGAGGAGTAATTTTTTTTTTTTTGTCGTAATTTTTTGTTTGTTTCTCTTTAACTAATGTTTTTGATTCGTTAAATTTCGCGTTATTGCTAAAAAAAAATTTTTTGGTGTTGAACAAATGCTTAAAAATTCAAAAATTGTACGTTAACTTGATTTTTTTTTTTTAAATTGATCGTTTTGGTGACGTTCTGCGGAAACGATGATTTTGAGCCTTCGTGACACTAGGAAAACCAAATTATTGGGCTTCGACAATGATTGGGTTGTTTTCAGGGTGGTACAAACATCTTTTCATCTGTAGAACTATTTATTATATTATTATTCTTTTAAATCTCTCAACTTAATATCTTAATATGATAAGATTCAGAAACTAGAGGCTCAGAGCTATAATTACTCTATTTTAATTTTTTTTGTACGACCAATATTTTTCAAGTTATTCGACTCCAAAATAAGAACATTTTTTTATATCCTTTAATTGTTCGGTTTAGTGTATTTAAATAAAAAATCATGTGAAGGTAGTTTAGTTCGTTAAAATTTTTTTGGAGTGAACTGAGCTAAAGAATATAAATTTTGAAATGCCAGTCCTCGATAGTGTGAGTGTTTGGTCAGAACTCCGACCCTGATCCGCAGGCTAGCCGTGGCAACACCCACACTATATGATAGCTAGGGTTGTGACAATTTTTGTCCATTTTCATTAAATTTCTTTCGTATTTCTATTGCGGTGTTCACGCATTTCTCGTTAACATATGAACGTTAACGACGCAAATGCGTGAATACTTTTTTTGACTTAATTCAGCTTAATTGTGCGAAAAAAACTAAATAAAATTAAAATGCAACAAAATAACTGAAAGATCAATTAATCGAATAAAGAATTAATCAAGTCACGCTTGAAATCGAGTTATTGGAAGGTAAAAATGTTAATATATACATGGATAAAGAAAGAATTAGTTATTGTGTTGACATTGTGCAAAGAAGTAGGTCTTGAGGAAGAAATTGAGTAAAGATTGGAGGAATTTATGGACGAGATTATTGACATACAATTGTACCATCGAATGACGTAATCGAAGACCCATAATCAGCGTTTTGATGCAAAAGTTGTATGTGTTGTGTGATTGTTGTTAACATACGAGTAATCGTTACAAAGGTAGTAATATTAAGTGATATTGGCAATGCAATGGTTTATGTTGAATAAGGTGACCAAATAACGCGCGTTATTTTTATATTAAATTCTTGCTAAAGCACAGCCACTTTTTCATAGAAAATAACTAAAAGTTGCCATTTTCATACTTCCATACGTTAACTAACAACATGCCTCGGGATCTATGAATTTCGTTAAAATTTGGCCTGTGCATTTTGTTGTTGGCAATTTAACTTTTCATGCGTTTAAAGGTTAACGAGAAATGCGTGAACACCGCAATTATTTGTTTGCTTTTTACAGTGCAGTGTACCCAAATATATGAAATTATATATTGCTTCTCGATAAGATCACGTTATGTTTTAAAAGCATATTTTTGACATTAAATATAAAAGCATAACGTCAATATTGGCTTTTACCATGATTTTCTCAGAACATAATAAGTAAAACAGCTCTAAAATAAAAACCAGTAAGGACGCTATAGTCGAGTATACTCGACAATATAATACACTGCACACACAGTAGGCGGTGCAACACCCCAAATGTACATTAAAAATTTTGATTTTACATCGCCCGATCAAATAGAGTTCAAAATATCAAGGTCAAAATAAGTGGAATTTACGAAAAATTTGAGTTTGTTGGTCATTGAGGGATAACTTTCGAACAGAGGGGAATTTTGTGGTATGCAGTTTTAAAGATACATATTTACTGAGCTTGTTTCGATGATAACTCTAAAGCAGAAAATGTAGCGAACATCAAAGTAAAGAATGGACTTTATTTCTATGAATATATAAGGAAAATTGAATTAAAAGGTATTCAGTCAATCATTTCAATTGCTATAAAAAGTCAAAGAGAAGAATAATAAATGCGTTAATAGTGAATTTCTGAAAGGAAAGAAATTCAGAGCTTTTATTCCATGGGCCTTTGTGGAAACTTATGAAATAATAAGGCACGTCTCAACAGCATACTCAGAAGATGAAATAAAGGAAAACTTAATGTCTGAATCAAAACACGGTTCAAGAAACATCAAATGTTTTAAGAATAAAAAAATACAGTCATGTGGTAAAAGTAAGTAGACCTCCGACACCAAAACCAAAGTACCAATCACCAAAACCATTGGAAAGGAGATGACATTAACTAGAAAATACAATAAATTAAAATAAAAGCACATCACATTTATGACAATGTTCACCTAAAAAGAGTAAAAGCTACAGACGATAACTTTTGATTGTTTTGCAACATAATAAATTCGACTGCTCACACCTTTTTAAAAAGTAAAAAAATCATACTCAGGCATGAGAAAAATTTCTATGCAAAAAAAAAAAAAAAACAACTGGGTTAATCTATACGAAGATTGTATACATATTAATACGTGCGTACACTTTAGTGATGTAGGTTGTTGTGACAAAAAAAAGTAAAGTTTTCAACGTAACTTGGATTCAGTTTCCATTGTATAGAAACTAGTTGTTGAGTAACTTTATCGAGTAATGCCTTCAAATTCTTTCATTTCTATCCAAAAGGTTTTTCTTCAAGGTTGAAATTACCGTTCATTAAACGTCAAAACCATTTATACTTCATTTAACAATTGGAACGTTGTTTTTAAATTACACTTTTCTTACCATTAAAGCAGAAAACTAAGCCTTCTTTATAATAACTCTTGGCATAATATGAAGTCAAAGTCAGCAGTATTAGCATCAGAAAATCACTGGTTTTTCATTTTTTACAAACTTAGAAATTTGCGACTCTTCAGAGTATATATATTCTTTATCAGTATGACAAGACGAGTTGATACAGCCATGTCCGTCCGTCTATCTGTATTTATACAATCTCTCCCACAGTTTTGGAGTTATCGACCTGAAATTTTGCACAGATTCTTATTTTCTAAGCGATTAACTCATATGTGAAAACCGACATGATCTACTACTGGAACTGGTAGCCCCCATACGAAATGAAGAAGAAAAACGATCAGAACTTGTTTCGTTGTATGGAAAACTTTTTTATTTTGGGCTCAAATTTCAAACATAGTAATTTTCCATAGTCCGACAAAATGCCTGAAAGTTTCATTGAGATCGGATCACTGGAACTGGTACCTGTCATACGAAATGAAGAAGAGGAAGAGAAGCAAAGTTAAATCGTTGTATTGAAAACTTTTTTGGTTTTCAAAATAGAGGGCTGAAGTTTAAAAGGTAGTCTTCTTTTATACTCAGGCCAATTGTTTATAAGTTTCATTGAGATCGGACCACTAAAAACGGTACCTGCCATACAAAATGAAGAAAATTAAGACATTTTACCCCCCTTACACCGCCTACGATAAATTTTACCGACCACCTGCATTGTATATATAACAAATTTCTTCCTATAACAAAATTTGTTCACTTTATTAACATATTAAAGCTGTTACAGCAAATTTACCCACTTTTCATCCTTCTTCTTATACCCACAGCAGCGCCTTTTTCGCTGATTTTTTGTATGAGGTTGCGGCCGTTTTTTTTTTGCTTTAAAAACCAAAGGGGCAGATAAAAGCAGCTGAAATTTTAAACATAGGTTAAGGAATGTATAATAAACATAATTTCAAAATTTGCCAGTTGACGTATTTTAACGTTTTTTTTTTAACTGTCCACCAAATTTGAAAAATACCCACAAAATAGATAGTTCGAAAAACAGCCTAGTAAACTATAAATGCAAAAGACTTTATATTTATAATATAACACTTTAATATGGCTACCAAAGAATAGAAATCAATTCGATAATGATTCAAGTTATAATTTCGTTTTTATTCCAACTCAAAGATGCCGAATTTTCAAAAAAACAGTATGTCATTGAATGTTGAATAAAAGGTCAGCTTTGTGTGTGCATATCTTCCAAACTATAACCTCGATTTCTCTATCTCTATCAGACAAATATATTTGTTGATTTTTGCAATCTGAATGTATCTAAGGCCCGTCTGTGTGACGTTAGAATCTCGTCAAAAAAATGAAAATTAATTTTGTTGATTCAAGTTTTTTTGCTAGCAAAACATTCAGCTGTGTTCATAAAAATAGCAGTGCCGTTGACTCGTGCATATTATGCTGTTAAATCAAATGAAAATTCTAATATATGGCCAAACCAAAATAAAAACACTAATTTGTAACTATTTTCAAGTATTTTTACATTTTTATATGTTTTGAACATTTATTTGTTTTCACTTAAAAGCAGTTAAAAAAAAAATTCAAAAATTTTACTGTTCACAAAAATAGTAGTGACTATTTTAATGTAAAAAAAAAAGAGACGATCCTCAACTGAAACTAAATGTATTATGTTCTACCTGTTGTTTTGAGCCTAATACTTCGTTGTAAATCTTTGGTTGTCTACAACTTCTTTGCATCGACGGGGCATAGAGTCAATTAGGTATTGACAAAGTCTTACCAGAATTTGAGCCAATGCCTCTTTCACCACTTGCCAAAGCTGAGTTCTGTCTGATGGATTTGCTATTGGTGCGACTCGTTTGACACCCCCCTACAAGTTCTCTACCGGATTTAGGTCCGGAAACTGAGCTGGCCAAGGCAGTACCTCAATACCTTCCGATGTAAACCACTGTTTAGACAGTTCACTGGTGTGTTTAGGATCATTATCCTGTTGAAACGTCCATTTTAAAGGCATATTCCTAGTGGAATGTGGTAACATAACATCCTTTAGTATATTAAAGTACATGGTTTTGTCTATAGTGCCATCGATGGAATGTAAAGGGCATACGTCAATAGAAAAAAAAACAAGCTGAAACTTTTATGTTCAGTCAACCATGCTTAACACTCTTAGAAGTAAATTTTGGGTGGTACTTTGTATTTGGTGGACGACGAACATACTGTATAGAGCCTATGTCGCCAACCAGTAATAATTTTCACACATCTGTGCATAATATGTTGCACCACTTTTTGACAGGTTAACTCAAGTGATGCTTTGCAAATTGTAATCTCGCGTCGATGTGCTACTTCTTTAAAAGGGGTATCTTTAAAGGACTTCTGACTTTTAAATTAGCTTCTATAAGTCGACCATGAACTTTCACATCACTGACCGACAGTATTAGGCAATTTTTTATCACTTTTGAGGATGCCGAAGATTTTGCCTAACTATGACGGGTAATGCTCCTGTCTCCTAAAAACGAAATTTTGTAGTTACCACCACTTGTTTTCGATTTCTTATTATAATAAATAGCATTAAATATCAAAGGGGCAGTGCACTCAACAATAGTTTGTATTATTTTATAGGTTTTGCTTTGATTTTTAAGCTTATGATTAATTTTCGCTTTTCAATTGAGCAATAATTTTTTTTCTCCCAATGAGACCCTAAATCTTATTAAATATATATTAGAACACTATTAAATTACCTAATTACACTTATTGATGACAGGTTTTTTGTTTAAAAACGATTTTTGAATTTCTTATGTCTGTCACTACTATTTTTATGAACAGAAGATTTTTGAGGCATCAGTCAAAATGCACCCAAAACCATACAATACAAAGCAAAAACCAGTAAGGGCGGTATAGTTGAGTATTCTCAACTATATAAACACGTTCCACGTCTACAAAACTTCTGAAAACGAGCTCGAAAACGAATGTTTTACGGATAAAAATCGGACATATCAGAAAATGTCCGCAAAATGCTCGCAATCGGACTTACAAACGAACCTAAAACGGATAAAATTCGGATGAAAAAATATTCGCAAAACATTTGCATATTGTTCGTAAACGGATTGCAAACGAAAGTTTTGCGGACAAAAAACGATCATTCACAAAACAATCGGAAAATGTTCGTAAGCGGATAACAAACGAAAGTTTTTCGGTTAAAAAACGAGCATTCTCAAAATATTCGCAAAATGTTGGTAAAATAACTCAAAAACGAATATTTTGCGGACAAAAAGCGAGCATTCGCAAGATTCTCACAAAATGTTCGGAATCAGATTCAGAAACGAACGTATTGCGGACAAGAGACGAGTTTGAACAAAAATGTTTAAAATAAATAAAATTTATCAAATATCAAATGTTTCTATGTCGCCAGCTGTAGCTCTGAGTTTAGTGTGTTGGACTATGAAACCGAAGGTATGAGGTTCAAACCCCAGCGGCATCAGAATTTAAAAGTTTATTATATTAATGTGTATCAATTTAATTGTTGTTAATAATAAAAAGTAAAGATATTTAATTAGCAAAATTATAAAAAAAAGTTAACCGGATTGGTAATAAAAAAAAAAAACAATATATTCAGTTCCTTAATATTGTTTCTATTTTTTAATTTTACAATTTTTTATTGGGGGAATAAACTGGGATTGAAACAAAAAAAACAGTTATTAATCAACCCGAAAAAGGTTCGTAAACGAGTCCGCAATAGGCTCTCAAAAGTTCCGTAAAAGTGTCGCAAAAGATTCCGAAACAATACAAAAATGAGTTCGGAAACGATACGAAAACGAGTCCTAAAACGATACGAAAATGATTCCCAATTGTCCGTTTTCGACTATCGTAAACGAAATTTTCGTGCACACAAACTGAACGACTGATGATTAATTTACGTATCGTTTTCGGATCCATTTACGATAGTTTTGTCCGGTTGAGTTTCGCAAAACGTTCGTTTACGATATCGTTAACGAGAATTTTGTCCACAGGGACGATATGGTTTGTGTGCGTGGGGACACAGCGTTGAAAATGAAAGTTTGTGGTAAGCAGTTTTAATAAGGTATGTTTACTGAGTTTGCATATATCAATTCGTCTTGTCATCCTGATCAAGAATATATATACTTTATAGGGTCCCCCTCCCCTCCTTCTATGCGTTACATACAAGGGTATAAAAATAGGATCTTTTCGTTTTTATGTTTCTTATATTCAGATTAACGAAGCGTAGTGACACGTGTTAAATTAAAAAATAAGAATATGTCAGAATAGCGTTTGAAATGTAATGAGCCGCTGCACTACTATTTTTATGAATACAACTGTAAATACATTCAAAGGGTTTGCCGAATCAGATTTTATGTTACAATCACAAGCATACGATGAAAATTATTTGAAAGTTATTTTGGAATTTCTCGCTTATGTTTTGCCGAACCGACTGTTATAAAGGTCAATACGGAACTTAAAGAAATACAACCACACTTAACGTCTTTCATAAACATAGAAGTTCATACACCTAACCCTACCCTTATAATATCATTCAAGCCGATGTCCTGCTACTTTAGCCAACAATAGCCAGAGTGGTCAATATCACTTCTACTATGGCAGCGGCAAGTGGTACACCATTTACAATACGTAACCATGGAACATGGCTACGTATTTTTAACACCAGTACACTCACACATTTGTTACATACAGCGGCACCCGCCATACTTGCGTCAGGATTTCAAAATCACAAAAACCAGTAGTAAAACAAAAGTCGAGTATACACGACAATATAGTACCCTTCACATCTCCAAAAAAAGGTATTTATCTGGCATCGCCAATTGAAACAGTAATCAAAATTCTTTGAGAGATAACCATTAAAAAGTGGGGTATTTTGTGGTATCAATTTTAAAGATGTATATTTGGGTGTCCCTTATTTCCCGCTATTTCAGTTTATTATCCTTTACATAACCTAAATATGTAGAAAATTTCAGCTTCCTATGTTAATTTTAACACGTGCCGACTGAGCCCTTAAGTTTTATGAGGGAAGACTTTAGATGTTTTTTTTAAATACAACTGGGGGACGCCAAATTAAATTTTAATTGAATATTATTGAAAAGACAAATCTAAGTATTGCTTTTTATTACCAAAAAGATAAACTTTATACAAAAACCAGTAAGGGCGGTATAGTAGAGTATACTCGACAATATAATACCCTGCACACATGATAGGTGGTGTCACACCCTCAATCTACAAAAACATATTGATCTGACGTCGCATATTCAAATAGTGTTCAAAATATCAAGAAAATCGGTCAAAAAATGTGGATTTTACGAAAAATTTAAGTTTGTCGGCCTCTGAGGGGTAGCCATCAAAGAGAGGGGAAATTTGTGGTATGCAGTTTTTAAAATGTATTATCACTGAGCTTGTATACAGAATTTCAGGTTCATACCTTTGTTAATTTTGGAGATATAACTTTTTTAAGAAAATACTAGGGGAGGGGAAATAAAGGGGAGGGGGTAAAATTGTGGTATGCAGTTTTGTAGATTTACGCATACTGAGTCTACATACCGACTTTAATGTTTCTATCTCTTTGGATGTTCGAGTTATAGCGTTTTCAAAAAGTGGGCGGTGCTGGATGGGCGGGAAGGAGTGGGCGTGGCACAAAACCATTCAAACTTGATCTGCTGCCGAGCATCAAGAGTCCACCCACCAAATTTCAAGTCTCTAGCTCTTATAGTTTCTGAGAACCATTGGTGAGGACGGACGGACGGATGGACAGACAGACGGACGGACATGGCTTAATCAACTTCTCTTGTCGTCCCGATCAAGAATATATATACTTTATGGGGTCCCCCGACCCTCCTTCTGTTCGTTACATACATTTGGCTTTTGCACAAACACAATATATCCTGATACACAGTATGTGTACAGGGTATAATAATCAGGATACTTCCTTTTCAAGGTTTATTTTTTACAATTTGATTTGAGATTTAACTCATTTAATTTCATTTAGCGGATATTAAAAAATATAAAACTGCGAGAACTTGGCGGATAGATGGTAACTTAACACCTATTATTTGGTGATTTATCTTTGTACCTTATGGTATAAGGGTATATTAATTTTGTCAGCATCAAAAATGTATGTAACATCCAGAAGGAGACTCCGCCGACTATACAATGTGTATATATTCTTGATCAGTATCGAAAGAGATGTTTATTTAGCCATGTCCGTCCACCCGTCTGTATGAAGGCCTAGATTTCGGAAACTATAATAGATAGAACCAAAATTTTGCAGGTCGATTCTGTTATTCAATACGCTGATCAAGTTTATTGCGTTTTTCCCCTCCGAGACTTAGTTTAGGGGTGAGGGGAAAATAACTGAAGCGACCTCTGTTAAAAAAAAATTAAAAAAGTAGTTTTTCTCGGTTGCCTTTTGAGTAAGGAACAGCAAATTTGGAGTGTACATAGCTGACTGAAAGCCCAAAAAAGATAGAATAGAAAATGAGCGTGGTCACGCCTACATAAAGTATAAATATAAAACGCTTATATCTCGGGAACCATACACCACAAGAATGAAATTTGATTTGTATGCTATTGGGATAGAGTGTAAAAAGATTCAGTCATAATATGGGCGTAGACACGCCCACATATTGCCAGAATAGGAACACTTTATATCTTTGGAACTAATTGGTCTAGAAGAGTGCATATTGGTATTTGTGATGTTGAATGGAAATGACATCGGTTCCGATTGAAAAGTAGGTGGGTCAACGCCCTACTACTGTCGTTACAAATTTAAGGTACACGGTATGTTGAAGTCGTCTCGACTACAATTCCTTACTGGTCTTTTATAAAATATGTAAAAAAGACGTATTTATATATTCTATTGTTTATTAATATATATATATATATTTTTTTTTTAGATACATGTTGAACTTCCAAAAGGCATTGGAATGTCAATTATTACTCGAAAACCTTGCGAAGAACTGACATACATCACATTTGAAAATATAAATGCTGACAGTTTTTATACTCCATACGAGAAGTCAATCGATCTTAATATTTCATATATTCAAATTGATAATCAGTTGCTGGACACTACGTGCCCCATAACATTCTATACGTCAAAGATATCTGATGATCAACTACAAAAAAGTGCTTTACTTTTAAAATTAAAAGTTTTACCGAGTCCTAATCAGAATGCAGTTATTATTAAACAATTATCGTTTGAGCTAAAGCCTTGCAATGTTTATATAGATGAAAAGCTTATATTGAAAATGGCACAGTTTCTTCGTTTTGGAAAGATAAATAAACTACAATCAGTTAATTTTAAAGAAAACAGTTTTAGTGGGTTAGATCAAGACTGTTTACCAACAAATACGAGAAGATACTACTTTGAAAATCTTACTTTCGCCCAAACACAGGTAAGATTTTGTTTATGATTTCTTATTATATCCTATATGTATATGTAAGTAAGCTAGTTTATACAATTAAATTATTATTCTGAGTTCAAAGTGTTTACACGAATGCAGCTGTGGTCGTTATAGATTAATTCTTGTTTAAAGTATTACCACATCATAATTTTTTTTTTTAGTAAATGTTGGTCATTTAAAGCTTCGCTGTTTGATTAAACTCTTTATGTATGATTCCCTAATTCAGTATCCTCGTCTCATTCGAATTCGTGGTGAGCAAATGAAGTAAGCCAACCACTAACGCCACTAAGCGAACTAGGGCTACTTCATCTTCAACTCCAACTTGGGCACCAGAGCAAAGAGCAAAAAGTCAAAGTCTAAGTCTTCTCTCTTTCCTTCGGTTCCAGCACCTTCCAGCACTCTCACTTCCCTCCTTCTCTAACTTACTCCCAGTGCCCAACCGACTTGCCAGACATAGGGCCTACCCAATTGCCAGTTTCTATGAGCTCTTTGTTTATGCAGCATATCTATAGTTCCTCCTACTGCACATAAATACATATGTACAGTACTGTGCGAAACCTAAGCAACTTTATTTTTTCTTATAAAGAAAGTTGTGTATAACTCTTAAAAATACTTCCCCGTAAGCCACAAATGGATATGTCCCCTCAAAATCGCCCATAACTTTTCTTCATCAACAGTGAATAAATCTCAAAAAACCAAATCAAGTCAAAAAACTACCTGTGCAAAACCTAAGCAACTTTTTTAATATTTTAAGTGTCCAGCTGTATGAAGGAGGAATTGTTATCATAACGTCATACTTCTATCGTGATTTTGTTGGTCCTTTTCGTGAAATAGGATGGATAATATGGTGTAAGAACGATTCAAAATCGTCCAAAGAGGGGAAGTTATAGCGGGAAAACATAACACTAACTTCTATTTCCGTAAATGTGCTGATATTATAAAAAATAATGGGTACAGACAAAAATATTAAAAAAGTTGCTTAGGTTTTGCACAGGTACTTTTTATACCCTGTACAAACACTATGTATCAGGGTATATTAAGTTTGTTTGAGACGGTTTGTATGACTCGCAAAGAAGGAGGGGAGGGGGACCCTATAAAGTATATATATTCTTGATCAGGATGACAAGACTAATTGATACAGCCATGTCTGTCTGTCCGTCCATCCTCACCAATGGTTCACGAAAACTATAAGAGCTAGAGTCTTGAAATTTGGAGGAAAGACTCGTGAGGTCAAACGCTAGGTCAAGTTTGAAGGAATTTTTGCCATGCCCACTCCTTCCTGCCCATCGAGCACCACCCATTTTTCCAAAAGGCTGTAGCTCGAAAACCTGATATGTTAGAAACATGAAAATGAGCATGTAGACTCAGTATGTATAGCTCTACAAAACTGCATACCACATTTTCCCCCTCCCCTTCGTTTTCCCTCAAAAAGTTGTTTTCTTAAAATTGCTGTATCTTCTAAACTATAATAGATACAATGCTGAAATTTTGTATACAAAATCAGTAAACATACCTTTGTAAAACTGCATACCACAAACTTTCATTTTTCTCGCTGTGTGACAACGCAAAGACAAACAAATTGAAATTTGGCACAAATTGGCACAAATGCTTTATCCTATTTGTAACATAAACCGTACTTAACACTGCGAAAACTATTAGAGCTGGAGACTTTAAATTTGGAAGATAGACTCGTTTGGTCGAACACTAGATGAAGTTTGAAGGAATTTTTGCCACGCCCATTCCTACCCGCCCATCAAGCACAACCAAAGGTCATTTTTTTCTTAAAATTGCTGTATCTCCTAAAGTATAAAAGATACAATGCTGAAATTTTGTATGCAAACTCAGTTAACATACCTTTTTAAAACTGATTACAACAATTTACCACTTTCCCCGCAAAGACCAACAAACTAAAATTTTGCAGCAATGCTTTTTAACAAAATCCGTAATAAAGCGCCATCTAATGGCAACATTGCACTCTGAGCCCTGCCTCACTATTAGCAAATACACAAACCATATCGTGGTACACTGCTTTTGCTGTCGGCGAATGTTTAACGTGTTATCAACATAGGTGTGTGTACAGGGTATTATATAGTTGAGAATACTCAACTATACCGCCCTTACTGGTTAACACATAGAAATATTCACTTGCGATTATATTTCTCATTATGGATGTACTAAAGTAAAACTTTTTTGTTTTTGTTTTTATTAATAAATGAAATGAAAAAAAACTGCATACTTGCAACTTTCGAAAAATGTTTAATTTTTCTTAAAGTATCAATTTATATGGTGTATTTAAACTTTTGTCCCTAACTGTATTAGTCGGGGAGCCGACGATGCTAAAACGTGATTTACTCCTGCGTCGTTGGGAGTGGTTGCATTTTGAAGGTTAAATAATTTAAAGAAGAAATGATTCTATGAAATTTTTTCATTTAGCGGTGGGTTCGACCGCCATAAGGCGTTTTATATTGTATACCGCGGAATAAAGAAGGATTCTCCATATAACTGTTAGATTATGGAACAGTACGACTAGGCGATTATGCTGAGCCACCTGTATGAGAAACTGACGCACCGGGCTAACTAAATTTGACGGTTTTAGTTTGCAAGTTTGAAACCCTCCCATTCCCGTACGTCTTACTCCAAATGACTGATTAGCGAAATAGAGACTTATAGGAGACGTAGGAGTAAATCAGCCGCGCGTCAAAACTTAGAAATTTTATACTTGGGGAATCAACTCAATAGAGTATAAGCTATCTCCCATATTCTAATCTGCCACGCAGGAGTAACTACGAAAATCCCCGCTTGGGCTCCCCTTCTATATATATATATAAATATATTTTGCCACTCGAAGATATTGTAGCAATTTGAAGAATGACATATTTTAAAGATAAATCCCTTTTAATTAAGATGTATTTCATGCAATTTTGTTTATTTGTTCAGAAGACGTAATTTTTTGCAATGAAAAAACTCAGTAAGCCCCACCGTGCTACAGTCTTTTATTCTCTGAAAAGGTCACACAGCTCACTAAACAACAAAAGGGAAGTGACGACGTAGTAGTCATACAGATAGTATGAAAAAAAAACTTTGAAAAATATTTTTATGTTCCAAAAATTTTATTTTGGTTCACTAAGCAGTTAAGTCAAAACATGACTCCAACAAACAAGCTGTGACCGTTAAAAACAAACAATCAAGGCTATAGGTCAAAGTAGCAATTCTCGAAGTTTTTCTTTTGATAACATGTGATTCTCAAACAATATTTCATGAAAAGCAAAGATCGATGATGAAGGACTTTGCCAACTCTTGCAACGAAAACAACAGACGTAGCCATTGGACATTGTCTTTTTATGAGCAAAACGATAAAAAGTGCCTTACTATATGTGCCCTTCAAACTGCACACCACATATGATACGTATTTGAAAAATACATGAATTTTTTACTAGCATCGCGATCGAGCACCACCCATAGTCGAACACTAGATGAAGTTTGAAGGAATTTTTGCCACGCCCATTCCTTCCCGCCCATCGAGCACAACAAAAGGTCATTTTTTTCTTAAAATTGCTGTATCTCCTAAAGTATAAAGAATACAATGCTGAAATTTTGTATGCAAACTCAGGTAACATACCTTTTTAAAACTGCATACAGTAAACTACCACTTTCCCCGCAAAGACCAACACACTAAAATTTTGCAGCAATGCTTTGTAACAAAATCCGTAATAAAGCGCCATCTAATGGCAACATTGCACTGTGAGCCCTGCCTCACTATTAGCAAATACACAAACCATATCGTGGTACACTGCTTTTGCTGTCGGCAACACGTTGCCACTCCAAAGTCCAAGACACATGTGCGCGAGCGAAATCAAGGCATTGCAACTTCCGAGCCGGGTTAAGAGGTGGTTTCCTCTTGGTTTTTAGTCACCTTATGTGTGGAGCTTTACTAATAACATGACGCATGGTTGTCAAACTTCCTTTTCCCTTATCTTGGCCATAGAGTCGTGCGAATTGGAAGATTTTCTTAGTACAAGTCGCTTGTTCCCGATAGTTAGCACTCTGTGGGTGCGGCTTTTTATGTTTCTAGCATAATTAGCCTTATTATTAAAAAAATTTGTTATAACGTGACGGCTTCTGTCGATTTTTTTGGCTATTTTGGCAATAGAAAGGCTAGAATCCTTGGAAGCTTGGATTTTCCTTTCTCTGACTCAGATAATGAAGTGCCCCGCCCCATTTAAATTTTTTTTTATTCAATATATACTTCAATTATAGCAAAAAGTTTAAGTGAACGAAAATTTCTGTGCACGTGCCAACGATACCGACCAAATGAAATGCATGTTCTGTTCAAGTTGCGCAAAATTAAGACACCATAATTTGCCCTTTTTTTATAATATATTTTTTTAATACTTTCAGATTTTAAATCGTTTTGTTATTTTTGTTATATTACAACAATGAAATAAACCATACTTTAAAACAAAGATTTTGTCACTAGCATGCTTGGTTTGTAAGCCATGGGCGATAGAAAACCGACTAAAGAGGTGTTCTATTCAAGTGGCGCGGAGTGTATGGTGTAACATACGAGTACTTCTTTTTGTTGTCAATTCGTTTCGAATTTGTTGGAAAAACAATACGCACAATGTCTGTGGAACTTGAAAGTAATACAAACCAGTAAGGGCGGTATAGTCGAGTATACTCGACAATATAATACCCTGCACACATCTGACGTCGATTATTCAAATATTGTTTAAAATATCAAGAAAATCGGTAAAAAAAAATGTGGATTTTACGAAAAATTTAAGTTTGTTGGTCTCTGAGGGGTAGCCTTCAAAGAAGGGGGAAATTTGTGGTATGCAGTTTTTAAGATCTATATTCACTGAGCTTGTATACAAATTTTCAGGGTCGTACCCTTGTTAATTTTGGAGATATAGCAATTTACAGAAAATAACTGGGGGAGGGGAAATTAAAATTAGGGGGGGGGGCTTTGTGGTATGCAGCTTTATAGGACTAAATATACTGAATCTACATACCGACATTAATGTTTCTTTCTCTTTGGATGTTTGAGTTATAGCGAATTAAAAAAGTGGGTAGGGCTGAATGGGCTGTTGACTGTTTGTCTGTTGTCGCGGAACAGGCTGACCTGATGTCGCAGTGACCACTTGAGGGTAGTGCGCTACCACATCGTGTTGCGCCATTTTGGTGGTGTACACAATATCTCGATCTGCATTCATATAAAAAAAGTGAAATAAATGTTATTTCATTAAGAAATAAAATATCTAGAGCGATATTAGAGGAAAAAAATTAAAATTTTTTTTGTAAAATTACCAGTGCACCCTGGACGGAAAGCCTGATTTTTTGGCATAAAGTCTAATTCTATAGATAGGGGGCTGAAACTTCGTACAGTTGTTACTAGGTACTGTTCAAAATTTCAAACAGATTGGGCCACACCCACTCCTAACGCCCATATAAGAACAAGTTGTGTATTAGTAATTTTTTTATTTTTTGTTATCTGTTTTAATTTTTATTAAAGCGTTCCTCAAAATATAACACAAGATATTATTTAAATTCATTTTAGTTTCAAATATTTAAAAAAATATATATTTCATTATTACGAATCTTCAGCATCTAATGAGTATGAAAAGAAATTAAGTTGTGAATCACAATCGTTGTCATCACTGTCATCGTTTGACGAATCGTTGTTGTTTTCATTAAAATAATGAAATACGGGTGCTTCTAAAAGGTCCAGGACAGTTTTTGGGAAATTTTTTAACTTATTTTGATGAGATCTCTTTTTAAAAAAAATGCTTGAAATAAGAGGATCCGAAGAGTCGATAGATCTATTGAAAACATCCGTCATATTGTTTATCCTATTATTCTGGCGAGCATGTGACCTCCTATCACGCTTATATAATTTATTTCGCGCTTCTGATGCGTTTTCTCCTAAACATCCAACAGGCATAACCGAACATTGTATTATTTGGGAGGCATGTACTAAAACCTTATGTACGGTAAGAGACATTGGAAACCATGGGTAATTATCAATGTAAATATTAAAAGTTTCTTCGCAAAAGTGTTGAAATTTTACATGGTTAATCGAAAAATTCACTGGATATTGCAATTAAAATACTGTGGAGGTTATCTATTATAAATAAATCAATATCCAAAACTGATGCCAATAAAATTGGATTTGAAAAAGCTTTTCTCGCAGTGTTACCGTTATTCGTATTCCCATAACCATTTTGTTTTGGCTGATCTACAAGTATTCCCATTTTAGCGCGAAGTGTCTTCTGTATGTATTGTTTTGTAATAGTCATTTCTAATTTGTCTTTTTCATCTCTTATTTGCCATTTTTTAAAACTCATCCTATAAGACAATTTTAGAACAAATTCAAAGACTCGTATCCATGCATGAAGTGGACTAATGCCATACTGAAGTCTTCCATGTTTTGGCATATATTTTAATGAGAATGCGTTGGTAATACTTATGAAATCTTTCGGGCCAGCTCCGCACATTGGGCATAATTGAGATGACTTTGTAGAAGTTAGGGTATTCAAGACTTTACCATCTATTAGTGTCATATATAATTCAATATGCACAGAGATTTTCTGATTTAGAATTGTATATACAAATTGAGACAAATTCTGTATTTGTGTGTCCAAATGATGTTTTTCCGAAAGAATGTGGTCATTTGTTTCTTTAGCAAACTCCAGTTTCAGGGGTCTACAAAATCGGACCGATGGGGTTGACGGATTTGTTCATAAGTTTTCTCCAAAATTTCCAACCAACTTAATGGGTATTATGCTTGTTACAAATAGTGAATGGTCGTTGCATATGGGTTTCTCATCTAAAAATCGTTGCTTGTATAAGCTTTGCCCTGTTGATCCATCAAATCCATAACTAACCACTTATTTTACACTAGTGAGATTTTTATATCGCTTGATCACTTCTTCTTGCATATATAGAATACGACTGACAGTGTGGTTTAATAATCTTGCATACATCTCCTTAAGACTAATGAAGTGTCCTTTTCTTTGGACTTCTTTGCGGAAACTGCTGCCGCATGTAACAGCAGATTTGTAGTGTTCTTTTCCGCCATATCGGCGGCCAATTTTCTCTTCAGTCTTGAGCCTGCTTCCGAATATCCTAGTTTGGGACGTCATATTTTACTTTGCGAATGTCTTTCAGGACCCAGTTTATGGTCTATGGTTCTCGTATTTAAGTCTATATCACCTAAGCCAAGTTTACCGAAAATCCAATTTGAAACACACTCTTCTGTTCTCTTGTTGCTCCATGCTTCAAGCAGCTGTAAATTGCTGAACACAAAAGTAGCTGCAATACATTAACTTTTTCAGCAAACGCGCAAAAATGCGCAAATTAGATTATTAGCCTCTAAAACTATATTATTTCATAAAAAGGGAGACATATTTACTTTTTGGCACCGATTGGCACCGAATTAGTTATACTCTACAATTCACGAGCACTTTTGCTAACTTTTCAAAAAAAATTGGTGCAACAACACAAGACAAATAAACAAAAAATAACACATTTTAAACAAATCTTACTAAGGATATATATTAAACATACCTTGACCATCTATTTCCATTTTAAAAAGAATTCAAAAATGTTTACAGTACAAAACTACATAAATTGAATTTTTTAGGCCCAGTTTCACAGTCTAGGGTTAACCCAGAGTAAAGTTAAACCGAATTTAACCCTTACCCGGAGTTAACTCTGACTTTCAGTTCCACAGTGACGAGTTAACTCTAGTTATGGCAACATTCTATTTTTTGAGAATAATGTTTTACAACATTGAACATCTACTTACCAAACACTGTTTATTTTTTCAGTTATTTTAAAAATCACCTTCAATTAGTAATGGATAGCTGAAGAGAATCCAATATAACAAGCGGTGAAATGTTGACTCGATTATGTCTAATTTTATAGTTTACCATTACAAAGGGGCGGGCAGTTACTCTGCACAACGAAAGTAAACCGCACTCTTCAAATGGTACTATAGTACGTAGTTATGTTAGTTTCGTGTAAAACACGATGTGAGTACAATACTCATTAGAGCTGTAAAAGTAACGACAAAATGAAAACCCGTATGTATTCGTTACTGATCAAATCAGTACTCGTTACTTTCGTATCGTTACTTTTCTCGTTACTTTCAAACAATAATTAAACTGCTTGTTTTAAACAAAAGTATTATCAAATTTCTTTATTGATTACACAAAAAAAAAAAATAGAAGGAAAATTGTTATTTGATTTGATGAAAAAAAAAGTTATTTCAAATTAACATTCAAGGAAAACCCTTTTAAGATAGAAATCCATGATTTATTTATAAGCTCCATAATATTCAGTCAACCGTATGACACATTTAAAGTTAGTCCATCAAATCAAGTTCAATAATTTCAATAAATACAACCTTTTGCAATTTTAAACCACTAACTTCAGTCTTTAGTCAACTTTCTCGATTGCAAAGCAGTTCAGTGCAGCTTTAATAACACTGGCCTAAGCTTGATTTTAGATGAACAGAATAACGAAGTACGAAAGCTAGACTATCGTATGTTGTCTCTGGTCGTATGATTCATAGGAGTTATAAGTTCTTATTATTGAATAACGGATCAAATTTATTTATTCGAAGCATGAGAGTAACGAAACATGAGAGTAACGAAAACAATTTGCGAGTAACGTTTCGTTACTTCGAATCAGATGGTGTACTCGTTACTGAGTAACGAATACATACCGTTTGTTACAGCTCTAATACTCATAGCAATCACACAAGGAAACTTTCTAACTAACTGCCCGCCCCTTTGTAATGGTAAACTATAAAATTACTTATTTACTGATTCGAATGATAACGTCATATTAGAACGAATCAATTTTTTTTTTCTGAATTGGTAACGTCTTCCTTTCTCCCTGTATTGAAAAGTTGTAATTGAAAGCGAATACGATTTTAAATAAAACAATGCGAAATATAATTTGAGGAAAACAAAAGTATATCTTACAGCTAGTAATGAAAAGTCCCTGACTCCTACATCCGTCACCTTAATCTACGTTATAATTTATGTCACAAGACAGAACTTAACAAATAGACTTAGCGTTATCCTGCTGGTGGCTGCTGGGTGATGTACATATGCCGTCGCGGTGACTGCTGCTGGTTACATACGCTGCAGGAGTCTGTTGTTGGGTTCGTTGTGGAGCTGGCTTCGTTGCGGCCAAGCCTACCGATATGTTATATTTTCGTGGTCTCATGTCACACTGGTTGTTGTTGTTGTTGCAACTGTCCAAGTCATCCATGGAACATGTAGGTTGAGAGAGAGAAAAGTGGAAGAGAAAAAAGAAAAGTAGCAGCAGCAGTGTGCGGGGTGGGTAAGGCGTTTCAGCTGAATAGGTGTAGCGTGCCATGTTTCACATTTCGGACACATGTCCACTATAATACTATTTATGATTGATAAGTAGCTGTTTAAGTATCGCGATGCGCCGGACCTGAGTTGCGAAATTGTGGCTCTAGTATTTCTTAGCAGGCAAGCTGTGATAAGGTCCTAGATGTTTCAGAAGGACAGTGGCTTGTCCGTCAGGGCCAATAGCTTTTGATGGCTTAGCATTGCTTATGGCTTCTACTACCTCCGCCTGCTCGAAGCTAATTTTGTCGCCTAACTCAAGCTCTTTTACCTTCCTCCTAGCACTCCTTTTACTTCTATCCAGTTTGGGGGATGCTCGACAAATTGTCGGCAGAAGTGATTGGCGCATTGCTTTCCATCTATACTGGGGACACCATCAAAAGTGGTTAGTTTTTTTATGGTGGCTTAAATTTTTTTAGAGCCTCTCGGACATTCTTCAAAATGCTCTAGCCACTTATTGCGTTGGTGCGTCCTGACAGTTTGTCTATCTCCTGGTTTAGGGTCGGCTGGGTCCAGTTGCCTTATTTGATCCCTTTCGCTGGCTAGGATGGCAGCTTCTGTAGGGAAACATGGTCGCGGGGAGGTAATGCGTCCTGCCGGGATGTTCCGCTTCATGGCAGTCAGCAGCACCTTCCTGTAGCAGCGTTCACCTTCATGCACGTTGTTGGGCAACATTAGCTCTGCAAAGGACTCTTCAGTAGTGGCGTATAGGCGTCCCATTTGGCCTTGGAGAAGTTGATGTAGGTTTTTTTGTCCGTCACCTGAAATTCTGGGTCGGTGCAGATGCTGATGCAGATGGGGAGGTGATCGGATCCCATGGCGGTTTCAACATGCCAACTGCTGGATAGGTTGTACCCCCGGGCACAGGCTGCAACTGGGGGAATGTATGCATTCATTAATTCCAGCATACCATCTTCTGTTTTTACTGCAATGCCTTATTGCTCAAGGTGCTCATCCGCCATATCTGGAAGGTCTAGCATGACGTGCGAGATCGAGTTATCACTCTTATCACGTTTCCTGTCTTGCCGGATCAGATTGTAGCCCGACATGCTGCTTAGCGTTGCTCTAGGGGTGAGCTTCGTTTCCTGCACTGCGGCAATGAGGATCCCATTTGATACCATTCTCGCAGTGAGCTCAGCGAGCTTGCGCAAGATTCTATTGCAGGTCCATTGCAGTACAGAGAAGGAACCATCCTGAGCTGTGAGTGCACAGTGGTCCGGCTTGTATGGGGAGAGCGGCCAAAAATACTTCTGGTTGAGTTAGGGACTTGAAACTTGGCATAAAATTTTTTTATATTTATCCTAAAATAATATGTAAAAATCAGCCAGATCGGACAACTATATCATATAGCTGCCATATGAACAATAGGTCTGATATTCAGTTTTTATATAAAAAACTTTTGTTTTTCATTTTTTGCAACAAAACTTTGGAAATATTCGTATATAATCGGGAGACTTCAGTAAAAATCTGGATATTATAGGTTATAGCTGCCATAGGAACAATCAGTGTGAAACGAGTTTTTAGACTTTTTTTTTTTTGAAAGCTCGCCAATTGAGACTAAACAATTTATTATAATGGCAAGACCATGTAATAACACTTTATGGACCGATGCAGGAAGGTAGTACTACGGATATTTAATGATAAGAAGTTTTGCACGTGCTTTTTTTAAAATTGAATTTGAATATTATACAAAAAGATTTGTGCAACCCCAAGAATCAACTAAAACTCTAACCAAACACAGAAAAGACAAACTAAGAACGTTCACAATTATGTACTAAATACAATAATGATTTACACAAAACACAACACATACTACATATACTTTTTGTTGTAAAAAGAAAGTTAATACCTTTATTTATAATATTAATCACTTTCATTGCACAAAAACTTGTTTTAAATAAGTAAAATAAATTTTTTAAGGAAAGCTTCCCTTTGCTTACGTTGCTTACGCTTCAATACTTAATGAATATCATGTTCTCTCTTTCGATGCTATTCTTGAAGAGGACAGGTAGAGCAAAACAAAAAGATGAATAAATTCAAATAGCTAGACCAATTATAAATAAGAATTGGTACATTTAAAGTCGATATTTTGACTTTGGTTTTTTTATTTTTGGCCTACGGGCGGGGCCACTGTGGAGTGTTGTTATCCTGGCCCCACACACTGAGCAGAGCCAAACAACTGGCCCTGGGTTAACCTCAATATCACCGGCACAGAGGAAGAGGAGACTGAGGAGGCCGGCCGGTGTTGCCTGCTGAGCCGAAAAAAAGCGATAGAAAGAAAAAGCGTTTAAAAGATTGCACACACCATGGAGTGAGTTGTGGAAGTTGAGTGTAGACAGCCTTTGGCTGGACTGCTGTCGAGGTCGGACCCGGTTGCAGTTCGTGACTGCAGAACTAACTGTCTCGGGATCCGATGTCACACTGGTTGTTTGTGATGCTATGCTTCTTGGGGTTTTATGTGCGACTGTTTTGCTTATGCTAAGCACGGTTTTGCTTGCAGCTTGTCGATCGCACTACGCACACTTTGGCTGACGAAAACTTTTCTAACATTTCTTGCCTCTAACGTTCGCACGTCTTTCAGTCTCAAAACTTATCATCCATTTCGCCCTGAAATCACCAGTACTTCTGTAGTACTCACACTTTTAATCTTGTTCGCTTTTCAATCACGCGTGTTGCCTTTTCTGTGTCCCGAAATCAAGTGCTATATCACATGTTGTTGTTGCTAACGGTATCCTTCCTTTCTGTTTGTTTCCAATGCACTTTGCCATGTAGGCTTAAAAAATAAAGACTTAAGCGTCTGTCAGCTGATAGTTATAACGAAATGTTGTGGCGTGTGCTACTATACTGCTGTTAACTAACTGCGACATGAGCGCTACTCTTCGCAGACACGATCGGTCATGTTGCTGTGATGGGAGAATTCACTACGGAATTATTAATTATATTAATATATTATTAATTGAATAAATAATAATAATAAATAATAAACAATAAGAATTAAATTTGGGAAATATTTATGAAGCTTTATAAAGCTCACTCAGATATTACATAACCGTTTTGCTGCAGTCTTTTGAACTAATGTTTGTTAATTCCCATTCATATGTTTCTTTTACACTTATTTTTGGCTTATTATGATTATTTACTCCACAATATATATACTTACGTTTGTTCAAGAGATTAACAGAGTCATATTTTTTTAGTATTAAAAAAGAACAAACTTACATTTTCAAGCTGAGTTTACACTATAGATTTTTTGTGTAGAGTTAGATATGAAGAGTTTTTTTGTGTGGACTTAGGCACAAAATCGTTCAAACTTGATCCGCTGTCGCTCTTATAGTTTCTGAAAACCATTGGTGAATACAGACGGACACTCAGCGTGTACAGGGTATAATAATATCAAAGATTTATTTGTCACTGTCGCATTCCCATTAGAGGTCTGCATGAATACATTAATTTCAAACACAACAGTACTGTACAGTCCTATGCGGTAATCGAATTTAGTGTACTCTTCTATCTCTGTACAGAGTAGGGATGTCAATTTTTGGAGATTTACCAATCCCGGAATTTTCGGGATTGCAAACTGAAATCCCGGGATTCCGGGATTAGTCCCGGGACTAGTTAAGACGTAATAAATAATTTATAAATTTTCATTTTATTCCTTTTTATTATTTAGGCCCAGTTTCACAGTCAAAGTTAACCCAGGGATAACACCGAGTAACAATTTTTCAGTTTCACACTTAGTTAACCCCTGAGTTAACCCTACTACATTCTAGGGTTAACCCCGAGTAAACTACTCTGTTTTTACTTTATCTATTTATGTTTTTTAATGTCAAAACAGAACTAAATTTGTCTGTCAAACAAATCAAAATTAAATATGTCCCAATCAATAGAAATGAATTTGATAAATGAGCTTGTATAACAGCTTTCAACCAGGTAGTCTCACAACATATGGAATTACTGACATCGGAAGTCGTTTACTTTTCATTGGGAGAAGATATGCATCATTTATACAAAGTTTCCTTGTGTGATTGCTATGTGTATTGCACCCATGTTGTGTTTTACACGAAACTAAAATAACTACGTACTATTGTACCATTTGAAGAGTGCGGTTTACTTTCGTTATGCAGAGTAACTACCCGCCCCTTTGTAATGGTGAACTATACAATTAGACATAATCGAGTCAACATTTCATCGCTTGTTATATTGGATTCTCTTCAGCTATCCATTACTAATTGAAGGTGATTTTTAAAATAACTGAAAAAATAAACAGTGTTTGGTAAGTAGATGTTCAATGTTGTAAAACATTATTCTCAAAAAATAGAATGTTGCCATAACTAGAGTTAACTCGTCACTGTGGAACTGAAAGTCAGAGTTAACTCCGAGTAAGGGTAAAATTCGAGTTCACTTTACTCTGGGTTAACCCTAGACTGTGTAACTGGGCCTAAGAGAGAAAGTACAAATTATTAATGTTCTTATTTTCAATGACTGCTATGTTGTTGTGTAATTTCAAAGTATATATTAGAGGTCTTCATGAACTAACTCAAATTATGAGTTCAATTGAGTGCAAGTGAATGTTGTAATAATTCGAATGAATGAGTACTTATTTTATGAATTAGTTTTGAATGTTGTAAATAAGGCATTTAATTTGAAATGAATGAATTGAATGAATGAAAAAAATTCAAATATTCAAAAAAAAATTCTGAGTACTTATTGTACAATATAAATATTTAGTTAGCTTTGCCTAAAAGATCGGCAATGAAACACAATTTGGAGCAGCCTTTTTAAGTTACAACAGTGATTTGAAAATTTTTGAAGAGAATGAAAGTATTTCTGTAAATATTACGTACATATACAGTTTATTCCCACATAAGGGATAGGTTTTTGCCTTTTAGTTGGTATATACTTTGATTTGGTCTAAATAAAATTTAACATACCCAGATTCATTTTACCTGCAGGGAACAACCAGGGACCGAAAATAACTGTTATCGGCAAAATTAAAAGTAAATTTTATTGATAAAAGTTGCAAAAAAAAAAAATTTATCGCGTGTTTGCATAGGTGGAGTAATAACAAACATTTTGGTGTTTTCAAAAACATTGTAGCTTATCTCCTTAGTTGTGATTTTTTTACTTTTAATTTTTAAATTTCCTTACGACTTTTATTTGAAAAATCTTCAATAACAGTTATTCAAGATTTAAAAAAATAAAAATCAATTATAATAATTAAAGTCGACGAAAAAAGTAAAAATTATTTATAATAGTTTTTTTCGACTGATATAAAAAAATCAAGAAAATAATTATTAAAAGTGATTTTTATGAATAAAACTCATAACAGTTACGGTCCCTGGGAACAACATGAAATAATGAAAAACTAAGTTGGCTTCATTCCTAGAAATTCGAAGTTTTGAGTATTCATTTAATTCAATTTGCTTAAATTAAATTTGAATGAATGCAGTGGCTCATTCATTTAAAATTCAAATCATTCTCATTCATTTGAATGATTGTTCCAATTTACTCAATCATTTTTTAAATGAATGACTCATTTGACTGTTTGAATGCATGCATGCAGACTTCTAGTAGGTTTATCAAATAAAATAATATGAACAGTAAAAATAAAACGACTAACTGAGGTTCAGCAGTGTACAGCACTAGATATCAATGGCAGAAAAATCGATTTCCAAATAAAGATAATATTTCTAGTGCAATAATAGACAGTGGTAGTAATGTAATGTTGAATTCAGAATTCATCGTTTGATTCCACTATCGAAGATGAGACTCATTTGCCGTTTTGAATGCATTGATGCAGTCCTCTAATTCCCATGACAACTGCTAGACCTACTCCAAAAATAGGAGGACAACTTATTATCTGAACAATATCTGAATCAATATCTAAAACATTCAGAAGTTATAGCTTTTATCTTCTTCTTTTAACTACCTCGAAGTTCCTTGAGGGCCAACTCGATTTCATTATATCTTCCAAGCAATTGTCTGGTATGGTGGAAAAAGTGATTTTGGACGCAATTTTTTTCAAAATGGCGGCTTGAGCTGAGAAAGATAATACATTTTGTTTTATTTTTCACATGTTAGTGTCGTATGTCCCTCAGCACGACATAAGCCAGTGCCAAAATGTTGAGAAAGAAAATTTGAAAACGTGATGTTTGGTTTAGTGTACATATTTAGCTGAAATTTCTTTTTATAATGCCCTTTGCACACGGTTTGTATACTAAGCTTTGGGTTGGAAGTAAGCTGATAGTGATAGGTGGATACCATAAACCTATTATATCAAGACATAAGGCACCTTTACTTTACACGTCTGTGCGTCAGTGTTCCGTTGGAGTGATATTAGGTTAATTCCGAAGGTTTAGGCTTAGTGGAAATGAGTAGGAGGCTTAATTCAATATTTAAAATTAATTCGGACCGATAGGTGTATCCTGTTTTTTCTATTCTGAAATTCAACTGATTTTGGAATATAATAATTCCACTTGCTGCCAGACCCTTTCCTTTAAATAATCCCAAAGTTACTAATATTCCTCACTCATTTTTTCTTTCTACATGCATATTAATATATATTATATCGTAGACATATGTATTTGTATATTTTATAGTACTTCTGCCCATTATTTGAAGTAGTGACAGATTTATATTCCACTTATTTTTTCAGATTCGGCTGTCCGTAATAACTTCCGCTAAGTTACCATATGATTTGCTTGAAACAAAGAAAGCATTGGGACTTACATTAATAAAATTCGAAGATGCTTTGATAGAATTCGACAAATTTTCTGATAAACATCATTTTGAAACTCTCGATGTTTATCTTAGAGCAATAAGAATACATTACATTAATCAAATAAAATGGCATGCTGCGTCAATACTGGGAAGTGTTGATTTTTTGGGAAATCCTTTAGGATTCGCAAACGACCTTTCAGAGGGAGTATCTGGTCTCATATTTGAAGGCTCTGTAAAAAGCTTGGTTAAAAATGTAACTCATGGAATTTCAAATTCAACAGCAAAACTCACTGAAACGTTATCTGATAGTCTCGGACGTGTAGTCTTGGATGATCATGATAACGAAACAAGACAACGTATTTTGGAATTACAATCAAACACATCTGGAGGGCATCTTGCAGCTGGTTTAAAAGGATTTGGCTTCGGGCTGCTTGGAGGTGTCACTAGCATTGTAAGACATACATACGATGGAGTACAATCTGATGGTGTACCTGGTTTTTTAAGTGGTCTAGGAAAAGGCTTAGTTGGTACTGTTACAAAACCAATTATTGGTGTATTGGACTTAGCATCAGAGACCGCGAACGCTGTAAGAGAAACAAGTAGAGGTTCGCATCGGAGTTCTCCTTCTCGAAAACGTTTACCACGATGTGTAACTGGTGCTCCTGGAGACTTATTACCTCCATATTCATTTAGACAAAGCAAAGGTCAACAATACTTGTATGCAATTAATCGACGAAATTTATCTGAAAAATTAATAACATATGAACCTAACCTTTGGAGTGACAAAGAAGCGCGATTAAGACTACTTGTTTCAACGGAATTCATAAGAATATTTTCTTTGTGTGAAGGAAGTCCTGCTATTATGTTTGAATGCCATATCAGTGAAATTTTGTCTTGTCATCCCCTCACAACAAGTTCTGGATCTTCAACGTCAACAGGAAAGGTAGTAAATCAATTCTACATAGAGATATCAACAAATTTGCCAAAAATTACTCGACCACGAATACGCTGCCAATCAGAAGAAATTGCAGAAGGGGCATCCAGATGTGTAAGTACCTAACAATGATTTTTAATTACATTTATTAAAACTTTTAACTCAAATTATAAAGTAATATTGCAATTAATTTTCCATAATTGTGTAGTAAATGTCTAATTTAACTTAAGCATTGCCTTGTATTGCAGTATCTTGTATTTCATATACAACTATGAATTAGATTCTGCTGGTTTTATGTTTTTTTTTTTCAAATTTGTTATTTTGTGCGCATCAAAAATGTATGTAACACCAAAAGGTCATCTCCGACTATACTAAGTATATACATATATTCTTAATCAGTATCAAAAGAGAAAACGGTTTCGCAATGTCCGTCTGTCCGTATCTCCGTTTGCCTGTCTGTTTGTATAAACGCGTCGATCTCAGTTACATATCGCTTGCTTACTGCAAGACCGGCATAACTCAAAATTTTCTGTTTCGAGAAAAACGCGTTTTCAAAGTTTTCAAGTCGCACTCACTTCCTTAGGAATGAAGAACTTAAAATTCCCTTACTCAGAAACTATTACGAATACAAATATGAAATTTTGACACAAAATAAAGCTTTATTTATATTATGTCAAATAAAAAAAAGGCTTAATTAACTCAAAAATCGCATTTTTTGAATTATGACGGTCAAGGATATGTAACATTACTAACATTAGATTTGAGTAAGTTTGTTTTAAATGTGTAAATGTGTAAATTCAATAATAATATTTATATCTTGTTTTTACTTTCCTTTCAGATTAATTACGCAAAGAATGTGTATGATGAACAAGAGCACTCATTGATAGCCTTTTGAAATTGAATCCAAATAATTTTGTTGTATTTGTGTATAATAAAGTGAAATAAATATGATTGTTTGTGTAACTTTAACAAAACGTAATTGCATATAATGCTTAATTTCTATAGATGGACAGTTGATGGTTGTAAATATTTGTGATATACGAAAAATTAGCGTTTTCAATTAACATATTAAAGTATAAAATAATTTTAAGCAAAGCTGGCTGGCAAAGTATCTTATATGTATGTATAATCGAATGAATAATTGAATTAATCAAGTTGAGCCAAATAAATTAAATAAATTGGCGGGAAGAAGGTCTTAAAGACATTTAATTGAATAGAAAACAAATCAAGATATGTGCAAAATTAAGGGATGTTTATGTATATACACATACAAACATGGGATAAACAAATATATATAGTATACTTACCTTATCGTCCACTTAAAAAAATATAAATTTTTGCAGTACAGAGAAAACTACTCGGTTAGCATAACAGCAGCAGCTCGTTTTAATGTTATATCAATTTTAAGCAAATCGTTTTTTGATTAATCTGTTAGCTCCCCTTTTAAACGACTGTTCAATTCGTTTGTCTGTTATTATTGACTTCGTATTTTTGTCGTCGGCAACTGTGCTTACATTTCGAATTCAGTTTGAAGGCGCTTACATAAAATACGGCTGGGTAGTTAAATAATTGTGTTAGCATCGTGCATAGATGTGGGTCGTGATATACAAATTTAGGAAGCATTGGATAACTTTATGGATGACATTAAAATCATACTCTGTACCGTCGAGGTGACAAGGCCAAAATACAAGTTGGTTTTAAAATAAAATAAATTTGGGCTTAAAATACGTCATGTTAGTAATGAATTCAGTCACATTTGATTCTATTCTCAAACCACTGGTCTTCCTTAAAACAGTTATTATACCCTGTGCACATACTTTGTATCAGGGTATAATAGGTTTGTTTCAGACCAAATGTATGTAATACCATTAAGGAGGGGAGGCGACCCTAAAAAGTATATGTATATATTCTTGATTAGGATGATAAGACAATTTGATATAGCCATGTCCGTCCGTTCGTCCAATGGTTCTCGAAAACTATACGATTTTTTCCCCTCCCCATCATTTCCTCACCTCCAGCTTTTTCCCTTTTAAATGCTGTATCTCCAAAACTATTAAAGATACGAACCAGCTTAGTTTTTTTTGACCGATTTTCTTGATTTTATTAACTCTTTTTGAATAGACGATGTCGAGTATACTCGACTATACCGCCCTTATTGGTTTTAAAGTAATTTAAGACCAGTAAGGACGCTATAGTCGAGTATACTCGACAATATAATACCCTGGACACACGGTAGGCGGTGCCACACCCCAAATCTAAAAAAAAAATATTGAGTTAAAAATATATAAATATATATATTGGGTTAAAAATATCACTGAAATCCGTCAAAAAATGTGGAATTTATGAAAAATTTGAGTTTGTAGGTCTTTGAGGGGTAACTATCAAGTAGTGGGGAATTTTGTGGTATGCAGTTTTAAAGATATATATTTACTGAGTTCGTTTACAAAATTTGAGGTTCGTACCTTAAATAGTTTTGGAGATATACAATTTAAAGAAAACAACTGGGGTAGGAGAAATTAAGGGGAGGGGAAAAATTGAGGCATGCAGTTTTGTAGGGCTACTGATACTGAGTCTTCGTACCAACTTTCATATTTCTATCTCCTTAAATGTTCGAGTTATAGCGTTTTGAAAAAGTGGGCGGTGCTGGATGGGCGGGAAGGAGTGGGCGTGGAATAAAACCGTTCAAACTTGATATGCTGCCGAGCATCACGAGTCTACCCTCCAAATTTCAAGTCTCTAGCTCTTATAGTCATTACAAACTATAAGGGGAATCCATTAATGTGAAATGTTGGAGAAAAAAAAATAATAGCTGAAGAACATAAACGACCGATAATTATAGTAATTACCGTTCCGACTCTAACCATTATAACGGTTGTTCGTGTACAGATTTTGTAATAGTCGTTAGACCAAATGTTTCTATTATTATGTTAATATGATGGCTTCAAACATTTTAATTGAAAACGAAATGTCTCAAAACCTATATATAAACACGATTTGAATTTGTTTTGAAAGCACAAAGCGTTTTGACTTCAACTTGTTTTCAAATGTGTCAGTAATTTTTATACTCTTCACATATGTGAACAGTATTATAACTTTGTCACGGAGTTTGTAACTCTTAGAAGGAGACATTTCCGACTATACAAAGTATATATATTCCTGATCAAGGTGACAAGAGAAGTTGATATAGCCATGTCCACCTGTCCGTCTGTATGTATGTTATCTCCACAGTTTTGAAGCTATTGATCTGCAACTTTGCGCTGATCCTCCAATTTTATTATCATAAATCATTGGTCGGAAACAACATGATAGGCCTGGTAGCCCCATTCGAAAAGAAGAAGAAAAACCAGTAAGGATTTGAGTCTACAATACTCGACTCCGACATACCCTGTACCTTCAATTTGTAACGGCTGTTGTAGGGCGTTGCCCCGCCCACTTTTTAATCGAAACATATTTCTTTTCCATTCAATATCATACATACCAATTTTTACACTTCTAGACCAATTTGTTTCAGACATATATCGGATTTCTATTTTGGCTATACATATGTGGGCGTGGTCATGCCCATTTTATATGTTAATCTTACTATACTCCATCCCAATAGCATATATGCAAAGCTTCATTCTTGTATGTTTTATGGTTCTTGAGATATAAGCGTTACACGCGTGCCCACGCCCGTTTTTTATTCTATCTTCTTGAGGTTTAAGTCAGCTATATACACTCCAAATTTGGTGTTCCTATCACAAAAGTCAACCGAGATAATACGACTTTTGTAATTTTTTTACCCGAGGTTGCTCCAGTTATTTGCCCCACACCCATTAACTAAGTCCAAATAAACTTGATCTGCGTATTGAATAACAGAATCGACCTGCGAAGGAATTTTGGTGGTATCTATTATAGTTTCTGAGATCTACGCGTTCACACAGACAGACAGACGGACGGACAGAGCTAAATCGACTTCTTTTTCGATACTGATCAAGAAAATATAAGTTAACATGATCGCCTAACAATCATGAGAACGAAGAAACTACGCCACAAACGTTCTGCATAATCAGCAGATAACGTAAACATTTGGCGGATGTTAGCGCGACGTTGCTGACAAAACATTGTTGCAGAACACCAAATGGAGTATGATATCTTGCACGAGTTGCAAGATCAGCATTCTGTCGCTGTGGCGCTGTCTGCAATGCTAAGGGTAGGAAATAGCGCTAGTCCTAAGTTAGTTTGTAAGTTTCAGTCTCATTTCGTAGCTCAATAAATGAAGCTGAACAGCTTTCCAAAATATAATAATAAAATCAGAATAACTTAAACGATATCGAAAAAGCTTGTGTTAATGATATAAAATAACAAAACCCAACTGTGGAAAATAAGTGAACTTAATGACACCACTTTTGATAAAAACTTAAGTGACTAATTAAAAATAAATAACTCATCCTAACATTTTTGGTTAATAATTCAAATATAATAAAACCTAAAGTGACAGTTACAAACAAATTAAATGCTACCAATGTCAATAAAACTTTGAAGTGAAGAAACCAACGAGAACCGAAACAAAGTGAATAAATCAAACAATCACAAAGACAAATGAAGAAACCAAGCGACAACCTACATGAAGTAAACACGAAGAAACATTGAAGACATCAATCGAAGACAAAACAAAGAAGCCAATTGAAGCCGAAGTGAAGGAGCCATACTAGACAACTACAAATCAGGAGAATTTATTAATAGAAGTTATTAATAAGATAAAACTGTGAGTAGAGTGTTTCTTTATTTTGTTTTAAAAAATCATATGAAAATTTTGAGATATTGTGAGGGTTTATGAGTGCTGAGGAAGTAGAGCAACTAGTTGGTATGTTTAAAAAAATAACTGTAGTAGAAGATAGCGAAAAAATGGCTTTGTCCCCAGAGCAACTCAAAGCCTTGATGAAAACTGCTGTTAGTTCAGCACTACAAATACAGAAACGTAGCTTCGAACAAGAATTAGTGAGACTAAATAGTAGATTCGATACTACGTGATTATCTTCTCAGAGAATGAGCAGGATCATGTAAGACAATTTGATTGGGTGTTAAAACAATAATATGAGGCAAATATGAGAATTTCCCGTGAAAAGTCACGGTTCTTTATTAAGAAGTAGAGTATTTAGGTGTTATTGTAACAAGAGGAGGCACGCGAATTATAAGTTAATTAATAAATCTTTTGTATTTTATTAAATAAACTTTATTAAGAGAGAGTTGAACTGTTCTGTTTGACTCCGGTTTTAAAACTTAAAACTTAAAGTTAACTTATTCTATATGTCACTTCTAAGTGCTTTTGTCTTACATCTACATAGACATGTCGCCGACTTTTGTTTATCAGAACGATTTATGCTGACTCTGTGGTTCCCAGCATAAATCGATATTGTTTACAATTCTTTCTTTTGTCTTATTATTTCATCAAAACGATTTATGCTGACTTTGCGGTTCCCAGCATAAATCGATCTTGTTTACAATTCTTTCTTTTGTCTTAATATTTCGTCTTGTTTATAAATACTTCTCTATTATAACGTTGATATTGGGATTCGTTGTTGAACACGTAACTCCTCCCCCCTTTGTCATTGGATTCTCCTGGATCCGAGTATTCCTTTTACATTTAATTGTTATCGTTATTATTATTACAAGTAACAATGATATTATTATTGCATTTGAGAATTTATTATAAATTTTAATTTCTTTTATTTCGTCTAAGTTTTTCACTTGTTTATTAAATTGTCATATTTCTTTAAAAATTGTCATATTTTTGAAGTTATACATTTAAATTGTTTCGTCTTTTTGGAATTCTTCTACAAAAATATTTTTTTTCGTTTGTATAGTCAGTTTTTCTATTTGAATTGTACAGTTTGAAAATTCTATTATTGCATTATTTGTTATGGTTTCATTAACTTATTCATTATTACAATCATTTGCTTCGCATTTTGGATTATAATAGTGCTTTAATTTATTATTTCTATTTTCTCTTTATCGTCATATATCAGTTCACAGTTATTTTTTGTTATGCATCTTTTGCTGAGTTTAAGTTCTTTAATTGTCTTGTCTGTACCGTAACCTGTATTACTTCCTCTATAGTGTTGTCGATTTTTAATTTGTCTCTGTTAGTTATTGGTATTCTTCGGATTATATTGGTTTGGATGAAGTCAATTGGGATTTTGATTGCTACTATGATGTTCTTTTCATGAAACATTACATCCATTCTAGTTAGTTTTATTTTGTAAAAATCGGTATTATATTTCTCTATTTCTTCGTTTGTGAGTAGTGATGTGTGGAATAGACCGTATTTAGCTGATGCTATTGTGTCTAGTATGACATCTATTTTGTCTCGTAAGAATTAATTTGATAATTTGGTCATGGTAGAGTACTTGGTCGTTCATGTTGCTGTTGTATATGTATATACTGTTTTTGTTATGATTTTTCTGTCATTGGTAATTGATTCTTTAAGGGTGTCAATGGATTTTTGAATGTTGCTATTGATATTGATTTGTTTATTTATGGCTTCTATAGCTTGATGGTTATTCTCGTAGTTGTTAACGAGATGGTCGAGTATTTGTTGTCTGCCTGTATCATCCATAACGCCAAACAGCCATTTTTGTGCTGATCCTATTGCGTTAATCAGTCCACGTTTTCCTCTAATTTGGTCGTTTGGTGTTATTGATTTGATTTTTAGTCTTAGTGTTTGGATTTCGTGTTCGAGTTGATGTTTGCTTGTTCCTGTAAGTGTATTTATATTTTGTTCTATATCGTTTATTATCTCTATTATTTGATTTGGTTTTATTATATGAAGAATCATCTTGTTATGTTCATTATTATTAGAAGTGTCATGGTAATTGTCTGAAAATTTGTTTGGACGTTTTCTAAACTTTGGTTCTTCCTTGTGTCTCAAGTTTTTGTAGATTTTGATAAACCCTACTCGCCTGTTTTCTGTGTAATGCTCCCTTTTCTGGTTTTCTCTTTCAATTATTCGTTGTTTGGTTTGAACAAGTCTGTTGTAAATTGTGTCATGACTGACCATGTGAGTTTGTGCTTCTAGTGGTGTACATTTTATTGTACTATGATAGGTATCAATATAATAACTTATAGCTTTGTTCATTTGTGTGATAATGGGTTGTTTTTCGTCAAGGTTGAGTGTCCTTATTTTTTCCGTTAAAGTATTGTTTAGTCTTTCTAATAGGATTGTCGAATATTTTTAAAATGTCGTATCGACGATATTCTCTGTTTTCAAAGAAATATTAAATGATATTTAATATATCGCTTTAAATATTGATACTATCGATATTTTTTTAAATTTTTCCCAAAAAAAAGTATTACAGTGCCCCACAATAAAAAGAGATAGTCTATATTAATCAAACATAACAGTGTAATTCATAAGATTCTATTTTACATGAAATTAATTGATATGAGATTCAAATTTGAGATTCGAGTTTTATATTACCTCATTTACACGAGGGTTATTCACGCGGGGCGTCAGATGCTAAATTAACATATGTTGTCAGATGTAGTATCAGAATCAGCATTTCTGAATGACTCCATTATTGTTGGATGCTCTACAATGTTCTGTGCAATAGAGGTGGAGAAACATCGATTTTCGGGTGCATCGATGTTTTCGATGTTTTTAATAAAAAACATCGATGTTTCGATGCATCGAAGAAAACATTCGTTACTTTTTAAACATGCCTTTTTTTTATTGAAGTTTTTTTTTTTTTAATATTTATCAGTTTGTCTACGACTGTAATGTTTTAAACATGCTTTATTTTTGATTGAGATCATTATTTTTGTTTAAAAATAAATGTTTGTTTACAACTGTAGAGCTAAGTAAGACCCTTCTATCCGAAACGACTTGACCAGCTTTACTAAAAACTCTCTCCGACTCACAGGAGGACGCTGGAATGCAGAGGTACTTTTTTGAAAGAACTTTCAACGCCGTGTCCTCGGTATTCATCTGAAAACGGATGATTGTTATTAATAAGAACATTTCAAGCACAACATAAGAAAAATTACCCAATATGTCAAAGGATCCCATCTTTGAAATACATGTTTTTCCTAAATGTTGTCCAACATGATGATGCCATCTGCACGGGAAGATTTGATGTTAGTTGGCATTTTATTTTCTAAAAATGGAAATGTTTCCTCTTGTTGGGGTGGTGTTGCCTGTTTCCATGGATGTATTACTGCTTGATCACTATTTGTCCGTAAAATTTAATGATGATATAGCCCTCATTGGCTTTCGATGTCCGAAGTTGTTAGTCCAACAAATGAAAAGTGTCTAAATTGAATGTTTGATTTAGTGCAAAGGACTAAATCAGGCACATGTATTCTGCTGCAAGTATTTAACGTGGTAGTGCAAATTTGTTAATTGTCGGCCGTCTTTATAACCATACCGCAATAAATACAAATGCTTTATCGCTTGTTTTTTTGTAGTGATCCCACACTACCGATGTCTCCCGCTTTCGCTTTGGAGTTGCCTCGTTTTCAGTCCCCAATCCTGTCCCTACAAATAATTAATGATATTATTTCGCACCAAAAATGAGTAAGTATGTGTTGGAAGTGTAGTCACAACTGCCACCCACATTGATATAAAAGCTTATGCTTCTATTTGCATTAATACTTACTTTTTGGGTATTTCTCCACAATTCCTTAGTCGTCTACGGTTTCAGCCAAAATATTAACTAAGTATTATTTATTTATAAGAAATATAATACAGATTTGTACTTACTATTCCTCTTCTTGAATAATCAGGGATGTGTTTGAAAATCATCGATGTTGGCCTCTCCAACATCGATAATAGCGATGTTTTGGAAACATCGATTACATCGATGTTAGCATCGATGTTTCTCCACCTCTACTGTGCAAGCAAATATGTGAATATTTCAGAATTAGAGATGATGGTAAAACAATTAAAATAAGCTTGTCATCGACTTTCAGTGTATGTATGTATGTATAAATTTTGCGCCATTATACCGCAAAAGCGCGGACTCTTGATTCACACACACACACACACACTGAAAGAAGACGCCACTTTAAATATTGCATATACATACCTTTTTTTGACTGGACTTCATGAATATGTCATAATGTTTATTTTTTAAGTGCCAAATTGGTTGTATTCCCACTTGTTTTGATTAATTTCATGCACAAATTACACTTCGCTGTGCCGTTTCTTATGTCATGATAATTTTTTTGATTAATTTTAAGTCCATTTTGCCTTCATGTGTTTGCGCTTGCAGCAACGATCAACGAGTGACCAACGCACGAATATCAGAAAGTATCGAAAAAAAAATATCGATATTTGGGCAAAAAAAGTGTCACGATATAAATATATCGTTTTCCATTAAAAACATCGATATATTGATATTTCGATATACGAGCCCCGACCACTATTAATTCGTACGGCATGCTTTTTTACGCGTGTACAATGTTTAACATACTCTATTTCCAATGCTAATGCAGATATCACACTTAAATATATTTTTTTCTGATATATAATTTTATTCTTTTTACTATAGAAAAAAAATCAACTTGTTGTAATTTCAACAACAATAACATTAATTAAGATAAGTGCAATATAATAACTGATAAAATATGTACAGCTATGGCCAGAGAAATAGCACACTTTTTTCTTAGCACATAAAGTGCTCACAATTTTAAGATTTAAACTAATTGAAACCATTTCTTTTGCAAAAGTGTTTTCTTTTATATTAGTATTAACAAAAAATCATGATACTGTTTACGATTTAATATTAATTCGTTAATGAAATCGATAAAACCTTGAGAAGACACTTTTTGGGCTGGACATGTAAATGGCACACTTTCTATTAATTGCATATTAATGGAAGTTTTTTGCTATGTTTTTGTTAATTAGTAACAAAAATTGATTTTCTTTTCAATTCCACCCATTTTGAGAGGTAAACATGTATAAAACCCCACTTCTTACGTGAAAAAGCACATTTTTACCAAAATAGGATAAAACAGTCGAAAAATGCACAAAGAATAATCTTTTTTTAAAGGACGATGGTCAAAACATCTTCACACACATTAGATCTGATGTAAATATGCGTAAAAGAAAGAGAACTCGATCAACGCCGTTAAAAAGAAAATAATTTGCGTGAAAACGGGTAGGGTCTGAAAAAAGATGCTTCACTCTTTAAGCCCTACCGACCAATAAAATCAAAAAGTGGTGGGGAAAATGGCGTGAATGGGTCAAGTAATAGTGTACGAAGATGCCTGAGTGAAAAAAATTTTGCATAGGTTGAAAATAGAAGGATCCCTCATGGCTACAAAAGAATCTCAAAGTATGGCTTACGCGTGAAAGCATCCATGGGTACAAGTACGTAAAATACTCGATGATAACAATTTCTACTGGTGAACTAAAAGTCTTTGTGGTTGTTGGCGTCATGTCTTTTCATAACGACAACATTTGTTCATTGCAACAATAGCCAGAAAATCGAAATAAGTATATTCAATTTCTGGTTTTGCTTCCGCTGATAAAATGAGATGCCTTTTTTTTTTGTAGCCATGAGGGATTCTTCTATTTTCAACCTATGCAAAATTTTTTTCACTCAGGCATCTTCGTACACTATTACTTGACCCATTCACGCCATTTTCCCCACCACTTTTTGATTTTATTGGTCGGTAGGGCTTAAAGAGTGAAGCATCTTTTTTCAGACCCTACCCGTTTTCACGCAAATTATTTTCTTTTTAACGGCGTTGATCGAGTTCTCTTTCTTTTACGCATATTTACATCAGATCTAATGTGTGTGAAGATGTTTTGACCATCGTCCTTTAAAAAAAGATTATTCTTTGTGCATTTTTCGACTGTTTTATCCTATTTTGGTAAAAATGTGCTTTTTCACGTAAGAAGTGGGGTTTTATACATGTTTACCTCTCAAAATGGGTGGAATTGAAAAGAAAATCAATTTTTGTTACTAATTAACAAAAACATAGCAAAAAACTTCCATTAATATGCAATTAATAGAAAGTGTGCCATTTACATGTCCAGCCCAAAAAGTGTCTTCTCAAGGTTTTATCGATTTCATTAACGAATTAATATTAAATCGTAAACAGTATCATGATTTTTTGTTAATACTAATATAAAAGAAAACACTTTTGCAAAAGAAATGGTTTCAATTAGTTTAAATCTTAAAATTGTGAGCACTTTATGTGCTAAGAAAAAAGTGTGCTATTTGTCTGGCCATAGCTGTATATGTGACCACTATTAATTCGTACGCTGCGTAAGCTTAGCTTTAATTCGTAAGAAAATCAAAACAAAAGCAAATAGGGTAACATAATCAGTATCTAGTTATAATCTAGAAATTATAAACAATGCAGAAGGTGCAAAAAACATTACTTCTCGTTAAGCAAAGCACTTCTCTAAATTAAGGGCCACCCTGAGATTTTCCAAAAATTAATTTTTTTGTTTGGCTTAATAAATTGTTTACGCTTTGAAGAACATATTAAGCCATTACCAGTTTTAAAATCCGAATTTTTTGCAGAAGCAAGCCCGACACACAGTAGGGCCCATACGGCGTACTGATTCTTCTTTTGCGTTTTTCTCGAAACTACTTTTTTCAAACTGGTACATCATATCTCAAAAACTACTTGACCGATCTTGCTGAAATTTGGAGGAGATATTCTTAGGGACAATACCTAAGGCGATACGAGGGGGTTTTTTAATTCAGGACTTTGTTCAAAAGTTATTATATAGATTATAAAAAAATATCACGAAAATATTATTTTTTTTTTTAAACACCTGTAATTTTTACAAAAAAATTGTTAGTTTTTTTCCTCTTGTATCGCCTTAGATATTTAATTTCTTAATGAAATAAAATTTATTCCACATTTTTAAGATGATTGCAGATCGAGATATCGTGTACACCAACAAAATGGATTTTCAAAAAAGGTCTCTACTTGTTGGCTCATTACTTCGGTTCTATTTAGTTTTGTTGTATACGGTTTTTTTAAACCAACATCTCAATGTGTACATATGCACATTTAAACATATTAAAAAAATGAATATTTGTGTCAAAAAAAAATGTATTACAAGTACTTATGTGACTATTTTTTCGAGTGCCAGTGTGGCGTAACCCCTTAATGCTACTGTTGTTGTTGAAATTACAACAAGTTGTTTTTTTTTCTATTGTAAAGAGAATAGAATTATATTTCAGAAAAAAATAAATTTGAGTGTGATATCGGCATTAGCATTGGAAATAGCGCATGTTAAACATGGCATACAAAAAAGCATGCCGTACGAATTAATAGTGGTCGGGGCTCGTAATATCAAAAACCCTACTTTCTATATCACAATTTTCAGTGTGGCTATTAGGTTTTGTCGAATGGTATTCTATACTTTCTTTCTGCAAAAATTCTCAGACGTTTCCTGAATTAAATTCGTTATCGAAAACGACCTTTTTGGGCTTTACTTTTATTGCTATATGCTGTTGTATATTACTGACTATCGTTCGGTTGTTTCTGTCGAATATTGGTAAACAAATTGCATGTTTGGAAAACTTATCTATAAATATTATAAAAGATTGTTTGCTGTTGATACATATGTATATGTATCGACATGTCGTTCGTTGTTTTTGGTGTTTCTATGATATAGAATTTATTTTTTATCGGTTTTCATCATATTTTCCGCCACTACATATATCGCAATTGTTTATTACTTTGTAGATATATGTTTTTAAGCTGGGGTTATATACATATCTGCTATATTAATTTTTCATATGTGGCTATGATACCACAGTGACCGCTTTCATTTTTATGAAATAGAGAAATTTGGGTTTCTAACTCATCTTCTAATGGTATATCTCTAGCAAGTTTTGTGCATTTAACAAATTTAAGATCGTTGTTAGAAGAGTACTCGTCTTCGATGAGTTTTTGTAATTCGTAGTACTCATGATCACTTAAATTTGTATATATTCCAGCGTTGCCAATTTTTTTTTTCTTACCAAGTCAGGATTTTGAAACTTTTTGATCGAAAAAAGCGGGACTTTATCGTCGAAAGCGGGACATAATCAAACAACGTATATAATCACAAGTTTTTAAATATTTACCTTTTTATTTTAATATCAATTATGTTTATGTGACCAAAGAAAGCAAACAAAACCCATGGAAAATGTATTTTAATATTACATTTAATATTTCTGTGAAAACTTAACTTCTTTCGAAGTTTCCTTATTCTCTTTAATAGGAGTGAAGAACTATTCACAGAATAACCGTAAATTGAACCGGACGAGTAATTCTTCTTTTATTAAATTTACAGAGCATTCTTTTGTGTCATCCGACCTTTTTTTATGAGTATTAAAAATGGAAGACACTTCCAAAGGAAAATCAATGACTTTTGGTTTTTAGGCAGCAATGTATAAAAATGACAGCTCGGCTTTACTGCTGTTTCTTTCTTTTCGAGACGCAAGTGCGCCGCATTCAACAGTGGTTCACTGACACAATTGACATGCAAGCGATAAGCGAGCGCAAAATGTTTATTGCCTAAAGTACTTGACTGCCCAGACTATTGCCAGTAGCTTTTTTTCAATAGTGGCATAGTAGGTCTCATGATAATTTAGAGTTCGTGATGCATATGAAATCGCAGGCATCAGTTGTTATCGAAATTTTTTTTCAAAATTTGGATATCTAAGTATTGGAGAATTGGTAATTAAGTCTTTGAGTTTGTCAAATGCTGTTATGTAATTTGGGTCACATAGATTAATTTTTCTATTTTTTTTCAGGCATGATGTCATTGGGTATGCTAATTTAGCATAGTCTTTTATAAATGTTCTATAGAATCCAGATATCCCTAGAAACGATTTAATTTTCCGTATAATCGCAACCTTACTAGGATCAGGTTTTATTCCTTTATTGGTGAGAACATGTCCTAGGAATTGTGTTGCTTTCTTAAGAAAGTTACATTTGTCAATTTGTATTTTTAATTTGGCTTTCCTAAGGTCCTTGTATATGGACCTGAGATTGCCGTTATGTTCCTCTAATGATGTACCAAATACTAGTATATCGTCCATATAGACGACACATGTTTTATTGATATGTTTCTTTAGTACCTTATTCATTAGTTTTTGGAATGTTGACGGGGCGTTTTTAAGCCCAAATGGCATTCTTGTGAACTCATAATGACCGGATGGTGTTGAGAAAACTGTTTTCGGTTGGTCTTCTTCTTTAACTGATATCTGGTGAAAGCCTTTCTCTAAGTCAAGTGTAGTGAACACTGTAGATCGATCTAACTTGCCTAGTAAATTGTTTTAATTAGGAATTGGGATTTTGTCATCGACTGTGACTTCGTTAAGTCGACGGTAGGTTTTTTTTTTCTCCTGAATTGTCTAATCTTTTTTCTAATACCCAGAGAGGTGAATTGTATGGCGAGTTGCTTTCTTTAATTATGTTTTGCTTTAGCATCTGAAGTATTTGTTTTTCTATCTCTTGTTTGTATATTTGGGGGTACCTATATATTTGTGAATAAATTGGTTTCTCTGTGCTTGTTATTATTTCGTGTTGTATTTCACTGGTTGCTGATAAGATATCACCTTCTTTAAAAAAAAGGTCTTCATCATGAAGAAATTTTAGTGTTGTTTCTTTTTCTTCATTATTTAAATGATCTAAGTTGATCCTTTGTTTCCAATCTTTTTCTTCAATAGGTTGAAGTGTGGAAATATTGTACATTGTTTCTGGGTATTCATAATCTATAAAGTATAGCTTTTTCCCTAGTATGTTGACAAATCTTTCTACTGTATCAATTTTTGCTTTGAACACGGTGAGAAAATTTTGGCCAATTATAGCCGAAAACTTTTTATTTTCGAAGTTTATGGTTTTCCACTGAAGAGTGCCTGGAAATGGAGTACCCACAGCGTTGATTTGGGCATGGTACTTGGTCTTTTTCAATGGTTTCAATTTCATTGGTATACAAGTCTGTCTAGTATTATATGTGTCCACACATATGTGAATTTCGAGTTTGCCCCGAGTTGTTATCCTTTTGATAGTTCGAAGAGTTTTGGTTTTGTTGTTTACTGTCGTGATTGATGTTATTCTGTTTTATTTGTGTATTGTTATTAATATTGAGCGAACTGTATTTAGGATTGTAGTTTCTCTGGTTTTGTTTTGAGTTATTGCTAACTTTATTTTGATTATTGTTTGGTAGTAATGTTTTTCGGCATTTGCTGTTGATGGCTCTGGTATCGTCTTTGAATATTTAGTGAACAGGTAATTTATGGTAATGTCCTGGTCTATATGTACCCTATATGGAGTATCTATTTTGTTAATCAGTATGTTTAGTAGGGGTTTGTCTACCCTATCAGGTGTGTATATTTCTGGTTTGTCTTCGTCGAACAAATATATTTCGTTTATTTCGTTTTTTGCTTTTTCAAATATGTTAAAGAGTTCTCTTAGATTACTTACTTTCAATTGGTCCGTTAGTTTCTTCTTAATGTTGGTCCAGTTTGCTTTGGTATCCAGTTGTTTGATGAATTCTGTGGCAGACCCTGATATCTTCTCGTTCCTTATAATGTTGACTCCTAGGTTGATTAACTGTTCATCTTCTTCGCAGAGTCCAATCAATGTTTCCACTGAACTTATAAATGATAGGACAGCATGTTGATCGTCTAGAGGACGAAGTTGTCTAAATTGTTGAAGAACATCTTTTTTTGTTAGCCAGGGTTGTGGTTGTTGTTGTTGTAGCTGTTGTTGTTGTTGTTGAAGATTGGTGATCATCTCTTCTTGTTGAAGGATGACTGCTTCCATTTGTCCTTTATTTGCCTGGTCATCCATGAGTATTTCTCGATTAAAAAAAAAATGTCTTGTCTTTTCATAAAGTTTTCAATCTAATAACTTTTGATATTTTCACTTTATTTTTAAATTTAAAATTTTTTGATATTTTCACTTTATTTTTCAATTTAAATATCTTTTGATATTTTGACTTGGTTTTTCTGTTTAAATATCTTTTGATTTTTTAAACTTGTGTACAATATATCTCAGAAACTACTGGACCGACCTTGTTGAAATTTAACTAAGATATTCTTAGGAATCCAATCTATCATGTACTAAAGGAGTTTTTTGATTGAGGGCCCCCTTCGAAAGTTATACACTTTTAAACCTCAATAAATGAAGAAAAAAAAGTTTAATCTTTAAATAGCTGCAAATTTTACAAAAAAAAACTTTTAATTTTTTCCCCTATGCTACTCTATTTGTAGTTATTTCCTGAATGAAATGACGGTCCGTTAGTATTTTTCCGTCGATTGCTGACTGAAATATCGTGTACACAACCAACAAGGATTTTCTCTCTACTTTACAGTTCATAATTTTGTTGTATCAAAATTTAAAATGAATATGAACAAATAAACATACCATGGCTACTAAAACTGTTTTGTTGTTTAAAAGCCATTATTTATTTTTTTATACCATTTCCTAAGATTTTTGAAACAACCATAACATACGTTGGTGGTATACCTGATATCTTGGTCACTAATTGTCGGAATAGAACAAAGGGAGCGTGATTTCATTCAGGAAATGACTACAAATAGAGTAGCATAAGGGAAAAAATTAAAAGTTTTTTTTTGGAAAATTTGCAGCTATTTAAAGATTAAACTTTTTTGTCTTCATTTATTGAGGTTTAAAAGTGTATAACTTTCGAAGGGGGCCCTCAATCAAAAAACTCCTTTAGTACATGATAGATTGGATTCCTAAGAATATCATAGTTAAATTTCAACAAGATCGGTCTAGTAGTTTCTGAGATATCTTGTACACAAGTTTGAAAAACAGTAATTTCGTGTTTTTTACAATTCCGTGAAATGCAAGAAATTGGAGGGTGATACGAGTTTATGTCTACTATTTTCGGAATCAGCACACCAAAATACATAGGAATTAGTTGTAATTATTCAAAAAGTTTTTACAAACGGTTTTTTTGTCGGCCTGTTTGTTCTTTTGCTAATATCTTTTGATATTAGCTTACACGACTGCGCCAATAATGAGTTAATTAATAAATCTTTTGTATTTTATTAAATAAACTTTATTTAGAGAGGGTTGAACTGTTCTGTTTGACTCCAGTTTTCAAACTTAAAATTTAAAGTTAACTTATGCTATATGTCATATATAAGTGCTTTTGTCTTACATCTACATAGATATGTCGCCGAATTTTGTTTATCATAACGATTTATGCTGACTCTGTGGTTCCCAGCATAAATCGATATTGTTTACAATTCTTTCTTTGGTCTTATTACTTCATCAGAACGATTTATGCTGACTTTGCGATTCCCAACCTAAATCGATCTTGTTTACAATTCTATCTTTTGTCTTAATATTTCGTCTTGTTTATAAATACTTCTCTATTATAACGTTAACATTGGGGTTCGTTGTTGAATACGTAATTCGCGCACGGGTCCCGAAAAGGCTATGGCCATCCTAGACTTTCCAGAGCCCACTTAATTGTTTGAATTAATGTCGTTTTATGGTCTAGCAAGCTATTATAGATGCTTTGTAAGGGATTTTACGGCGATAGCCCAACCGCTATCTGTACTTTGAAAGACAGAGAAATTACCCTTCGCGACAAACAAGCGAGAACTATAGGCTATAGTTTGGGCGTTGAAGCATTTGAGACACTACTTGTATGGTGCCAAAGATTTGAGGTTTTTCACAGATCACCAACCCTTGACCTTGGCTGTTTCAGATAAAAATCCAAACGCAAAAATCAAGCGGTGGAAAGCTTTCATTGATAACATTTTGCCCAAATTTTTTATTAACCAGGCAAAGAAAACCATGTCGCCGATGTATTGTCGCAACAACGAGTAAATGCCCTTGACACAGAAGTGCAGTCTGATGCTGCCACGATACATAGTGAAGTGTCATTAATCTTCACTTTAGAGGCAACCGACGAGCCGTTGAATTGTTTCCGAAACCAAGTTATTTTGGAACACGCACAATGTCCTCTTATACGGAAATTCCTTTTATTCGGTGAAAAAGTTATTTCCTTCACGGAGACCAATAAGTTAGCGGATGTTGTGAAATCAGCCATAAATCTCAACGTAGTGAATGCGATTCATTGCGAACTTCCAGTTTTGGCAAGCATCCAGCATGAAATAGTACGCTGTTTTCCAGAAACTAGGTTCTGGTACTGCAAACCGATAGTAGCTGACATAACTAATAAGTATGTACAGAGGGAGATCATGTGCTCAGAGCACAATCGGGAACATAGGGCCGCGAAGGAAAACATAAAGCAGATGTTGAGCGAATATTACTTCCCAAAAATGGGGAAAGTAGCTAACGAGGTAGTCGCAAATTGTAAAATTTGCACTAGGGCAAAGTACAGAGAAATGCTGCATATTGACATATTCAATACAGCAAAACAGTATTGCTTAACTTGCATTGACAAGTTCTCAAAGTGTGCGATAACACAACCCATGCCATCGCGTACAATTGTTGATATAAAAGAGCCCATTATACAGTTAGTGAACTATTTTCTGAACGCAAAAACAATATATTGCGACAACGAACCATCTATTAACTCAGAAACAATAATATCAATGTTAAAAAAACGATATAATATTGACATAGTAAGCAGCTCTCCGTTACACAGCACGTCAAACGGCCAGGTAGTGCGATTTCACAGTACGCTCACAGAAATTGCTATGTGTCTGAAACAGGAAAGAAAGATAGACGATACAGTCGAGCAATTCTTGCAGGCAACGGTTGAATATAATAGATCGATACATTCAGTGACGGACAGAAAACCGACGGAGATACTTAATGCAAACTAAGGAAAGAGGTGCATTGTCGCTTGAAAAGGCACAACAGCAACAACTAGATCGGAATAATCCTCAGAGACAAAACAGAGTGTTTGAAGTAGGAGAATAATGGTTAAGAGCAACAGAAGACTTGGCGACAAACTAACCCCACTGTGTACGGAAGAAAAAATTCAGGCAGACTTAGGAATCACAGTTCTTATAAAAGGGCGGGTTGTTCACAAGGACAACATAAGATAAACTTTTGACATGTTATTTTTCTAGAACTTTGATATTTGTAATCTTCCTTCGGACGGCGAAGGAATAAGCTTTTCAGACGACAATAATATGGAAAGAGTTTTCTTTCGAAACGCACTGTACGAACCTGACAAAATTTACCGAAATAATAGACGAGATGACATCGCTGTTAGACCAATTTCCACAGTCACACATGCGGAAACTACTGCCGGCAGACACGACACATTCGACGACATTAATGACGACATTGACTGTGCACAACAGGCAAGCTAGAAGCCTTAAGTTTCTGGGCTCTGCGTTGAAGATGGTGGCTGGGACCCCGGACTTTGGCGACATCGAACAGATAACTTTCAATCAACAGGCTTTAATAAATGGAGAAAATAAGAAGGTAATAGTAAATACAAGAACCCAGGATCAGATCAATAGATTAACTGACACAGTAAACATGATAATAACAAGCATGAAACAGAAACAAATAGATACAGGTCATTTATATAAAACATTACTAGCCAGAAATAGGATGCTTAGCAATGAGATTGAAAGTTTAGTGTTGTCAATAGCCTTAGCTAAGATCAGCATCGTAAACCCCACGATTTTAGACAATAATGATTTTAAAATAATAATAAATAAACACACTGCAAATGTAACAATAAGCGACATAATGGAAGTAACTTATATCAAGGTTTTGTTAGACGATAAGTTTTTGTATTTTTTAATCAAGTATCCTAAGCCAGAAATAATATGTAAGAAGATAAGCCTTCATCCGGTGCAACACAATGGTACTATTCTTTGCTTAGCAGAAAACAACAAAGCCGTCTGCGATAGTCGCATTATTGCTATAAGGAACTGCAGGTCAGCCTTGACGCCATCCTTCTGCAGAGAAATGACCGAGACAACATGTGCGCAAAAATTACACTCTGGTGGCGTTGCTCATTGCTGTACCCAACCAATCCATTTGGAACCCTTGATAGTTGTTGACGACGGCATCATTATCATCAATGACGGCACCGCCCAACTAAAAACAATGAATAACACCCAGGAGCTCACAATAGGAACCTATTTGATCACATTTGACAATACATACACACAGGCTGAGCTTTGAAAACTTACGCGATATCGGTACAATGCGGAAAGAGATGTCAACAAGATCAGTCATCCATGGTGTCACCATAGTTGTCATAATAGCTCTATGCTACTGTGGTGTAGAGCTACGCCGTAGAAAAAAGAGAACCCGACAGCAAGAACTTCTCCAGACCGTCGTTGGAAGTATTAGAAAGGCCGAGGACGACCTTACTTCAAGTGGGGCAGAAGTTAACATGATCGCCTAACAATCATGAGAACGAAGAAATTACGCCTCAAACGTTGTGCAGAATCAGCAGATAGCGTCAACATTTGGCGGATGTTAGCGCGACGTTGCTGACAAAACATTGTTGCTGAACACTAAATGGAATGTGATATCTTGCACGAGTTGCAAGATCAGCATTCTGTCGCTGTGGCGCTGTGACGCTGTCTGCAATGCTTAGGGTAGGAAGTAGCGCTAGTCCTAAGTTAGCTTGTAAGTTTCACTCTCATTTCGGAGCTCAATAAATGAAGCTGAACAGCTTTCTAAATAACAAATAAAAAGGAGTCTTTTGCTTAGCAGCGGTCCTTAATAACTTATAAAATACTTCACATTGCTCAACGGAAAGTGAAGGATATTTCTAATTTAAATACTTTATATAGTCGGATTCGTCTCCTCCTGGCTTTTAAATTTTTTCGTGCACCAAACTAATATAATGACCGAACCTTAAATTTGTGTATATAAGACTTTTTTGACTGGGAAGATAGAGGGCTGGAATTTCACGTAAAGTAGTTTTTTATATCTAGGTCAAATGCCTTATAGTCTCATTGAGATCGGACCACTGGAACTTCCTGCCATACAAAATAAAGAAGAGGAAGAGATGCAAGATGATATTAAATTAGTGTATGCAGCAATGTAGTGAAAAGGAACGAAAATTTAAAATAAAAAAATCTTAGTTAATAGATTAATGGGTTGCCGAGGTGGCCTCAACAACGTGTGCGAGCTCACAAACGTGGGGTGATTTGAGCTTCATTAAAATGAACAGAGGCGCTTACACAAGGCAGATATACTAACAAATTGTCCACACAATACCGTGCATACATATGCAAAAGACACTTTTTCCGTTTGTGGCTACTCTGTCTTTGGAAGGCACGAGCAAAGTGAAAAAGAAAAAGAATTTGAGTCGACAGTACTCGACTCCGACATACCCTGTACCTTCAATTTGTAACGGCTGCTGTAGGGCGTTACCCCGCCCACTTTTTAATACTAATTTTTGCTCTTCTAGACCAATTCGTTACAGAGATATAACGGTTTTTTATTTTGGCTGTATGTGGTTACGCCTATTTTATATTTGAATCTTACTATACTCCATCCCAATATCATACATGCAAAGTTTCATTCTTGTAGGTTGTATGGTTCTTGAGATATGAGCGTTTGAAATTTTTACTACATAGGGGCGTGGTCACGCCAATTTTTTTATTTTTTCTTGAGGTTTGAGTCAGCTATATACACACCAAATTTGGTGTTCCTATCACGAAAGACAAAAGAGATAATACAACTTTTGTAATTTTTTTACACGAGGTAGGTTCAGTTATTTGCCCCTCAGCCCTAAACTAAGTCAAGAAGGGGAACGCGTATTGAATAACAGAATCGAACTGCGAAAAGATTTTGGTGGTATCTATTATAGTTTCTGAGATCTACGCGTTCACACAGACACAGACAGACAGACAGACAGACAGACGGACTGACATAGCTAAATCGACTTCTCTTTCGATACGGATCAAGAATATTTATACTTTGTATAGTGGGAGTTGTCTCCTTTAAGGTGTTATATACATTGTCGACGTGCACAAAACTAATATACCCTTGTACCATAAGGTACAGGGTATGAAAAGCTGTCATTGCTTCACCATTTCACTCGGGGATTCGACGTATTGTATTAGTGCTTCTATCTCCGTCCCTGGTAACTCTACAAGCTCAAATAGTTTCGGTGGTTCTTTGTTCGATCCAGTTGTGGCAACCCGAACTACAGTCATCTTGGTTGTTCCTTGGGAGAGTTATTGGAGTTCCTTTAGCTAATAAGTTGACACTTCTCCCATTTGTGTTGATGTACAGCTGTAGTGGACCATTGTTTTGCGTGCCAGATTCGATACAGGTTCCCTTTGCTCTTTAAAACTGCTGTGTGTGGGTTCTGTCGGCCGTCTTTATGACAGTCGCTAATTTGTTTTGAAATATTGTAAAGGAGTTCTACCCAGTTCAAAGACTGGGAATAAGTGTTTTCATTGGTTTAGAGCGTAGCCTCATCAAGCACCGATGGTCACGCTACTGCAACCCATTTTTTGTCAGTGCCTTCCAGTTGCAATCCAATTTGCAATTTGGTAAGGTACAAAAAATGATTATGCGCTCCCGAAACGAGTTAAATAAAGCTGACAGGCGCAGAGCTGTAGGAGGAAAGATCTGCTTATTTTGATGAGCTACTCAGAAATGCTGACCCAAACAAAATGTCAGACTTCAACATGTGGAAAGCCACAAAGTGCATCAAACGACAATCAAGTTTGAGTTTTAAGTTCGTTTTTGAGCAATAGGAGCTTTTTTTTATAAAATCTAGACACTTAAAATCGTCCGTTTACCCTGCTGAAATATCACTCCCGGATTCTAACTTTTATATTTTAGCTACTTTTGCGGACGACACAGCGGTATTATGCTGAAATGAATCAGCACGATTGTGAAGTACTTGGATTTCCACCTTGACAATCGCTTTACTTGAAAGAGTATTTTAACAACCACAGCTCCATCTTGCTCCACAAAATTGCGAAACTGGCTTTAATGTGAACAAGAATCAAAAACAAACTACTCATATACAAGCAGGTTATGCCCCTTCATGGAAATACGGTATGTATATAGCGGACTTGAAGTCTAAAGCTCTGTTTACATTAGAGATTTTTTGTGTAGATATCTCAACAAAAAGTGTAGATAAATTACGTTTTGTGTTTACACTGAAATGAAAATCTACGAAATTTTTCTCTCCAGTAGATAAATTTCAAAAAATATTTACATTGCTATCTACAAGGTGTTTACACTGACTACACTTTCGAGCAGAATGTAGATAATGATAGAGGGCGCTACTGTTCCGCTTTTGACATAATTGATTTTTGACATTAAAAAATTATTCCCAAAAATAAATTAACAAAAAAAATTAGAAAAGTTGGAAATGCGCCAGAAACAATATGCATCAACAAAATCGATTGTGGAAGAAATCATAGATCACAAAAATAAATGCTAGGAATGCTGAGAACGTTGGATTTTACCAGCAGTTATTGTAGGAGCTGAAGGAAGGAGTCGCAGCTGTGTGTCAACATTTTTTGAAGAATGGCATTGTCAAATTATTGATATTATTGAGTATGGGTACACCATACATTCACAAAAAAAGTGCACTCGCATCCGTCATTTGATATAATAATATTCATATAGTATCTATATATAAACATAATCGCATTTCCCACGCATTTTTTTTTTTTGGTGAAGGGGCCATATTAATCTTTGTTTTTGTTCTTCCTTTGGAAGTGTCAAACGTGACAAATGAATCATCGATATTATTTTTATGTGAATATAACAATGTAGAGAAAAAAATTTGTTCTGTTGCTTAACAAACTTGTAGACACAAATCGAGGCTGTTTTATCTACTCTGAAAGTTGTTTACACACACTACTCATTGTGTAGATAAAAATTTGTTGTAGAGACAGTGTAGATAAATCTACAGGGTGTTTACACTTGTAGATATGAGATTTTTGTCTAAATCTACACAAAAAATCTCTAGTGTAAACAGAGCTTAACAAGAAGGAACATAAAAACGGTTGAAACCACGACCACGGTTGTAGTGCAAATTTCCAATGCTTGTATCTCTTGAACCATAAACATAACTCGGAGAAATGAAACTTGGTGTGTATGCTAGTGGGATAAAGTGTTAAAAAATTCAATTATAAAATGAGCGTGGTCATAAATAAATTAAAAGCACTCTCTGTGCTGTAGAAACGTGAAAATCGGTCTGTAGGCTCAGTATGTATATCCCAACAAAATTAAACACCACAATTTCCATCATTTCCCTTTTAAAAGTGGTTTTCTTCAAATTGCCATATCTCAAAAATTATGAGAGATACGAACATGAAATTTTGTACACGAGCTCAATAAATATATGAAATATCTTTAAACCACAAAACACCATTCTTTAACATTGTGTTTAAGAAATAACAAGATGGCACCGCAATGGAATGTTATGCACATGCAACGCTTTTCTGTTTGGGTGATCTGCTGAGTAAAATAAGTGTAAAAATAAAAAAGGATGCTATTTTCAGCAAGGCTGAAGCCTATATACTCTTCACGCACTTTCTGGTGCCACGCCCATTTTTTTGACTGAATATATTTTGTCTTCATCTTATTAGCCTATGTACCAATTTTCATTGTTTTCGCTCATTGGGTACAGGAGATATACAAATTATTGATTTGGGCTAAAAGGGGGCGTAACCATGTCCAGTTTTGTCAAAATAGTTTTAATGCCTCCCCAAGAACATAAGTGTTCTATACATAGAAATTAAGATTTAACATCCTGCTGCGCTGTAACTCAGCGCAGAAGCCATGTCCGTCCGTCTGTCTGTCTGTTTTAATGCAAACTCCTCCAAGAGTTTTGAAGTTAGCAAAAAAAGTTAAACGCAGAAAATTTTCCTTGCAGGCAGTTTATATATAGAAACCAGCATCGGAATTCTATAGCATATGAATTTAAAGCAATCACCGCAATTGCATAATAACATTTTCGACCTCAATAAAAACACACTACAATTTTTGGTGACGTTCGGGCAATTATATCATATAGCTCCCATAGGAACAATCGGCCAAAAATTCGGTTATTGTTAGAAAAAAATTGTTATTGGTATTAAGTATCAAGATGAAAGCAGTAATGCGTTTTTATACATCTTTGACCATATTAAATAGTTTCATAACCATCGGACATAAGGCTGTGGCACCGCCGACGAGATAGAAGATCGCAAAATGAAGTGTAGAATGATTGCATTGTATTCTTTAAAAAAAAAGAAAAAAGGAAAATGGGTGGGTTTACGCTCCTTTACCTTTTTGAATTTATATGATTCTTATTAGAAAAAACATTAAGACGGATTTTCGAATAAGAATAATTGGGAAAATGCTTGCAAGAGTATATAAGTTTCAGCAAAGCTGAAAATAGCTCCCTTTCTGGTTTATATTGTTTTAGTTCATTGAGTCCTGAGATTTGCAAATTATAATTTTTGGTATAAGTGGGCGTTGCCATGCCCAATTTTTTATCAAAATAGTATTTATGCCTCTCTAAGACAATTAGTGTGAAGTTTCAAATCAATTGACTAAGAAACAAAAACGTGTTCGAAACAACGACGAAAATTTGCTTTTTTTCCCTCTCATGATTTATGGTAATAAAATTGGTGGATTTATGCAACGTTTTAGGTGGATGATTTCACACACTTGCAAAATCCTAACAATTCATATAATACAATTCTGGAGCGCCATAGTATGTTGTCAAAGTCAGAATTTGTTTCCGGTGCAGTATTAACGTCAAAAATTCAATAGTTTTTCATTCACAATTTTGAAGTTATCGAACTGAAATGTTGAACAGAGACTTCTTTTTCGTTCCATCAACTTATTTGTTAGAATCGGCACTTCTCTTTTTACGTACCAAAGTAATATGCACATTAGTATCATTGAGATCAGGCCACTGAAACTGATACCTGCCCTACAAAATGAAGAAAATTAAGCCCTTTTACCCCAATTTGTACCGCCTCCGATCCATTTTACAACCACCAGCTTTGCAAAATATAACAGGTTGCTTCCTATAACAAAATATGTTCATTTTATTAACATATTAAAGCTGTAACAGCGAATGTACCTCATGGACGCATTTTTATTTAAAGCATATTCTGCGCTGAGTTACAGTGCAGCAGGATGTTAAATCTTAATTTCTATGTATAGAACACTTCGGTTGTAGAACGGCTGTGTAAACTAACCCTTGTGACCTGCTGTAGCGGCCGCAAAAGCAACCGCTACTTAAACCCGTTGGTCTTATCTGCCGCCTGCTGCGTAGGTCACACGAAGAACTATCTGCGACCTTCGATCCGTTGATTTTGTCAAACGGTTGCAGCTGTCGGACATAACGCGCTTATTTGTTTCTTATTTCTAAATATAAGATTACTTATCTATTAAACCGCAGAATGTTCATCCATGAACATTCAGGTTGACTAGAATCATTTCTCGAGGCTTGCATTATCTGTATGCACAAATCATCAGAAGTACCACGGTCGTTATAATGCAAAGCGTCAGAGACAGGTAGCCGCTGTAGTGGCGGAACTGCAGTTGCTTGAAGTCCTGGTCGTAATTTGGTTGGGTGATATTCATCCAGGATATTTTGTTGTTTGGATTGACCTTTATGATTGATGGTCCACATTTCAAATGAACTACCGCCTCTTCAAAGTTCTTGAACAGCCACCGGTTTACTTGGCTCAATTCTACCCAAAACGTCTTCTTGCTCACTTCGTCATATTGACAATCCGCCTGACTAGTTTTACGCAGCGTTGATAACTCACATACTCCATCCAGCGCAGGTTGCCATGGCCAATTTCCATTGCAGATGATGTGGTTCTCCAAACTTTTTTGACATCTGTTTATCTGCGCCTGTGACATCAGGAAATACGCATTCAAGTCGAAATTGAACACGAGGTACTCCTCTTTCAACTTACTCTGGAGTGACTTTTCTTTATGCTGAAACGGAATTGCCACCATCATGTAGATCTCTGACGAATGGCTTTGCAACAATGGTATCTGTGCTTTAACTACTAGCTTTTCGCCTCGCTCCGACATCAGGCTGTATACCTGTTATAGTTCGTCGTTGTATTTTTCCCCGGTATTTGTAGCTTAGCTGGTAGAACCTGCTTGATGTGCATTATCGCTTCGCTCTAATGAGATGGTCGTATCAGCACCGTTCGTTCTGCCTCAAGGGAATTTCAGGTTGCCAATCTGCTCTGTTGGGGAATTCGACGGTAAATTCGTCTTCCCATTTTAGATCTGAAGCCCAGTAGTCGTTCTCATCTGCCACAGAGGTTTCTACTGAGCGTAAAATGGTACTGTGGCCCGTTACATAAGGCTTAAGAAGGCCCTGGGCTTGCAGCCTGACCCCACTCCTTGCTGCCACGTGCTTGAGGAAAACTCCAATTGGTTCCAGATTCAACATCATATCAAGCGCTGCTTGGGGGGAAGAACGAATGCCTCCAGTTACTCCCAAGCAAGCGAGTCTTTGTACTTTGCGAAGGTTGTTTAGATTGACGTTGGTCTGACCCGCCTCCCACCAAACCAGCGCTCCATAAGAAAGTATAGGTCTGACGACTGCTGTGTAAAACCAATGAATGATATACGGTTGCAGTCCCCATCCTTTTCCGAATGTGTTTTTGCATACAAAGAAGGCCTGTAGTGCCTTTTTCATCCTATCCTCAGAGTTCCTCCGCCAGGAGAGTTTAGAGTCGAGGATTACTCCAAGGTACTTGGCGTCCTTTGAAAGCACAAGCTCTGTGCCGCCCAGTGTCGGGAGTTTGAAGCTCTTATATTTCCGGGTGAACAAAACCAGCTCGGTCTTTTGTGGGTTGGCCCCCAGACCGTTCTGCTCTGCCCATCGAAGAGTTAGACTCAATGTACCGATTAGGAGCTCACTGATGGTATGCGGAAATCTGCCTGTTACCATGAGCAAATCGTCTGCATAGGCCGTCACTCTACATGCCCTGCTTTCCAGTTTTAGGAAAAGGTCATTAAGGACAAGGTTCCACAGCAAGGGAGATATGACACTCCCTTGCGGAGTTCCCCCGACCACCTTTCTCCTAATTGTCGAGGTGTAGAGTTGGGCGTTTATCACTCTGTGGCGAAGCATGTTGCTAAGCCACCGAGTGCTTGCCGGGTGTGAGCCAATTTTGACAAGTGCAGTCGTTATGGACTCGATCCTGACATTGTTGAAGGACCCTTCTATATCCGGAAAACCAACGTAAACTCCTTTCTCCGCAATGTTTTATCAATTGTGTTAACTCCTTAACCAAAGCAGTCTCAACTGATCTACCCTTAAGATAGGCGTGTTGAGATCCGCTGAAAGTGTGAGGTGTCAACTTACTTCTGAGATGCAGGTCCAGGAGTCTCTCCAATGTTTTCAATAAAAACGATGAAAGACTAATGGGCCTAGAGTCTTTTGGTGAGCAGTGGTTGATCTTTCCTGCTTTGGGAATGAAAGTCACCCTCACTTTTCTCCAGACACTTGGGATGTATCCTGTGAGGAGACATCCCCTGAAGATTTCCATTAGCCTGTGCGACAGGTGCTCACTCACCGCTTGCATCATGGCTGGTCTGATGTCATCCGGTCCAGCTGATTTGTTGGGATGGAACGACTCGATAGCCCAGATTATCTTTTCTTTTGTAAGGATTTCCCTTACTACGGCCTCACTCTCCAGGTCCACTGCCTGTTTCGGCTCTTCGCTGATGCTAAACCCAACTTCATCATCAGCTTCCAATCATCCCGGAAAGTGTGTGTTCATGAGGAGCTGTAGAGATTCCTGGCTGTCTATAGCGAATTTGCCATCTAGATCGCAAAGCAAGCCGGGTGTGACTGGATCTTCCGCTAGCAACCTTCGAAGTCTGGACGCTTCTGTGGTGCTGGTCAGATCCTTGCAGAAAGCGGCCCAAGAATCTCTTTTGGCCTTCCTACATTCTTTCTTGAAGACTTTGAAACTGAGGTGGTAGGCGTCCCAGTCCACCTGGCAGTTTCTGTCTTTCGCTCTGTTGTAGAGTCTTCTCGTTTCCTTCCGTATCTTTTCGAGCTCCGGAGTCCACCACCTATTGCGGTTTGACTTTGGAGGACGGCTGATTGGGCAGGATTTGATAAAGGCCTTACATAGAGCTTCCGTGACAGTCCTGGTCGATTTTTCCAGTTTGTCCGGGTTGTTCAGCCTACCCGCTGGGTGGTTTGGGAGTGACTCCTTGACAAATTGAGAGAACTTGACCCACTCAGCTCGTTTTGGGTTCCTGAAGGGCCGTTTAGCCTCTATGCACCATTTCACTTCGAACAATATCCTGTAATGGTCCGAGAAGGAACATTCCGTGGATACGTGCCAGTCTACAACAGTGAGGGAGTCGCTGTTGGTCGCTAGGGTTATGTCAATAACCTCAGCACGGTTCTTATTGCGGAATGTGGTGTGGTCACCCCGGTTACACACATTAAGAATTGTGCGCGACATGAATTCACAAAGCGATTCTCCTCTCACGTTGATATCTTTGCTTCCCCACATAGTGTGGTGAGCGTTGGTCTCACACCCCAGAATTAAGTCAGTGCCCTCCTCCTGCGCATGCCGAATAAGGGCTCGGACGCTCTCTGACGGTGGATCCCTCTCTTCGTTCGGTAGATATGCCGAGGCTAGGTATAGTTTGGGACCATTCCTTCACTCGGATAACACTACCGTCAGGTCGTTGTTGCTGTAACGGGAAGATAAAAGAACATTTAGTCCGGTTCTTACCACGATACAGGTTCTGGACTTACCTTATGTTGTAGGGACATGGAGATTGTAGCCGCGGGCACCCAACCCGCAAACCCTTTCTCTTACAATCCAGGGCTCTTGGATAAGACCCACGTCTACCCTCTTCCTGTACACCCACCGTAGTAGGTCAATCGGGAGGACCCTTGAATAATGCATATTAATCTTCACCACCTTAAGTTTCTCCGGTTGACCTATCATCTTTGCGCTCGGCGTCTCCAGGATTGATTGCCCGAAAGCAGCCCATTCCCATCTTCAAACAGCTTTGCGTGCTGAAGAGTTGGCGTCTGGACTCCGGACCAATGCTGATCCAGAGATCCTTGCCGTTTACCTTGTCGCGGGCCAGTCCTCTGTTGATCGTCCAGTCCCCGGTGTCACAGTCCGCGTTGTGGCTCTTGATCAGTATTAGGGTGGTTCGATCCTCCTTAATTGGAGGTTGGATCCAGACCTTAATGATCGTTCGGGACGGAATTTGGTCAACAGGAACGACGTAAATCTTAACACCCGGCCAGGGGGCGTCTAGTTTCAGCAATGTGTCTTCGAGGAACCGCAGGGACTCCTCATTGGCACATGGCACAACCTTGACACCTTTGTACCAGTTGATGCCATCAAACTCTGCCACGAAGGGATTTTCTGGCCGAGTGATGGCACCTGCTATCGCTTGTTGATAGACCCTTCTAGGATGAGCCAGTTTCCGGTAGTAAGTTTCCCTTTCGGGTCCCGATGATGGCCACATGCAGCTCCGGCTTCAAGCTTAAGCTTGCCAGAAATTCCCCTTGACGTTTCCGCTTGCTCTCCAAAGCCTTCGCCGAGTCATCAGACCTCTGTCTCTTATTGGCCGATGCGATACTCTTGCTAGCCGTTCCCTCCTTAACGGGGGTGTGGCTGTGGCAGGTGGTTTGTGGTGCCAGGCGAGCCAGCAAGTCTCAGATACAGTCGCACGTTGTACTCGTGCTTTTTGAGCAGTCTCTTTTCTCGGCCGCTCAGCGAATCCGGGTCGCGACCCTCCAGTCCCTTAAGGAACTTTAGAGAGGTCTTGTACCCAGACAGCCGTTTGCGTTTGAGATCATCGTCTGCAATGATCTTTGGGGGTTGTCCCTGGTCAACGGTCACTTCACCTTCATCTGTGCTCGATGACTCACCGCCCACCGGTGGTAGCGGTCACACCTCCCACCGACGTTTGGGCTGTCATCCCAGCCCGAGTTGCACCATTTCTCCTTCTTCCCATCATTGGGTGATGCAGTTTATACTTGCTGCCAAGTATAAACTGCATCTGATTGCTGCTTTTTAAACAACTCCCTGATATTCTTTTGGTTGTCTTGTAAATTTCGCAAATTGTGCTCTGTTTGCTCTCGATCATTTTCGTCCATGATGCCAAAAAACATTACATAGAGGGAGCCCACAAATTCCAAGCGCGCCTTTGTCGTTTTTTATGTATGAGCAGCTCATGGTTCTGACTTTGATACCGATTTCCCAGTGATTTGGTCATCACGTCGCACACTTGTTCGAACTGCGTCAGCAGGTTGCAGTGATCAGTTATTCGGCATAAATATACCGGACTTCTATCAAGTCCCATGTCGACGAAACGACGTCCATGCTGCCCAGGGAATCCATAAATATTGATGCCTGACCAGAAAGTTAAACCACCGATTCTCGGCTGCTTTTCCCTGCTGTTGTAGCCTTCAACGGTGCCACTAGCCTCATCAACCACAACAATACTTTTAGTGGCTTCCAGCTATGACATGGCACCTGCACAGTCATAGCACAGTCGCCGTTCTTCGTCGCGTCCTCTTCAGTTGGCGAAAAGTCTTCTGATTTCTTCAACCAGTTGGGACCTTTTCACCAGATGTCAAGCCTTGTCAACGCTGCAGGAGAAATGCTTCGTGACGCATGGTCTTGACTCTCCTCGTCTCGCGTTCGCGCGAACTTATCCTTACTTCGGCCATTCTGAATCCAACAAAGCGTAATCGTTGAATCACTTCAAGCATAGGCTTTGTAGGTAGCCTGCACGAGCCTTATCACCCTCGCCATTAATTTTGCTAGCAAATGCGCAGCACACAACTGCAACCTTGGCACCTTTTTCTACAAAAACTGCTGCCATTCATCTCCTAGCTCGTTCGGTAGTACTTCGTCCCATTTAGATTGAAGTAGCCACAGTTTTTGTATAAACAATTTTGCAACTACTGTTACTGGAGAAACCCAACCCAATGGATCGAATATTTGTACCGCTTGTGACAATACACTTCTTTTCGTGACTTTGCTTGACGACATTAACTTTATTCGAAACTGAAACTCGTTTGTTCTTGGATCCCAAAAGAGACCAAGCGTCTTATCGGCTCCATCGCCTTCAATTTTCATGAGCTCATTTTCTTTTGTGGGTGATACTGCTGCTGTTATGGGCTTGTCATTCGAGAGCCACTTCTGTAGATGGAACCCAAATTTCTGTAGATGTATCGATATACATATTTGTATTCTCTGACATTGTTCGACTGAATCCACACCTGTCATCAGATTATCCATGCAGAAATCTTCTCGAATTATGGACTGGAGCCAGTTGTCTTCTTTTGCGCAGCGCTTTTCGACAATTTACGAACGGCCAAAAACGGTGCCGCCGCAGTACCATACGTCACTGTCGTTAGTTGATATTCTTCATCCTTTTCGACTGGTGAGTCCTTCCACATAATCCGATGATATTGTTGATCTTTTGCCGATATCTTTATTTGACAGTACATCTTCTCCACATTAGCAGTTAAGACGTCTCCTCCAATAACCATGTCAATCCTGTCGGATTTATTGAACATGGAATCTGCTAGCCACAAGTTCTTCCAGCTGTCAATCTCATATTTGATTGACCGATCTGGCTGTGCACCTGTCAGTGATGGCAAAACTATCGCATCCACTGTTTGCACGAACTTGCTTAAGAACCTTGGCGTCAGCTCCAGACGCATCTTATATTTTGATTCTCCCACAACTGCCTCACCCAGACCGTGAACTTTTGTCTTAGTCCTGATGCGGGGAAGACTTAATATTTGCGCTGCTTCTTCCGATATCATCGTGATTTGCGATCCTTGATCAATCAGCGCCCTTAATAGTAATGGCTTGCCGTTTGCCGCCTTTACTTTGACTTGAGCAGTGGCCAGAATAAATGTTGTTGCTGCTCCGCTCGTAGACATCGATGTCTGCTTTGACTCTTTCGACACTGGCTTCCGATGCTTGACACCTTCCTCTTTCTCAGCAACTGCTTTTAATGTCTGGTACTGCTGATCCAGGAACTGCAACACATCTTCCAATGTTTGGCCCTCTTTTGTTGCTTTGATTGATTGTTCGTACAATCTCAAACCTTCTTTGTCCAATTTCCACACCACAATACCCGCTGCAAACGGATCATTATCTTGCATTTCAATGCCCATTGACCTTACGGCATTTATGCACTCTGTTGTTGTATCCAGCAGTTGCCTCACGCTTTTGGCACTGCTGCTATTCACCATTGGCTGATCCAATAAGCGATCCCAATGTGTTGTAAATAAAGTTCGTTTGTTATCGTAGCGCTGTTTTAAAAGGCACAAGGCTACGTCATAATTTGCATTTGAAATTTGTTAATGCTGCATCAGTCGCACTGCTTCGCCTTTCAAACACATGCGCAGTCGCATCATTTTTTTTTTTTTTTTTGAGATCTTCATATTTTCATGAACCACCTCCTCAAATGAATTGTGGAATGTAGCCCACTCTTTCATATCGGCTCCATCGTGAAATCTTTCCTTTATTCTTCGATGGTCTCCATTTCTTCGAAGTATTCTGCCAGAATATCATCATACAATACATCAATGTGAGCATCGTTCCGAATCTTCAACCCATTTTGTAGCGATTCTAAATATTAAAATTGTTGACCGCTTACTCTGGTCTTTCCTCTTAAATTATCCATATTCCGGCGTAGGACTTCAATTCTTCGACTGAATGTGTTGAAACTAACGTCCACCGTAGTTGTTCCGGTATCGTATTACTTCTCGGCAATTCCGGTGCGGACTTAATTCCACGCGTAGCTGGTACGAGTCATTTAATCCTATCTTTAGCTGTTGGATCACTTCGTCACATTTGTCAATGAAGTTACAGAAAATTTTGTTTTTGAAATAATCTTCTTCACCGATACCATCCGCCATCAATTTCTGATGATTTCCATCAAGTTTTTTCCTGATTTTTGTTAATGACTTTAGCCATTCAGCACCTTTTGCTTTTCGCACTTCGCCATTTAAGCCATCAATAATATGATTGACCCTCTCAGCTTATTCCATCTGAGTGTCGATTGTCTTCAGTCTGTTGAACCCCATGGTAGATATCACTCACGCTTTTCAAACTGAAACTATGCAGTTGAATCGTTGAAGGTATTTTTGTTTTGGTCGCCTTGTTGACCATGTTGTGGCTCGACTCACAACCTGGATTCGTTCAACTGCAATGTATCCAAAAACGAGGAAATATCCTTTTGCACTTCACATCGAGATTTTAGCAGAACCCAATATCCAATGTTTTTGATTTCAATTTTTTCCCCCTTTTTCCGTTCTAGTCTCACAAACGACTTTTTCGGATTGTTATTTTTATTTTTTGTTTCTTTTTAGTCTCACAAATAACTTTTTCGGGAAAATTTTTTTTTACTTTTGCGCTTTCTGCACTTTAATCAATTTGTGCGTTGATCGTCCTAAACCGAACTTTAAACAATTTACGATCACGAATCCGGCTCGAAGGAGCATGCTCAAGTTTTTGATTTGTACTGCCGGACGCATCTTTATTTAAAGAATATTCTGCGCTGAGTTACAGATTTTCTATTTATAGATTTATAACTTAGTTTTAGTTGACTTATAATTACACTGCGGTTGTAGAACGGCTGTGTAAACTAACCCTTATGACCTGCTGTAGCGGCCGCACAAGCTACTACTGCTTACATCCGTTGGTCTTATCTGCCGCCTGCTGCGTAGGTCGCACGAAAAACTATCTGCGACCTTCGATCCGTTGATCTTGTCAAACGGTTGCAGCTGTTGGTCATAACGCGTTTATATGTTTCTTATTTCTAAATATAAGATTACTTATTTACTAAGCCCCGCTATTCCATGATCATCCATGAACACCCATGATGAGTACCGAGAAGACGGACTTGAAAATACTTTTAAAAAAGGTCCTTTGCATTCCAGCGTCATCCTGCGAGCCGGCGGAAGTCTTTAGTACAGCACAAAACTAATGATCTCAAGAAACAATAAGGCATATTAAAAAAGCAACGAATTTTATGTAAATATCGATGTCCGGGAACATGTACTACATATGTATATGCCATTGAGTTTTTTGAGAAATAATTATTTCAAAAATCTTATTTTGAAATTGTTTAATCTGTTTTTATACCCGGTACAGACAGTGTGTCAGGGAATATTAAGTTTGTGCATATATGTGAAATGTATGAAACGCATACAAGGATGGGAGGGGGACCCCATAAAGTAAATATATATTTTTATATAAACGCATACCCAATATTTCTTTTTGTTATCCTTTACTTAACCTAAATATAACATTTCAGCTTCCTATGTTAATTTTAACAATTTTAATAGTATTGAAAATATCAAGTAAGTAAATTGAAAAAAAAAATAAAATTTATGAAAAATTTGAGTTTGTAGGTTATTGTAGGTACTCATCAAGAAGAAGGAAATTTTGTGGTATGCAGCCTTAAAGATAGATATCTACTGAGCCTGTTAATATAATTTCAGGTTCGTACCTTCATTACTTTTGGAGAAAAACAACTGGTGGAGTGGGAAAAATGTGGTGTGCAGTTTTGTAAGGCTACTCATATTGAGTAGACATACCGACTTTCATGTTTTTACCTCTTTTTGCTGCCGAGCATCACGAGTCTACCCTTCAAATTCCAAGTCTCTAGCTCTTATTGTATCTGAGAACCATTGGTGAATACGGACAGACGGACGGACATGGCTTAATCAATTTCTCTTGTCCTCCTGATCAAGAAAATATATAACTTATAGGCTCCCCTCCCTTCTTTCCATGCGTTACATTATTTTTGTCACAAACAAAAATAATATACCCTGACACACTACGTGTATAGGGAATAAAAGATTAAAACTTGTACTCAGAATCAGGGTTTGAATTTACTACTCCGTAGCAGCGAGATTTACAAAAAAATTGCTATGCTATTGCTACCGCTCTCACTTTGACGAGAGCCGGAGCAGAGCAGTAGCAAAAAAACGAAAAAGTATGTGCTCTGCTCTGCTCGTAGTTTCGTCGTGTGACAAACTATAGCAATAGCAATAGCAAAAAATTAGATCCTGTGCTCTGCGTAGCCGTAGCAGTAGTAAAAAATTGAGAGCGAGATGAGAGCAGAGCAAATGATATTTTATCATGTGCTACGGCTCTCGTATGTGTGGGAGATAGCTTATACTCTATTGAGTAGATTCCCCAAGTATAAGATTTCTAAGTGGTGACGCCGGTGTTGGGCAGACCATTGATTCTGTAAAATCGGCTAATTTACTCCTGCATGGCAGATTAAAATAAGGTGGGCTTATTACATGCTTATAAGTCTCCGTTTTTTATTTCAATTCACTTTATTATGACAGAAAACAGCAAAAAAAGATCAGAAAAACAAACACACACGAGAGTCGTAGCACATGATAAAATATCATTTACTCTGCTCTCATCTCGCTCTCAATTTTTTACTACTGCTACGGCTACGCAGAGCACAGGATCTAATTTTTTGCTATTGCTATTGCTATAGTTTGTCACACGACGAAACTACGAGCAGAGCAGAGCACATACTTTTTCGTTTTTTTGATACTGCTCTGCTCCGGCTCTCGTCAAAGTGAGAGCGGTAGCAATAGCATAACGAAAAACTACGGGAGTAGCGTAGCTTTTCAAACCCTGCTCAGAATATTACTTTCATAACCAAAAACATAAAATTGATACTTAAACAGTATTATCTTATTCGAATGTTATATCGAAACTTCAAAAGCTAAATAAACAATATTGCAGCTTATGTAAATATGTATTGACAAAGATTCATTGATATATATAGTCGAGTTGGCTGACTGCCGTCTTGAATCTAATGACGTTGAGTTCGAATCCCACAATGTCATGCGTATATTATATAAAATTAACTTCTAATTTTAAATAATTTAAAAGTAAGATAACTAAAGGAAAGAGAAGTTTTAAAATTACCTCTTCGGGTAATTCTGCTTATAATGTTTCTGAACAATCTGCTGGATCAAATATCATTGACAATTCCACTTAAATTCATCGCCCACCTCCAATTACTATTGATGGTGTCAGTAACTTAACAGCTCCAACTGCACCACTACATGGTGTCGCGCCTGGAGAGTTTTTTGTTAAGGTCTGTTCATATAATTCAATGCGAATCTCCTGTTAATCCGCAGATGCTTATCGTAAAATAACTGCTGTGTTAGAGGCTGACAAATGTGCAATTTGGCATTCTTACATGCCTAACGAAGAAAGAAGTTTTAGAATTGTCATCAGAGGGCTGCTCAAGTCTACACCAAAAATGTTATTGTGTCTGTGCTGGGAAAACACGTCCTCACAGTTCGGACCTCTTTAAATGCTCAAGCTCAACGTGGTCAATCAATCCCACTTATCAAAACTAATATTGGCCGCCTAAATAAAAAATCTCAAATTAAACGGCCTTCGCAAAGTTCAAAGGTTATCACCCGAGTTTTTTTCTCAAGAATAGTGTACCAAGCTCCCATAATACAATCCAATTCACCTCTTTTGTTGCACTCGAACCGAATTTTGCAATATTATCAACAACAATAACCTCAGCAACAGCAACTTCAACAACAACAGCAACGTCCTCAACAACAGCATCTCCAACTTTAACAGCAACAGCGACAACAACAACAATTTATGCCTCAAAATTTGAATCTTATTTTTGAGAGATTGGATTCCATTTGTGCCACTCTTATCCAGCTTACTAATCAATAAACTGTTCAAGCGTTTTGGAATCAAGAAATGTATAATTAGAAATAGGGTCAAGATAAAATTTTAGCAGGACTTAATGCTTTTCTCGATCGTCTTCCTCATTCTGTTTGGTCTTCTCAGCGTCCTTAAGCTACAGTTTCTGACCAAACCTTCTCTCTTGCCCTTACTCAGAATCAATGATTCCACTAATCATTGGTGTCTGGAATGCAGATGGGCTTCACCACCACCTTTTGGAGCTCACTGCGTAGATGGAATTAAACAAGGTGGACATAATGCTTGTGTACGAAACCCACTTCACTAGTAGACCTTACTATCGATGTGTCAGATTTAGTGTCTATGCTGCTAATCATCGGAATAATCATAGTAATGGTGGTGCAGCCATTATTATTCGTAATTCTTTGGTTCATCATGAACAACAGGTTCATGCTCAAGTAGTCGAAGTTAAGATAGGGAGTCCCATTGGAGATCTTATAAAAGCCTCTATATAAGCAAAACCGGCACGTAACCAAGATCCTCTTCACGAAGCTGAGTTTTCCAGAATTTTAGACAACCTCGGATCAAAGTTTCTTATTGCTGGTGATTGGAACGCCAAACATAGTTTTTGGGGCGCTGTTCGCGCTTGTAAACGTGGTAAAATGATCTATAAATTTGTCACCAATTCAAGTTTCAATGTTTTAGCTACAGGATCATGTACTCATTTTCCTTATGACCGCAGTCGGTGACCAAGTACGTTAGATTTTGGAATCTTTGGTGGCATTCCTCCTTTTTCCTTCGATATATCAGGAAATTTGTGGACCACATTCTTAAAACCTTTAAAATAAGTTATGTTGCGCTGCTGTCTTTTTTCACATAAAACTGGCTTTTGATCGTGTATGGCAGGAAGGTTTGCTTTTCAAACGGAAGGAGATAGTACCAACGCCGGTTTTCTTGCCACTTAAATCATGGAGAAATCTCTATCATCAGATCTATTTCTGCTGCTGACCCACAAGGTAGTGTGCTTAGTCCATCCCTGAATAATATTTTCAATGGTGATATGCCTGTCCCTACGTATGATGGACTTTCTTGTTTGGCTACTTATGCAGACGACACTGTTATTCTTAGTAGTGACTCTGATCCGGGTCTTGCTTCTCAAAAAACTCAAGATTTCGTTGATTGATTTGTCTCTTGGACTCATCGGTGGAACAATATGATTTCTCAGGAGATATGTGCCAATGTAACTTTCACTAAACTTCGTGGAAGTTGCCCAGAAATAGTTATCAATGACAGTTCAGTTCCATTCTTGAGATACTTGAAATATCTCGGTGTCGTGTTAGACAAGTCACTTACTTGGAACCATCACCTGACTAGAGTTATAAGTGCCTCTCGAAGTGCCTACTTCGTCTGTCATCGAAGCTGAGCCTGTCGAATAAGTTGTTGATTTTTAAAACTATGATTGTCCCAGCTGTATCTTACGGTATAAATGTTTGGGGTACTATCTCTAACTCGAAGATAAAAAGACTTCAAGCCTGCCAAAACCTGGCTTGAAGAAAGATTGTTCAAGATCCTTGGCTTGTGAGGATGTCCATAATTCGTCGCGACGTCGGAGTTCCTTCAATTTTGCAATAAAATAATCGCCATACTTCCCGGTACAATGATCAGCTCAAGAGTCACCCAAACACCTTGGCATATGCTCTTGCTGCCAGCCTATCTCGTCTGATTTCAAGACGTCTAAAGAGGATAATTCCTGAAAGCCTACCGCTACGGCGTCTGCCTATATAACTTTTTCTTTCTGTTGTTTTTATTTTTTAACAACAATTTTCTTTTTTAAGTTTTTAAATGTCATTGCATCCGATTAGTGCGTTTAACTTTTCTAATACTTTTCTTACTAAGTCAAATAACAAATAAAACCAGTAAGCGGGGTATAGTCGAGAATACTCGACAATATAATACCCTGCACACACGGTAGTCGGTGCCACACCCCAAATCAACAATAAAATTTTAATCTGACATCGCCTTTTCGAAAAGTGTTCAAAATATCAAGTAAATCGGTCAAAAAATGTGGGAATTACGAAAAATTTTGGTTTGTGGGTCATTGAAGGGTAACTATTAAAGTGGGGGGAATTTTGTGGCACAAAACCGTTCAAACTAAAATTTTTCCTAAATTCTAATGTTTTTGACCGATTTACTTACATGATGGGCGATGCGGAATCAATTTTTTTTTTTTGTTTATTATAGGTGTGGTACCGCCTACCATTGTCGAGTATACTCACCCTTACTGATTTATTTTTGTGTTCTTCCTTAAGTGGGCTTAAGCCCAGGACGCACAAAGGAGTGTTCAAAATTTTCAGAAACTCGGCAAAACATGACAGGTTTATCAAAAATTTCAGTTTGATGTTCTTTGTGGGGAAACCATGATGTAGAAGGTTTTTCGTCTTATAAAGTTTTAAAGGGGTGTAATTACTGAGCTTGCATAAAAAAATGTTTTTGAGGGAAAATTATGGTGAGGGGAAAATAATGTGGTACGCAGTTTTGTAGGGCTATACTTTCTGAGTCTACTGTTTCTATCGCTTCTGGTGTTTGAGCAATGGCGTTTTAAAAAAGCGTGTAGTCCATCGAACTTGAAGTAGCGCATAACCACACAAGTCTACCTTTAAAGTTTGATGTCTCTAGCTCTTATAGTTTCCGAGAACCATTGATTAGGACGGACAGATGGTCATTCGGATAAACATAGCTATATCAACTTGTCTATTCGTCCCGATCAAGAATATCAAAGCTTATTGAGGTCTCACTCCTCTCTTTCTATGCGTTACATACTTTTTCTCTCAAAGTAATAAGTGTTTTCACGGCCAACTCGGAAAACTGATAAAGTGACAATTGATGTAAATCAGCGTGAGTGCTGAAATGAGCAGGTTTGTGTAAACTCGAAAAAGTGAATTTATCTGAATTGTTTCAAATAAATCAAATAAAAAAAAATTCAGTGAAATAACGTTAATAATTAATTAATGCAATATAAAATTAATCAAGTTTCTGGCAGGTTAATATGTTAATTAATGCATGAATATAGAAATAATTAACTAATTTTTTTAAAATGGTGCACAGATATGGATCGGGTAAATTGAGAAAGCGTTGGATGACTTTGTGGACGATATGATTGCGATACATCGATTGGCTAGAGGACGTATTCAAAGATTCAAAATCAGAATTTTGATGCATTAGTTGCATGTGTTATGTTATTGCTTGTAACATACAAGTAGTCGCATACGGGAAGAAATGGGAATTAATTTCCTTTTGTATTGGCTTATGCTGAAAAAGCTAACATATAACATATGCTGTTTTAATAATAAAACCAGTAAGGGCGGTATAGTCGAGTATACTCGACAATATAATACCCTGCACACATGGTAGGCGGTGCCACACCCTCAATCTACAAAAAACATATTGATCTGACGTCACCTATTCAAATAGTGTTCAAAATATCAAGAAAATCGGTCAAAAAATGTGGATTTTACGAAAAATTTAAGTTTGTTTGTGGTATGCAGTTTTTAAGATGTAATATCACTGAGCTTGTATACGAAATTTCAGGTTCATACCTTTGTTAGTTCTGGAGATATAGCTTTTTTTAGAAAAATACTAGGGGAGGGGAAATTAAGGGGAGGGGGTAAAATTGTGGTATGCAGTTTTGTAGACTTACTCATACTGAGTCTACATACCGATTTTCATGTTTCCATCTCTTTGGATGTTCGAGTTATAGCGTTTCCCAAAAGTGGGTGGTGCTGGATGGGCGGTAAGGAGTTGGCGTGGCACAAAACCGTTCAAACTTGATCTGCTGCCGAGCATCACGAGTCTACCCACCAAATTTCAAGTCTCTAGCTCTTATAGTTTCCGAGAACCATTGGTGAGGGCGGACGGACGGACATGGCTTAATCAATATCTGTTGTCGTCCCGATCAAGAAAAAAAGTTATTATATTATTATTTCTTTGTGTCAATGTTGTGCAGAATTCGTTTTTTAACCAAAAGCAGAATACAAGATAAGTGAAGTTCCCGCCACGCAATATGACAGCCGCCGACTCAATAGACTGTTGTATGTCCAGTGCGCCTTATGTTGAGGCGAGCGAACTGAATCCGCTGCGCGAACCGGACGTGCAAATCAATGAACCAACCGAATTGCTGTCCAAGAAAAAGCAAGCGGAGTCGGTGGGTTGCGATGCAGTTGGCGCTGGCTCTGACGATGCCGAAGCGTCGAAAGCTCCGAAGCAGCGCGATAATTTGGGCAACTCTCTTGAGTTTCTCACGTCCTGCATTGCGCTCTCCGTAGGCTTGGGTAACGTTTGGCGTTTTCCCTTCACTGCATTAGAGAATGGTGGTGGAGCGTTTCTTATACCTTACTTGTTTATTTTGATTTTGGTTGGCAAGCCGATCTACTATATGGAAATGTTGCTGGGACAATTCTCGAGTCGTGGCATAGTGCAAGTCTTTGATTTTGCTCCAATGATGCGAGGTATCGGTTATGCTCAACTCCTTTCATTGGGCGTGCTCGCGACATACTATGCCTCTGTGATGGCTCTAACACTGCGCTACTTTTTCGATTCCTTCAAATCTGTGCTGCCATGGAGTTACTGACGGCCCGAATGGGGAGCCAACTGTATAAGTTCTATGCAGGATGGCGAAAATATTGACATTCTGCCGTTCAACAATGCCTCCAGTATTGCCGGCGATTTAATTTCATCGACTCAACTTTACTTCGATAGGCATTGGTTATCCAAATTGGAATTTGGCTATAATGTTAGCGCTTTCATGGCTAACAGTTACTTTGATTATCATTAAAGGAGTTCAAAGTTCTGGAAAGGCGTCATATGTGCTCGCCCTTTTTCCCTATGTTGTAATGTTCATATTGCTTGTGCACGCCTTAACGTTGCCGGGTGCCATCGATGGCGTTTTATACTTTCTCACACCACAGTGGGACAAATTGCTTGAGCCTCAAGTCTGGTACAACGCTGTGACACAAGTCTTCTTCTCACTTGCGGTCTGTTTCGGCGTCATCATCATGTATTCCTCATATAATCGCTTTGAGCATAATATTTATCGAGACGCAAATATAGTCACTACTCTGGACACCTTTACTTCAATGCTGTCGGGCGTTATCATATTTGGCATTTTGGGAAATCTGGCCTACGAATCAGGCACAAGTGATATTGCGAGCGTCGTTAAAGCTGGACCTGGTTTGGCGTTTGTATCTTATCCCGATGCCATTGCTAAATTTAAATTTATGCCACAGATCTTTTCGGTTCTATTCTTCATCATGCTCTTCATACTCGGCGTGGGCAGTAATGTTGGCATGGTCAGCTGTATTATGAGTGTGCTTAAAGATCGTTTTGTAAATGTGAAGCGTTGGCTTAATGTCATCACAATATGCGTGCTGGGCTTTCTCGTTGGCTTGGTGTATATCACACCTGGTGGCCAATATATTGTCAAGCTCCTTGACTTTTATGGCGTCACATTCGTCTCATTGGTGTCTGCTATTGTGGAGTTATTTGCGGTGGGTTGGGTGTACGGTATCAAACGTCTCTGCCAGGATGTCGAATTCATGTTGGGCATCAAAACATCGTTTTATTACCGAATTTGTTGGTCGCTTATAACCCCAATCATTATGATTGTTATACTGATTTATATGTTGATTACGATGAAACCTTTAACGTATAATGATCAGGAATTCCCGTTGGGATATCGTATTTTTGGTTGGTGTTTAACCACGTGTATTTCTGGGCAGCTGTTTTATTGGGCCTTTCATGCGGTCTTCAGCAGCCGAAGGGATCACTTATGGCCCGTGTGCGCAATGCTCTTAAGCCTTATACCGATTGGGGCCCATTGGATTCGAAACGGCTTATTGACTATCAAATATTTATGCGTAGTAAAAATGAGCGAAAGGAAGTCTCCCATCGCAGACAGCTGTGCTCCTCTGTTGGAGATCGAATTTTTGGTTAAGCTTAAGAATGTAAATATGTGTACTGTTCCCATTTTGTATTTATTTATTTTGAATAAGTCTCTTGTACAGAAAGCATTTTTTTTCTGCTGTAATTTTCTTTTGGCACATTCGAATGTAAAATAGTTTAGATAATAGCTTTGATTTTATGTGCATAAATAGTTCTTAGCATATCATTTTGTACTTAAGTTTCTAGTAAAAGAAAAAACACATACAAATTATCTGCGAAAAAAATATATATACTTTTTGGGGTCCCCTCCCCTCCTTTACTGCGTTACATACATTTGGCTTTTGCACAAACACAATATACCTTGATACTCAGTATGTGCACAGGGTATAATTATGTGAAAGTACCACTTTTTATACCCTGTACACATACTGTGTATCGGGGTATATTCGGGTGTGTCACAGAAATCCGTCTTCGAAATTTTGTTTTTTCGAAGACGGTTTTTTTTAATTTCTCTATTTGGTGTCACAGAAAATCTCTGGGATATTGTTTTTCGAACATTTGTCTTCGAAAATTCGGCATCCCGCGTCAGAGTTGTATACATTCAAAATAAAAATAATGTAATTTATTTATGCTTATTTCATAGTTTTTCTCATCAAATTAAAACAATTGTGTATTTACATCTAATAATATACAAAATTAGAATGCTATAAAAGTATTAATTGCAAATTTAAGCACAATTATAATGCCGCTCGCCAAATTTTACAATTGTTTTGACAATCGTAATCTTTATTTTCCGGTGATTGCCAAATGTAATCAAATACGTTACAAATTCAAAATACTCCAAAGGTGAAATGTATCAATTCAATTATATGTGCAAACTGATAAATAAAGGTACGGAGATTGTTTCACACGTTAGATTTGCTAACTAACTTGTTTCTGTTCTACGGGAGATACGCTGCACTTTTGAATTAACTCTTCTTCTTCGCATTTGTTCATTCAAAAATGTTCACATGCCAACTTGTCCGAACAACACTGTCGGTACCTATTTTAATTAAATTTGCTATTTTTACGAGTTTGCTTAAACATTTCAAATGCAACAGCATATTAATTATGATTTTTAGATTATTTTAACAGTTTGTTTAGTTCAATTCGAATATACTTTTCAATTTTCGAAAATGAATGCAAGCAGATTGGCGAGGCATGAAACTGATTGTTTTTGCTGCTCAAAAAAAATTGGTTGATTTGAGGAAGCTTTTTTTAAAATGCAAATTTTTTAATGAAAACATGTAAAATAACGAATTGTTTGAATGCAGATTTATAAGGAAAACCATAAAGTTTATTTCTTCATTCATAATTTTTTATAAGAACTTAAAATAAGGCTGAATTTAAGCAAATCCCTGAGGGTATAGTCAGAGATTTTGCTAGAGAAAAAATTTCCCTGATAGAGATTTTCTGTGACACCAAAATTTCCCTTTTGGTTGTTTTTGGCATCAAATCTCTAGTAAGCGATTTCTGTGACACCCCCGATAAACTGATTTATTTAATATTCAGTCAAATGATTTTTAACCTTTTTTCGTGTCATTTTAAATTTATTTCAATTATTTCGCTCAAGTGGCGCAATGAAATTTTTCGTTTGTTTATATAAGAGGAAGAGAACTCAAAAAAATTTGTTCACGCATTTGCGTCGTTACCGTTCATGTTTTCATACATTCAGATTAACGACATATGCGTGAGCACCGCAAAAGTGTTCACGCATTTGAGTTGTTAACGTTGATATTTTATACATTAATAGGTTAACGAGAAATGCGTAAACACCACAATTGACATTTTTTACCGAGTTTTCATCAACCCTGACTCGTGTTGTTCGGTAACGTATTAACTCGTTAAATAATCAAAGGGAATTTTTAGTTACTTTCAATAAACCAGTAAGGAAGCTATAGTCGAGTATACTCGACAATATAATACCCTGCACACACAGTAGGCGGTGAAACACCCCAAGTCTACAAAAAAAATTTTGATTTGACATCGCCCGATCAAATAGTGTTCAAAATATCAAGTAAATCGGTCAAAAAATGTGGAATTTACGAAAAATTTGAGTTTGTTGGTCATTGAGGGGTAACTATCAAAAAGAGGGGAATTTTGTGGCATGCAGTTTTTAAGATAGGTATATACTGAGTTTGTCTACAAAATTTCAGGTTCGTATCTTTAATAGTTTTGAAGATACATCAATTTTAAGAAAACAACCGGGGGAGGGGAAATGAAGAGGAGGGGGAAAAATTGTGGTACGCAGTTTTGTTGTGCTACTTATACTGAGTCTACATACCGACTTTAGTGTTTCAATCTCTTTGGATGTTCGAGTTATAGCGTTTTAAAAAAGTGGGTGGTGCTGGATGGGCGGGAAGAAGTGGGCGTGGCACAAAACCGTTCAAACTTGATCTGCTGCCGAGCATCACGAGTCTACCCACCAAATTTCAAGTCTCTAGCTATTATAGTTTCTGAGAACCATTGGTGAATACGGACGGACGGACAGACAGACAGACAGACGGACGGACAGACGGACATGGCTTAATCAATTTCTCTTGTCGTCCTGATTAAGAATATATACCAGGTGTAGAAGTATGAAACCGGAATTTACCAATAGATCGTGCTAGCAATAAGTTTAAGTAACATATGATCGCTTCTGCAGCACCATCACCTTTCTGTAACAGTTGATGACAATTTTCAATACAACAACCCAGGTTCCACACATTCGTATTGTTTTGCTATAACTTTAAACATGTCTAGTTTTGTGCCTACGAACTACGATTTGCGGACAGTATTGGTTTTCTGTTATCATTTGAAGAAAACTGCCCCAGAGTCCCATCGAATGCTTGTCGAAGCTTACGGTGAGCATGCTCTTGGTAAAACACAGTGTTTTGAGTGGTTCAAAAAATTTAAAAGTGGTGATTTTGGAGTGAAAAACGAGGAGCGTGGGAGACCACCGAAAAAGTTCACTGACAACGAATTGCAAGTCTTATTGGATGAAGATGATACTCAAACCCAACAAGAACTCGCAGATCAATTGAATGTTACCCAAAAAGCCGTCTCCATTCGCTTGAAAGCTATGGGTAAGATTCAGAAAATGGGAAAATGGGTTCCGCATGAACTGAACGACAGGCAGCAAGAAAACCGAAAAACAACTTGTGAACTGCTGCTCGACAGACACAAAAGGAAGTCATTTCTCCATCGAATAGTGACAGGTGATGAAAAATGGATTTATTTTGAAAATCCAAAGCGCAAAAAATCATGGCTATCACCTGGAGAAGCTTCCACATCGACTGCAAGGCCAAATCGCTATGGACGGAAGACAATGCTCTGTGTTTGGTGGGATCAGAAGGGTATCATCTATTATGAGCTGTTAACGCCTGGAGAAACGGTCAAAAAAGTGATTTTGCTTCATGATAACGCACCATCACACAAAGTAAAGCCGGTTCGTGACACTTTGGAATCACTCAGCTGGGAAGTCCTAGGGCATGAGGCTTACTCACCAGACTTGGCTCCTTCCGATTACCACTTGTTTGCATCGATGGGTCACGCACTTGCTGAGCAGCGCTTTGGTTCGTACGAAGATGTGAAAAAATGGCTTGATGAAAGGTTCGTGGCAAAAGGGGAAGATTTTTTTTGGCGGGGTATCCATAAATTGCCGGAGAGGTGGGAAAAATGTGTGAGCAACAATGGAAATTACTTTGAATGAAATATTTTTAATACTTTTTAAACAGCAGAGGTGTAATTATTATAAAAAAATTCCGGTTTCATACTTCTACACCTGGTATACTTTATAGGGTGCCCTCCTTCTGTGCGTTACATACATTTCGCTCAAACAAACACAATCGGGGGTGTCACAGAAATCGCTTACTAGAGATTTGATGCCAAAAACAACCAAAAGGGAAATTTTGGTGTCACAGAAAATCTCTATCAGGGAAATTTTTTCTCTAGCAAAATCTCTGACTATACCCTCAGGGATTTGCTTAAATTCAGCCTTATTTTAAGTTCTTATAAAAAATTATGAATGAAGAAATAAACTTTATGGTTTTCCTTATAAATCTGCATTCAAACAATTCGTTATTTTACATGTTTTCATTAAAAAATTTGCATTTTAAAAAAAGCTTCCTCAAATCAACCAATTTTTTTTGAGCAGCAAAAACAATCAGTTTCATGCCTCGCCAATCTGCTTGCATTCATTTTCGAAAATTGAAAAGTATATTCGAATTGAACTAAACAAACTGTTAAAATAATCTAAAAATCATAATTAATATGCTGTTGCATTTGAAATGTTTAAGCAAACTCGTAAAAATAGCAAATTTAATTAAAATAGGTACCGACAGTGTTGTTCGGACAAGTTTTTGAATGAACAAATGCGAAGAAGAAGAGTTAATTCAAAAGTGCAGCGTATCTCCCGTAGAACAGAAACAAGTTAGTTAGCAAATCTAACGTGTGAAACAATCTCCGTACCTTTATTTATCAGTTTGCACATATAATTGATTATTACATTTCACCTTTGGAGTATTTTGAATTTGTAACGTATTTGATTACATTTGGCAATCACCGGAAAATAAAGATTACGATTGTCAAAACAATTGTAAAATTTGGCGAGCGGCATTATAATTGTGCTTAAATTTGCAATTAATACTTTTATAGCATTCTAATTTTGTATATTATTAGATGTAAATACACAATTGTTTTAATTTGATGAGAAAAACTATGAAATAAGCATAAATAAATTACATTATTTTTATTTTGAATGTATACAACTCTGACGCGGGATGCCGAATTTTCGAAGACAAATGTTCGAAAAACAATATCCCAGAGATTTTCTGTGACACCAAATAGAGAAATTAAAAAAAACCGTCTTCGAAAAAACAAAATTTCGAAGACGGATTTCTGTGACACACCCGTATATGCGTAATTTAGTTTCTAGGAGAAAAATAGGTTTATTTATACTTGAATATACTGGGGTGTGCTGAAAAACTCCTGTTGTTTTCGAAGTGAATTGTTTTGAAAACAATCGTTGGTGTGCCAGAGAACACCCAGATTTTGTGATTTCGAACATTAGTCTTCGAAAAAGGCAGAGTTGCATACACAAAAACAAAACTTTCAGAATTTGGAAAACTACGCAAATTTGATTATTCTTCTCAAAATATAAAACAATAATGCACCTACACTCACAAATATAGACAACTTTAATGTCATTTTGGTATTCCTTATAAATTTAGACACAAATATTTTTAAATTGTGCAGCGCGCCAAATTACACAAATTTTATGACAACCATACTCTTTCCTATGATGTGTGATTGGCAAACAAATGACAATTGTCAATAAATAATTTACTACCGAATTGGAAATAGGATAAGAGCAAAGAAAATAACAAGAAATGTGACAATACAAAAACACGCCTCTTGCATCGATAATTGCGCTGGAAATGGAAAGGGCTGCGTCTTAAATAATTATCGTAGCCTCTGTCGCAATCAATGCAAGCGTATTTCTTAAATTTTCTTATAATCGGAGAGCCGACAATGCTACAATATGAATTTCTCCTGCGTCATTGGAAATCGTTGCGTTTTGAAGATTAGCTCTAATAAAGAAGAAAAGGTTGCAAAAATTTTATTAATTTAGCGGTGGGTTTGACCGTCGTACAAAACTAAATTTGAAGTTGTTTGGCTGATTATTGAAATGGAGACTTATAAGCCTGTATGAACCCATCTTATCTTAATCTGCCACGCAGGGGTAAATGACCAAATGTTGATCAACTAACGGTCTGCTCTACATGCGGTGCACTATCTACACTAGAAATCTTATTTCTGGGGAATCTTCTCAACAGGGTATAAGCTATCCCCCATATACTAATTTGCCACGCAATAGTAACAATGATAAGCCCTCCTTCGGCTTGCACACTACTACATAATCCTAAAGTTCAAAAGAAATTGTGAATTTGAACTTAATTTTTTTTGACAGTTGACTCTTCTTCTTTACATTTATGTATTCACAACGCACATTAACAAATGTTCACATGCCAACTTGCACTAATAAAACTGTTGGCAGACATTTTCCTAAAAATAAAATATTTATACTGACTTTCCCATCATTTCAAATACAACTGCATATTAATATGCATTTTTAGATTTGCGGTGTTCACGCATTTGTCGTTAACCTATGAATGTATAGAAATATGAACGTTAACGACGAAAATGCGTGAACACTTTTTTTTTTACCGTCTCGTTAAAGTTGTGAGTTCTCTTCTTCTTATATAAACAAACTAAAAATTTAATTGCGCCAATTTCATCATTTGGCTGAATATTAAATAAATCAGTTTATGTGCGTAATTTAGTTTCTTGGAGGGAAATATTTTTATTTATGCAAGAATATAGAATTAATTAACTAATTGTAGTAAAATTGTGCACAGGTTTAGGTCTTGAGGGAGAAATTGAGTAAACATTGGATGAATTTATAGACGACAATGTTGACATACAATTGTGCCATCCAGTGACGAAGTCGAAGCGCCAAAATCTGCATTTTGATGCAAAAGTTGTATGTGTTGTGTGATTGTTTTTAACATAAGAGTATTCTTTACAATGGTAGTTATATGTAGTGAAATTGGCAATGTTATAGTTTATGTTAAGTAAGGTGACAGAATAACGTACGTCATTTTAAAATTAAATTCTTCCGAAAGTACAGCCACTTTTTCATAGAAAATAACTAAAAATGGCCATTTTCATATTTTCATACTTCTATAGGTTAACTAACAACATGCCTCGGGGTCTATGAAACTCTATGAAAATTTGGCCTGTGTATTTTGTTGTTGGCAATTTAACTTTTCATAGACTTATAGGTTAACGACTAATGTGTGAACACCGCAATTGTTTAGGCAATTCAACTAATAAAATCCAAACCTACTTTTTAATCTTCGAAAATATATGCAAGCAGTTTGGCATAGTTGGCATGGAAAAACAATCGTTGTTTTGCCTGGATGAGAGATTTTACTTTAAATGCAAATTTATTAATGAAAACATTAAAATTGTTAAAATGTTTAAATGCACATTGCTCTGGCGCACAAAAAACTTGAATGATTAACTCATATTTATCTATAACAACATCGGATTCGGCTAAAATCAACCAAATAACAATAGAGGAAAAAGGCGTTTTCTGGCACACCTACATTTTAAAATTTGCTGTTTTCAGGGCTAAATTGATTTTAGTTGTTTTTCATCACACCCTTGATAGAAATAATTAACTAATTGTAGTAAAATTGTACACAGATGTAGGTCTTGAGGGGGAAATTGAATTTATGGACGACAATGTTGACATACAATTGTGCTATCCAGTGACGAAGTCGAACAGCCAAACTCTGCATTTTGATGCAAAAGTTGTATGTGTTGTGTGATTGTTTTTAACATACTAGTAATCATTACAAACGTGTTAACATGGAGTGAATTGGGCAATGCAAAAGTTTATGTTAAGTAAGGTGACCAAATAACGTACGTCATTTTAATATAAAATTTTTGCAAAAGTACAGCCACTTTTTCATAGAAAATAACTAAAAATTGCCAGTTTCATACTTCCATACGTTAACTAACAACATGCCTTGGGGTTTATGAATCTCGTTAAAATTTGGCATGTGCATTTTGTTGTTGGCAATTTAACTTTTCATACGTTTAAAGGTTAACGAGAAATGAGTGAACATATAAATCTTCACGCCCAACTCGCAATATAAACAATAGCGGTTTTTACGCCCAACCTGCTAACGACGCAATTTTAACAATTTTAATTTTAACGAGTGTGTGGCGGGAATACAGAAATAAGCAAATTTGCGTAAATTTGTTAATTCTTCTTCTTCTTATATAAAAAAACAAAACAGTGAATTTTACTGAATTGTGCGAAATAAATCAAATAAAATTAAAATGCTGCAAAATAACGTGAAAATCAATTAATGGAACATCAAGTGAATCAAGTTGTGCTCTAGATTGAGTTTCTGGATGGTGAATATGTTTATTTTTGCATGAATATACAAATAATTAACTATTTGTGTTATAATAGTGCACAGCTAAGAATCGGGATGTTGGAATAGAGAAAGCATAGGATGACTTTGTGGACGACATTATTAGCATACATTGGTTGGCGATAAGACGAAATCAAATATCAAAAATCTGCATTTTGATGCATTAGTTGTATGTGTTGTGTTATTGCTTGTAACATACGAGTAGTCGGTGCATACGGAAAAATGTGGGAAATAATTTTCCTTTGTATTGGCTTATGTTGAGAAAGGCTAAAATATAACTTACAGCCACTTTTTTATTGAAAGTATCTAAAAATTCCCTTTGATTTTTTAACGAGTTAACGCGTTGGCGAACAACACGAGTCAGGGTTGATGAAAACTCGGTAGAAGCTGTCACTGTATTTTGTTTTTGGAATTTTATCAGTTACGACGATAACGCGTTAACGAGTTGGGCGTGTAAACCGCTAATGTTAATTTTACCCAGCAGATTTGCGTCGATTCGTTAATTTTTCAGAATTGTGCGAAATAATCAAATAAAATGATAAATCCGCGAAGTATCGAAAACAATCAATTAATTGATTATAAAATTAATCAAACTATGCAAGAAATTGTGTTTCTGGAAGATAAATATGTTTATTAGTGCATGAATATACAAATAATTAACTAATTGTTTTAAAATGATGCACAGATATAGGTCGGAATGGAGAAATTGAGGAAGCATTGGATGATTTTTTGATTGACATTATTGTCATACATCGGTTGGTGAAAGAACGAACTCATAGACGCAATACATGCATTTTGCTGCAATGGTTTTATGTGTTGTGTTATTGCTTGTAACATACAAGTAGTCGTTGCAAACGGGAATATATGGTAGATAATTTTCTTTGTATTGGCTTATGTTAAAAACGACTAACATGTAACCATATGTCGTTTCAATAATAAAATGATCAGAAAGTACAGCCACTTTTTATTGAAAGTTTTTTTTTGGAGGTGTGAACGCCCTCTTAGAATCGGTATATGTGCATAAATGAAAGAGTTGTGATATTTTGCAACACTGTAAGGTAGAAAAATGGAAGAGATTATAGTTTTTCATGAGCACACTACCCTTTTTTTGTTATTATTACTATTAACTTTGCAAACTATCATTATCTGGAGAATATGTAATGTGTATACTATTTTGTCCGAGAGGTACTTACTATGAAAATGCATTTCTTTTCATACGATGTCAGTTAAAAATAGTACCATATAGTTCATACCGATCAGCTTACATACTACAAGAGAGTAGTTAACGAAATTTGATTTTTCAAGTTGCGGAACAAAAGAGGAAAGAAATGAGTTTAGTGGCTTAAATCATCTCAGTATATAGTGTGCAAAAATAATGGAAGGTGTACCAGGAGTGTTAATATTGTCTTTTGGAGAAGTTACTCCGAGTGAAATCGCTGAAAGTATGAAAATTAATCAATTTATGAACTAGAAGATGTATTTGTAGAAAACTTAAGGTTTAACCTATACTTATGAGTATTCATACATGTAAATCAATATTTTCGGAATGAATGTGCATATAAGCAGGCAATGAATTACAGTTTATATTTGTATACAATGTTTGTATGTACATACAGTGGCTCCCATCTTAAAAGAACCACTTATTTTTTGAACTTTTATTGGGATTTGGATGGCTGTAGCTTCCAAACCAAAATAAAAATCGGTAAAGTGTAAATGCATATTTGTAGATTGAAGTTTTACCTTTAAAATGATGTCCAATATTATTATTAAAAGTAATTTTTAACGAAGTTGTGGTCATAGAACTATCAAAGGGTAAAAAAAAAAGTCACAGCTTATTTGAACCAAAATTAGAAAACAACTATTTTATGACGATTTTTTTAAAATTATGTACTCTAGTTCTATTTCTATTTATTAAAATACTATCCTTATTTATTTTAGATCCTATTTCGATCGATGTGTTCCATTTTTGGGGGTGATTTTCGTCTCAAACCCCAAAGAAGTGATTTCATACATTTTGTATGGGATTTGTTCTGGTTGTGAGGACAATCCTTCCCTGAGTCCAAATTTTGAAAATCTTACCACATATTTTGTGCTTTGTGTAGAGTTTAAGTGTTATATTAACCGCCTGTTACAAAAATGTAACCGTTCCAAAACCAGGAACAGGCTAACATACCGGACCAAAAAAATGTTACCTTACACTTGTCTAATTTGTATGAAAAAGTGTCTTTTATAAACCAGTCTACATTGGTTCGATATAACATTTTTTTGGTCCAGTATGTTAGCCTGTTCCTGGTTTTGGAACGGTTACATTTACATTTATATACAGCGATATTTGTACATACAAAAACAATGAAACCGTTTTGTTCCCATTGATGAATGCTGGTTCGTTGCTGACCATTTTTAATCGGCCCACTTTAAGCTCTAAATTGTTAGGCTGGAGAAATTTAAATGAAACAAGTGAATTGATAACTACTAATATGTATATGTATGTAAATATACCAACTACATAGGTAACAATAACGATAAAACCAACATTAAAGTTAAACAATACGATTTTTGAGGTAAAAAGGATGACTATGTTTTTTTGTTGGCCGTAAGTTGCTAAAGTCTTAGCAAGGGGATAAGTGTGGACAGACAATCTGTCATTGCACCTGCAGCTATGACTATGATTATTATTGTAAATGACTTAAGGCCCTATGCAAAGATTTGTTACAGACATACCAGGGCGCCTCAATGAGCAGGCGTAAAACCTTAATTTGGAAAACTTAAATTTTCTTAATATGGGATGCAGCAGTACTCCATAATTGTATTCCGTATGCCCGTTTCGTATTGGTAAGATTATAGTATTGTAAATCGATACTATATTGAAAAGACTTGGCTTCTAATAGCCAGGTAAGTTTCTTTACCAGCACATTTGCAGTGTATCCTGCTCGCATGATGGACAAGAACTACATTCGAGACTGCATTCGATGATTTTTTATACTCTTCACGTAAGTGAATAGCATTATAACTTGTCCTGAACTTTATAACAGAAATAAGGAGGGAAGGGGGAACCCATAAACTATGTATATATGCATGCCTGTCTGTGAATATGCTATCTTCTTCCACAGTTCCACAGAAGATATCGAGATGGAATTTTGCAGGGATTCTTCTCTAATGTGTGGTCAAATCATTAGTAGGAGCCGGCATGATCGGACCATTCGAACTGGTAGACCCCTATGAAATTAAGAAGAAAAATTAACAACACTTAAATCGTTGTAGGGAAACTTTTTTGATTTGGAAAATAGAGGGCTTTCAAACATAGTAATACGTACATAGCTCGACTAAATGCCGGAAAGTCTAATTGAGATCCAACAACTGGAACTGATACCTGCCATACAAAATTAAGTCTTCTTCAGAAGAAGTAAGATTTTCGTCGTTGTATGGAAAACTTATTTGTTTCTTAATAGATTAACTTGAAACTTCAAACTTATGTTCTTAGGGAGGTATGATAACTATTTTGACTAGTAAATGGGCTTGGCTACGTCCACTTATAGCCAAAATCAATAATTTGGATATCTCCGGTATCCATTAAGCAAAAATAATAAAAAAAATTGTATTTGGGCTTTTAAGATAAAGCGAAATAAGATTCAATCAAAAAAAGTGGGCGTGGCACAAAAAAGGGCGTGAAGAGTATATAATCTTCAGCCTTGCTGAAGGTAGCGTTCTTACTGGTTTATTCTTGGAATATTCCAGCGACATAACAGTTTTGGAGAACAGTTGAAAAAAGATGTGAGGCTTCGAGAGGGCAACTTGTAGAGGGTAGAATTACCGTGTCGTCCGCGCAGGTGGCGGCTATTACTTATGCAATTGAACATTTAAAAAAGCTTATAGATCTATTCTAAATAAAATTTGCATAACATTAAATAATTAGGTACATTTTATCCAGTTTTTCAATTCAAAGTATTAAACTTTTTCTTCAAACTAACGAATGATTTAATTGGATTTACTCTTGGAAGATAATATAAAATTTGGAACGCATAGAAGAAGACATCTCAGACAATGAAATACGCATAATTTGAAATTTAATGTAACTTCTAAATTAATTGTCTTTCTAACAAGCAACTAATATAACATTAAACCAGTAAGAATTGGAGTCGACAGTACTCGACTTCGACAAACCCTGTACCTTCAATTTGTAACGACTGTAAAAGGGCTGTGCCGCCCCTCACTTTTCAATCGAAACCTAACTCAATTGCATTTAATGTTGTGCATAGCAATTTTTAATCTTCTAAACAAATTGGTTCCAAAGATTTACCGTTTTCCTATTTTGGCAATATGTGGGCGTAACCACGCCTTGTTACACTATATCCCAATGTCATACACACCAAATTCCTGTAAATTATATGGTTCACGAGATATAAGCATTTTGAATTTGTACTTTATGAGGGCTTGGCCACGCTTATTTTTTTAGTCTACAACAAGAAAATACGACTTTTGGAATATTTTACCCAAGGTAGCTTCAGTTATTTGACCCTAAACTAAGTCGAAAAGGGGAGAAACAAAACAAACTTGATCTGCGCAATGAATAACAGAATATATACAATTTGTACAGTCGGAGATGTCTCCTTCTGGGTGTTACATACATTGTCGACGTGCACAAAACTAATATACCCTTGTACCATAAGGTACAGGGTATAAAAAACATTAGGTAACATTTAAAAAATTTGGACCCGGAAAGATTTTCATTCAACACCTCCAAAAACACGAAGGAATTGGATTGGAATCGAGGTTCAAATAAGGAAAGATAGTTGTTAAGGGGTTACGCCACCCTGAGGTTTTCCAAAAATCCAAATTTTTTTTTGGCTAAAATAAATTATTTGCGCTTTTAAGAAGATTTTAAGCCTTTACCAGTTTTAAAATTCAAATATTTTCGGAAGTTATAGCAATTATAAGTCCGACACACAGTAGGTCCCATACGGCATATTGATTGATCTTTCGCGTTTTTCTCGAAATTACTTTTTCCAAACTGGTGTACATCATATCTCAAGAACCACTTGACCGATCTTGCTCAAATTTAAACGAGATGATACCAGGGCGTTTTTGATTGGAGTCTGCGTTCGAAAGTTATTACTATTTTAACCTAAAAATTTCAAAAAAATAATTGTTTTTTATACTCTTTACTAGGGTGTTGCTTATTTTGCAAGGTTCTTATTTTTTAACGTATATACTCTAGTTTTGTGCAGTCTACTCTAAAACATTCCCATGATTTTTTTTTTTTGAGCATGGGAACACGTGCCGACTTGCGTTCAAAACATGCAAGTTACACCTGCGTTACATCGGCACCTATGGTGTAACATACATTTACTTCATTTTGTTGTCATTACGTTTCGAATTTGTTGGACAAACAACACGCATAATGTCTGTGAAACGTAAAAGCAATACAAAAACTATATTTTTGATTGGTGAGATAAATCACCAAATAAGGGGTGTTAAGGGACCATCTATCCGCCAAGTTCTCGCAGTTTTATTTTTTAACATCCGCGAAGTGAAATTAAATGAGTTAAAGCTCAAATCAAATTGTAAAAAAGAAACCTTGAAAAGAAGTATCCTGATTAATATTATAAAAAGTCTATCTTTTTGGTAATAAAACGCAATACTTAAATTTGTCTTTTCAATAATATTCAATTAAAATTTACTTATTTGGCGTCCCCCAGTTGTATTTAAAAAAACATCTAAAATCTTCTTTAATAAAACTTAAGGGCTCAGTCGGCACGTGTTAAAATTAACATAGGAAGCTGAAACTTTATACTTAGGTTAAGTAAAGGATAATAAACTGAAATAGCGGGTATGCGTTTTCAAAAACACCAAAAAAAAAAAAACAAAATCGACCATATAAGGGACACCCTACTCTTCACGTGTGTGAATAGTACTATAACTTTGTCATGGAGCTTGTAACACCCAGAAGAAGACATCTCCGACTATATATAAGTATATTCTTGATCAGGGCGAGAAGACGAATTGAAACAGCCATGTCCGTCTGTCTCCCTCAGTTTTAAAGCTATTGACTTGAAATTTTGCACACAGTCTTTTATTTTATTACCATGAATCATTTATCGGAACCTGCATGATCGGACAACTATAACTGGTACCTGGTAGAAGAAGAAGGGAAGCAATATTCACGTCGTTGTATGGAAAACTTTTTCTTTTCTTAATTAATTGACTTGAAACTTCACACTTATGTTCTTAGGGAAGCATGAACACTATTTTGATAAAAAAGAGGCATGGCTACGCCCACTTATAGCATAAACCAATAATTTGTATATCTCCGGTACCTAACGAGTAAAAACAATGAAGATTGGTATACAGGCATTTAAATAAAGCGAAATAAGATTCAATAAAACACAAGAGTACACAATGGCGTCCTTTCTGTTTTTTTAAACTAATTTAAAAAAAAAAATAATAATAATTTTTTCCTCTTGTAAAGATATACAAACAAGGTGGTGTGTGAGGTTAATGACGATCGGCGTAAAATATGTGGTTTTGAGACAAATATTTGCAATTAATTTTTTTAAGTTTAATAAGAGGCGGATATAAGGTTCTGGTACCAACCTATAAACACACGAGATAAGCACAAATAGGTAACTCGATTATATCTTAATAAAAAACGAGTTATTGTTTAATATTTCGTCGCAAACCCCCTAATAAGGCCTCGGCAACCTTGTACAGGTATAGTCTTCCGTGCAGTCTGGATCCTTTCAAACAGTTCATCAAAATATTGGATTCATTGGGCACTGATAATTTTTTTTAAGTCTACCATTGTCCTTGATGCCCAGTCCATAAACTTTAAATGAATTGTTTTGAATACATTTTTTAGTCAGCTTTGATGTATCCTGCAAAATTTGCCAAGTAACTGTTAAGTTCTCTTGAGCCCAGGGAAGCATATTTTCTCTTAATATGTCTACATATTTTTCCTTCGTTAATCTGCCTTCAATGCTTACCAAAGCCCTCACACCCTTCCAGGAAAAACAACCCCACACATTGATCGAATCTCCGCCATGCTTTTCAACTGGGGTGACATATCGAGGATCAAAAGCAGCGTTTTTAGGACAATGTACAAACCGTCTGCCATCGGGACCTACGCTAATAACCTTAGTTTGGTCACTCCATACTAAGTACTTCCACTTCCGACTGGTTCAAGATGCATGCTTTTTAGCACATCCTATTCTTTTATTTTCATCAGTGTAACGACAGATTTTTTCGTGTTAACTCTTCCGTGAAGTCCAACTTCCACCAAATGACGAGCTACAGTGCGATTGGATAAATCTAACACAAATTGTTTGTTGATTTCACGAGTTTTTGTCAACGTCTCTTGTTGTTTTACGGAATCTTTTTACTCTTCGAACGCTTTCATCAGTTTCTATACTTTCGGAATTGCTCTACTGCATTATAAACCATATTTTTAGATTAATTTAACTGCATCGCAACTTGTCGGTATGACATTCCTTAAGTTTGAAGCTCCAAAATGCATTTTTGCATTTTTGTTTTCCCATAATAAAACTTAAATTCTAATAAACATTTTTATTTGAAATCGACATTAAGAATCGTACTAAACATGCCGAAAGCACGGTGGAGGTCATCTTTGCGAGAACTTTTTGTTGAGAAGTGTGCCTACAAACAAACTGAAAAAAAACATTTCAGCAAGATGGAGATCCGAAGTACACTTACACAGTCGTGCAAGTATGGTTAAATAATAATAATGGTTAATAAATAAATAATCAGAATTTCAAAATAATACAGTGACCAGCTCAAAGTCCCGACCTCAATCCGATTGAAGATTTATGATATTCAAGGTTGGGCCAGGTCAAAAATAACTTCCTTGTTTTCTCAGTTTTTTTTTATACCCTGTACACGTAGTGTATCAGGGTATATTGGGTTTGTTTGAACGAAATGTATGTAACGCACAGAAGGAGGGGAGGGGGACCTCAAAATGTGTATATATTCTTGATCAGGACGAAAAGAAAAATTAATTGAGCCATGTCCGTCCGTCCTCACCAACGGTTCTCGGAAACTATAAGAGCTAGAGATTTGAAATTTGGAAGATAGACTCGTGATGCTCGGCAGCAGATCAAGTTTTTTTTTTTTTTGTGCCACGCCCATTCCATCCCGCCCAACCTGAACCACCCAAAACAAACTTGATCTGCGCAATGAATAACAGAATATATACAATTTGTACAGTCGGAGATGTCTCCTTCTGGGTGTTACATACATTGTCGACGTGCACAAAACTAATATACCCTTGTACCATAAGGTACAGGGTATAAAAAACATTAGGTAACATTTAAAAAATTTGGACCCGGAAAGATTTTCATTCAACACCTCCAAAAACACGAAGGAATTGGATTGGAATCGAGGTTCAAATAAGGAAAGATAGTTGTTAAGGGGTTACGCCACCCTGAGGTTTTCCAAAAATCCAAATTTTTTTTTGGCTAAAATAAATTATTTGCGCTTTTAAGAAGATTTTAAGCCTTTACCAGTTTTAAAATTCAAATATTTTCGGAAGTTATAGCAATTATAAGTCCGACACACAGTAGGTCCCATACGGCATATTGATTGATCTTTCGCGTTTTTCTCGAAATTACTTTTTCCAAACTGGTGTACATCATATCTCAAGAACCACTTGACCGATCTTGCTCAAATTTAAACGAGATGATACCAGGGCGTTTTTGATTGGAGTCTGCGTTCGAAAGTTATTACTATTTTAACCTAAAAATTTCAAAAAAATAATTGTTTTTTATACTCTTTACTAGGGTGTTGCTTATTTTGCAAGGTTCTTATTTTTTAACGTATATACTCTAGTTTTGTGCAGTCTACTCTAAAACATTCCCATGATTTTTTTTTTTTGAGCATGGGAACACGTGCCGACTTGCGTTCAAAACATGCAAGTTACACCTGCGTTACATCGGCACCTATGGTGTAACATACATTTACTTCATTTTGTTGTCATTACGTTTCGAATTTGTTGGACAAACAACACGCATAATGTCTGTGAAACGTAAAAGCAATACAAAAACTATATTTTTGATTGGTGAGATAAATCACCAAATAAGGGGTGTTAAGGGACCATCTATCCGCCAAGTTCTCGCAGTTTTATTTTTTAACATCCGCGAAGTGAAATTAAATGAGTTAAAGCTCAAATCAAATTGTAAAAAAGAAACCTTGAAAAGAAGTATCCTGATTAATATTATAAAAAGTCTATCTTTTTGGTAATAAAACGCAATACTTAAATTTGTCTTTTCAATAATATTCAATTAAAATTTACTTATTTGGCGTCCCCCAGTTGTATTTAAAAAAACATCTAAAATCTTCTTTAATAAAACTTAAGGGCTCAGTCGGCACGTGTTAAAATTAACATAGGAAGCTGAAACTTTATATTTAGGTTAAGTAAAAGATAATAAACTGAAATAGCGGGTATGCGTTTTCAAAAACACCAAAAAAAAAAAAACAAAATCGACCATATAAGGGACACCCTACTCTTCACGTGTGTGAATAGTACTATAACTTTGTCATGGAGCTTGTAACACCCAGAAGAAGACATCTCCGACTATATATAAGTATATTCTTGATCAGGGCGAGAAGACGAATTGAAATAGCCATGTCCGTCTGTCTCCCTCAGTTTTAAAGCTATTGACTTGAAATTTTGCACACAGTCTTTTATTTTATTACCATGAATCATTTATCGGAACCTGCATGATCGGACAACTATAACTGGTACCTGGTAGAAGAAGAAGGGAAGCAATATTCACGTCGTTGTATGGAAAACTTTTTCTTTTCTTAATTAATTGACTTGAAACTTCACACTTATGTTCTTAGGGAAGCATGAACACTATTTTGATAAAAAAGAGGCATGGCTACGCCCACTTATAGCATAAACCAATAATTTGTATATCTCCGGTACCTAACGAGTAAAAACAATGAAGATTGGTATACAGGCATTTAAATAAAACGAAATAAGATTCAATAAAACACAAGAGTACACAATGGCGTCCTTTCTGTTTTTTTAAACTAATTTAAAAAAAAAAATAATAATAATTTTTTCCTCTTGTAAAGATATACAAACAAGGTGGTGTGTGAGGTTAATGACGATCGGCGTAAAATATGTGGTTTTGAGACAAATATTTGCAATTAATTTTTTTAAGTTTAATAAGAGGCGGATATAAGGTTCTGGTACCAACCTATAAACACACGAGATAAGCACAAATAGGTAACTCGATTATATCTTAATAAAAAACGAGTTATTGTTTAATATTTCGTCGCAAACCCCCTAATAAGGCCTCGGCAACCTTGTACAGGTATAGTCTTCCGTGCAGTCTGGATCCTTTCAAACAGTTCATCAAAATATTGGATTCATTGGGCACTGATAATTTTTTTTAAGTCTACCATTGTCCTTGATGCCCAGTCCATAAACTTTAAATGAATTGTTTTGAATACATTTTTTAGTCAGCTTTGATGTATCCTGTAAAATTTGCCAAGTAACTGTTAAGTTCTCTTGAGCCCAGGGAAGCATATTTTCTCTTAATATGTCTACATATTTTTCCTTCGTTAATCTGCCTTCAATGCTTACCAAAGCCCTCACACCCTTCCAGGAAAAACAACCCCACACATTGATCGAATCTCCGCCATGCTTTTCAACTGGGGTGACATATCGAGGATCAAAAGCAGCGTTTTTAGGACAATGTACAAACCGTCTGCCATCGGGACCTACGCTAATAACCTTAGTTTGGTCACTCCATACTAAGTACTTCCACTTCCGACTGGTTCAAGATGCATGCTTTTTAGCACATCCTATTCTTTTATTTTCATCAGTGTAACGACAGATTTTTTCGTGTTAACTCTTCCGTGAAGTCCAACTTCCACCAAATGACGAGCTACAGTGCGATTGGATAAATCTAACACAAATTGTTTGTTGATTTCACGAGTTTTTGTCAACGTCTCTTGTTGTTTTACGGAATCTTTTTACTCTTCGAACGCTTTCATCAGTTTCTATACTTTCGGAATTGCTCTACTGCATTATAAACCATATTTTTAGATTAATTTAACTGCATCGCAACTTGTCGGTATGACATTCCTTAAGTTTGAAGCTCCAAAATGCATTTTTGCATTTTTGTTTTCCCATAATAAAACTTAAATTCTAATAAACATTTTTATTTGAAATCGACATTAAGAATCGTACTAAACATGCCGAAAGCACGGTGGAGGTCATCTTTGCGAGAACTTTTTGTTGAGAAGTGTGCCTACAAACAAACTGAAAAAAAACATTTCAGCAAGATGGAGATCCGAAGTACACTTACACAGTCGTGCAAGTATGGTTAAATAATAATAATGGTTAATAAATAAATAATCAGAATTTCAAAATAATACAGTGACCAGCTCAAAGTCCCGACCTCAATCCGATTGAAGATTTATGATATTCAAGGTTGGGCCAGGTCAAAAATAACTTCCTTGTTTTCTCAGTTTTTTTTTATACCCTGTACACGTAGTGTATCAGGGTATATTGGGTTTGTTTGAACGAAATGTATGTAACGCACAGAAGGAGGGGAGGGGGACCTCAAAATGTGTATATATTCTTGATCAGGACGAAAAGAAAAATTAATTGAGCCATGTCCGTCCGTCCTCACCAACGGTTCTCGGAAACTATAAGAGCTAGAGATTTGAAATTTGGAAGATAGACTCGTGATGCTCGGCAGCAGATCAAGTTTTTTTTTTTTTTGTGCCACGCCCATTCCATCCCGCCCAACCTGAACCACCCAAAACAAACTTGATCTGCGCAATGAATAACAGAATATATACAATTTGTACAGTCGGAGATGTCTCCTTCTGGGTGTTACATACATTGTCGACGTGCACAAAACTAATATACCCTTGTACCATAAGGTACAGGGTATAAAAAACATTAGGTAACATTTAAAAAATTTGGACCCGGAAAGATTTTCATTCAACACCTCCAAAAACACGAAGGAATTGGATTGGAATCGAGGTTCAAATAAGGAAAGATAGTTGTTAAGGGGTTACGCCACCCTGAGGTTTTCCAAAAATCCAAATTTTTTTTTGGCTAAAATAAATTATTTGCGCTTTTAAGAAGATTTTAAGCCTTTACCAGTTTTAAAATTCAAATATTTTCGGAAGTTATAGCAATTATAAGTCCGACACACAGTAGGTCCCATACGGCATATTGATTGATCTTTCGCGTTTTTCTCGAAATTACTTTTTCCAAACTGGTGTACATCATATCTCAAGAACCACTTGACCGATCTTGCTCAAATTTAAACGAGATGATACCAGGGCGTTTTTGATTGGAGTCTGCGTTCGAAAGTTATTACTATTTTAACCTAAAAATTTCAAAAAAATAATTGTTTTTTATACTCTTTACTAGGGTGTTGCTTATTTTGCAAGGTTCTTATTTTTTAACGTATATACTCTAGTTTTGTGCAGTCTACTCTAAAACATTCCCATGATTTTTTTTTTTTGAGCATGGGAACACGTGCCGACTTGCGTTCAAAACATGCAAGTTACACCTGCGTTACATCGGCACCTATGGTGTAACATACATTTACTTCATTTTGTTGTCATTACGTTTCGAATTTGTTGGACAAACAACACGCATAATGTCTGTGAAACGTAAAAGCAATACAAAAACTATATTTTTGATTGGTGAGATAAATCACCAAATAAGGGGTGTTAAGGGACCATCTATCCGCCAAGTTCTCGCAGTTTTATTTTTTAACATCCGCGAAGTGAAATTAAATGAGTTAAAGCTCAAATCAAATTGTAAAAAAGAAACCTTGAAAAGAAGTATCCTGATTAATATTATAAAAAGTCTATCTTTTTGGTAATAAAACGCAATACTTAAATTTGTCTTTTCAATAATATTCAATTAAAATTTACTTATTTGGCGTCCCCCAGTTGTATTAAAACATCTAAAATCTTCTTTAATAAAACTTAAGGGCTCAGTCGGCACGTGTTAAAATTAACATAGGAAGCTGAAACTTTATATTTAGGTTAAGTAAAAGATAATAAACTGAAATAGCGGGTATGCGTTTTCAAAAACACCAAAAAAAAAAAAACAAAATCGACCATATAAGGGACACCCTACTCTTCACGTGTGTGAATAGTACTATAACTTTGTCATGGAGCTTGTAACACCCAGAAGAAGACATCTCCGACTATATATAAGTATATTCTTGATCAGGGCGAGAAGACGAATTGAAATAGCCATGTCCGTCTGTCTCCCTCAGTTTTAAAGCTATTGACTTGAAATTTTGCACACAGTCTTTTATTTTATTACCATGAATCATTTATCGGAACCTGCATGATCGGACAACTATAACTGGTACCTGGTAGAAGAAGAAGGGAAGCAATATTCACGTCGTTGTATGGAAAACTTTTTCTTTTCTTAATTAATTGACTTGAAACTTCACACTTATGTTCTTAGGGAAGCATGAACACTATTTTGATAAAAAAGAGGCATGGCTACGCCCACTTATAGCATAAACCAATAATTTGTATATCTCCGGTACCTAACGAGTAAAAACAATGAAGATTGGTATACAGGCATTTAAATAAAGCGAAATAAGATTCAATAAAACACAAGAGTACACAATGGCGTCCTTTCTGTTTTTTTAAACTAATTTAAAAAAAAAAATAATAATAATTTTTTCCTCTTGTAAAGATATACAAACAAGGTGGTGTGTGAGGTTAATGACGATCGGCGTAAAATATGTGGTTTTGAGACAAATATTTGCAATTAATTTTTTTAAGTTTAATAAGAGGCGGATATAAGGTTCTGGTACCAACCTATAAACACACGAGATAAGCACAAATAGGTAACTCGATTATATCTTAATAAAAAACGAGTTATTGTTTAATATTTCGTCGCAAACCCCCTAATAAGGCCTCGGCAACCTTGTACAGGTATAGTCTTCCGTGCAGTCTGGATCCTTTCAAACAGTTCATCAAAATATTGGATTCATTGGGCACTGATAATTTTTTTTAAGTCTACCATTGTCCTTGATGCCCAGTCCATAAACTTTAAATGAATTGTTTTGAATACATTTTTTAGTCAGCTTTGATGTATCCTGCAAAATTTGCCAAGTAACTGTTAAGTTCTCTTGAGCCCAGGGAAGCATATTTTCTCTTAATATGTCTACATATTTTTCCTTCGTTAATCTGCCTTCAATGCTTACCAAAGCCCTCACACCCTTCCAGGAAAAACAACCCCACACATTGATCGAATCTCCGCCATGCTTTTCAACTGGGGTGACATATCGAGGATCAAAAGCAGCGTTTTTAGGACAATGTACGAACCGTCTGCCATCGGGACCTACGCTAATAACCTTAGTTTGGTCACTCCATACTAAGTACTTCCACTTCCGACTGGTTCAAGATGCATGCTTTTTAGCACATCCTATTCTTTTATTTTCATCAGTGTAACGACAGATTTTTTCGTGTTAACTCTTCCGTGAAGTCCAACTTCCACCAAATGACGAGCTACAGTGCGATTGGATAAATCTAACACAAATTGTTTGTTGATTTCACGAGTTTTTGTCAACGTCTCTTGTTGTTTTACGGAATCTTTTTACTCTTCGAACGCTTTCATCAGTTTCTATACTTTCGGAATTGCTCTACTGCATTATAAACCATATTTTTAGATTAATTTAACTGCATCGCAACTTGTCGGTATGACATTCCTTAAGTTTGAAGCTCCAAAATGCATTTTTGCATTTTTGTTTTCCCATAATAAAACTTAAATTCTAATAAACATTTTTATTTGAAATCGACATTAAGAATCGTACTAAACATGCCGAAAGCACGGTGGAGGTCATCTTTGCGAGAACTTTTTGTTGAGAAGTGTGCCTACAAACAAACTGAAAAAAAACATTTCAGCAAGATGGAGATCCGAAGTACACTTACACAGTCGTGCAAGTATGGTTAAATAATAATAATGGTTAATAAATAAATAATCAGAATTTCAAAATAATACAGTGACCAGCTCAAAGTCCCGACCTCAATCCGATTGAAGATTTATGATATTCAAGGTTGGGCCAGGTCAAAAATAACTTCCTTGTTTTCTCAGTTTTTTTTTATACCCTGTACACGTAGTGTATCAGGGTATATTGGGTTTGTTTGAACGAAATGTATGTAACGCACAGAAGGAGGGGAGGGGGACCTCAAAATGTGTATATATTCTTGATCAGGACGAAAAGAAAAATTAATTGAGCCATGTCCGTCCGTCCTCACCAACGGTTCTCGGAAACTATAAGAGCTAGAGATTTGAAATTTGGAAGATAGACTCGTGATGCTCGGCAGCAGATCAAGTTTTTTTTTTTTTTGTGCCACGCCCATTCCATCCCGCCCAACCTGAACCACCCACTTTTTTAAAACGCTATAACTTGAACACCCAGAGAGATAGAAACATTAAAGTCGGTATGTAGACTCAGTATGTATAGTCCTACAAAACTGCATTCCACAAAATCCCCCCTCTTTAATGGCTACACCTCAGAGGCATACAAACTTAAATTTTTCGTAAAATCCACATTTTTTGACCGATTTTCTTGGTATTTGAAACACTATTTGAATAGGCGACGTCAGATCAATATGTTTTTGTAGATAAAGGGTGTGGCACTGCCTACCATGCGTGCAGGGTATTATATTGTCGAGTATACTCTAATATACCGCCCTTACTGTTTTTTTTTTGGTTTTGATAGTTGTCTTTGGATTTTTCATCAGGGGAGTTTGAAGCCACTAATGCATTGCCAAATTCAGAATGAGAATGTGAGTACAATTCTAGATTTGTTAAAATTGTACAATCATCGGTGCATAAAATTGTTGTCGGGACAATCTTAATATTGCTCTCGTGGTGTCAAATCAACGCAGAAAGTTACAATAGAAAATATATCCTACATCTTTTCTATCGCTCGAAATCCAAAATTAAAAGTGATTTTGTTGAAAATAATTTTCCACAATACTTTATATTTGGCTTTATGAGTTGGCTGCATTCTATTTACCTTACCCCACGTCTGAACCTAACTAAAATATCGCCATCAATTTTATTCTTCTTCAAAAAAACATCGCCACCGAAAGTAGGTTGACGAAACGATCCAAAACACTTTGCCTTTGTTCGTTTATGCTTGCTAATATATTACTACGTTTATACGATATCTTAAAACGTTTTGCCTGGAAACGAAATGATTCAAAACACTTTGCCTTTGTTCGTTTATGCTTGCGACTTTATAAGTGTTCTGACTCAATACGTTTTGAAGATGGAAATCAATCTGTTTTGGCTTATACATATGTCAAAACAAATAAAAATGAATAAACTTCGAAAATTCAATTTATTTTTGTTGAAATGGGCAACAACTCAATGTAACATTGAAAACGCGCATGCAAAAAATGAACAAATTATATGTAAGTATGTTATACAATTATAGAGGGGCTCATGCAATATCTCATTTAATCTCACCAAGGACGAAAGGTGGTCATGGAGAATCTCATGTTAACTTTTAGTCCCTTACTATACTTGTAAAGAAAAGCTTTCATAAGACAGAGAGATTTGTGTATGTTAGAGTGTCATTTTCAAGAACCAAACTTTACTAATATATAGGTGTCCATTTAGGTAGACGGCATATGTATGTACATACAGCTGTTGACAGCTAATTGGAAACGACAGTATGATATGTGGTTTCCTTCATTTCTTTCAAAATATTTCCTATAATCATTTACATATAAAATACATGTACGACCTCTAATCTAAAAGAAAACCCTTTGCAGGATTTAAAAAGATAAGTTAAGTATGTTTTATGAACGATTTTGTGGTCAAACCTCAAATTTTGGCCGAGACAACTAATTGGAAACAGGATCGATGTACCCTAAAATTTTCTAATATTTGGCAAAGCTTTGTTTGAGTTTTTAATTGTTTTTGATTGTTTACACATTTTAACACAAAATAGCATTTATGAAATACCATATAGAGTCGTGAGAATCAGAATATGTACACCAGCTTTGAGAACGTCAATTGTTCAGCTCTGAGGCATAAAAATGTCATGTCTTAAGATGGCAATCCATCTAAAATGCTCTGAATAGTTGGTATTTAATTAAATAAACATTAATTAAATAAGCATCTGCAATTTAACAAAAAAAAAAAAAATTGTTTTCCTCTTACATCGCCCTACACCACCAACAGAGATTTACAAAATGGGCTCTACTTAACAGCCCATAACTTCGTTAATTTTTAATTTTTCGTCAGTATTTTTTTTAAATAAAAAAATAATATAATAATATTGAAAATATTAGGGAAAGTTTCATCAATGTATTGTTGTTTTTAGAAAATTTCGGTGAAGATGATGATAGTAAATGTCTTAGAAAAAAACAAAATTAACAACAAGATGAAGTCTTGGATGATGCATTATTTTCGATGGCGATTGCAAAATTTTGTCGATATGCTGTTCTTCATATTCAAATTCAGTTGCAAAGTCAAGAAATTTTATAACTGAAATTTTGCTTTTAAGCTTACACTCCGAGTAATTACACCATTTAAATTGAATTCGACAGACTTAAATTTAACGAGTCAGAATAAATTCAACCGCCAGTTTAGTAGATACCGTATCCACGTAGAACACTACTTTGGACTTCTGAAGGAAAGATTTAATAGCTTAAAGGAATTAAAAGTGAACATTAGGAATGATTCATATATAAAATACTCATGTCAATAGTTGTTGGCTTATGCAATAGTAGTAGGGAATACAATCCCGGGATCCCGGTCGTTTTTTGATCCCTAAAATCCCAAATGAATTTACACCATTTCGACTTTTTGGAACTGTTGAAACTGAATAGTTATTCTGCTTCTAAAAAATCACATGAAGTACAAATGGAATTATCGGTTATGAATTTCTGCAACGAGTATTTTCAGCTGCTGCTTACATTGGCAATAAAATACCAAACGGGCTTGATGTTCACAATGAGTAATCTATGCATAGAGTGAAAAACGAAATCTTAAATGGACTGATATTTTTAGGCCAATTCTGACATTTAACTCGGTTGAAAATATGAGCACCCAAAGTAGAATCTGCGTAAAATTTTCAAGCCGAACATAAATGTGTTTGCGAGGCATACAATATACAATAATTCTTTACTTATTGATATCGTTATGCTTACTTCGTTTCCCATTTCATTTAATATTATTAAAAATTTAAGACAACTGAAGTTTTTTTGTATTTCAACCCAATTAGAAGCCACATAATTTTCATAAATCCCGTAATTCCGGGATTGAAAAATATTCCCGGGATTGTATTCCCTAAATACTAAATAACATTGTTATGCAGCAAAAAAATATTGACGATTTTGAAACTCCAGAAGACTTTACTTTAGATGAAATTAAAAATTATGAAGGCGAATACAATTTTCCGTCATCAACTGAAAGAGAAATAAAACGTAGAGCAATAATATATTTAAAGCTAGGATCGAAAATAAAATTTTTGTCTTTTTTTTTTTCTAGAGTTTATTGTGTAAAATAATTTTTTCTCGCTGCAGCTTTTACTCTCTCTTTTAATTTCCAACTTCTTTTATTGAAATTCTTACTTCAATACTTTTTTTCTTTTTCCATTGCCACTCAAATTTTTTTTTCTTAAGGTTTAATTTACACTCCTGCATTGACATCACAATCGGGAGAGTGATCTATCGAAATTGCAAAACATAAATTTTCTTGGGAGACTCTTAAAATTTTTTCAGCTAGTCAAGCTTATAACGGCTGATGGTATGACATTTTTTTTTGTTCAAACACTTGAACCAATTCGTTATAATGGGGACACAGATTTTCAATATACATAATCTGCAGATGTTAATTTTACAAGGTTTTTTTAAAAAGTATCGCGAATTTTAAATTTCCGAGAGCTACGTACATATATTCGATTTTTGATATTTTTGTGCCGTTATGTTGGTACTCATGTTCTCACTTATGCTACCAATTTCGAGCATTTTGGATGGCCTAGTTAAGAGGTTACCACGCCTTCGCTTGTTTTTTGTTCGCCAAAGTTTTATGATTTTACATATGTATGATTTCTAATTGTTAAACAATTTTTTTCTTTTATTATTTCTTATGTCTTCCATATTCTTTAAAAAGACAGAATAATTGTCAAAAAGAATTCCCACTTACCAAAAATATACAAGGTGTCAACCCAAACTTTAAGAAATACTCAGATATTTACGCACCGAAAATGCTGATTAAAATATACAAAATCTCATAAATTTTTTTTGTATGGAATTTGAAATAGGTTTGCTTACGCTAGTATTCTCAACTATATAATACCCTGTACACATAGTAGGCGGTGCCACACCCTCAATCTACAAACACGTATTAATTTGGCAGCCCAGATCAAATATCGTTCAAAATATCAAGAAAAACGGTCAAAAAATGTGGAATTTACAAAAGTTTTGAGTTTGTGGAAGATTGAGGGGTAACCATCAAAAGAGGGGGATTTTGTGGTATGCAGTCTTAAAGATATATATTTACTGAGCTTGTATACGAAATATCAGGCTTGTACTTTCAATAGTTTCGGAGATATAGCATTTCTAAGAAAACAACTGGGGGAGGGGAAATGATGGGGAGGGGTAAAAATTGGGAAATGCAGTTTTGTAGATCTATATATACTGAGTCTACGTACCGACTTTCATGTTTGTACCTATTATAGTTGAAAGATGTAGTAATTTTAAGTAAAATAAAGGGGAATATATTAAAAATTTCAATTTGTTGGTCTCTGAGGGGTAACAATCAAAGAGAGGGGAAATTTGTTGTATGCAGTTTTTAAGATGTATTATCACTGAGCTTGTATACAAATTTTCAGGGTCGTACCTTTGTTAATTTTGGAGATATAGCAAAATACAGAAAATAACTGGGGGAGGGGAAATGAAAATGAGGGGGGGATTTTTTGGTATGCAGTTTTGTAGGGCTATACATACTGAGTCTACATACCGACTTTCATGTTTCTATCTCTTTGGGTGTTTGAGTTATAACGATTTAAAAAAGTGGTTGGGGCTGGATGGGCGGGAAGGAGGGGGCGTGGCAAAAAAAAAAAATAAACTTGATCTGCTGCCGAGCATCACGAGTCTACCCACCAAATTTCAAGTCTCTAGCTCTTATAGTTTTCGAGAACCGTTGGTGAGGACGGACGGACAGACGGACGGACAGACAGACGGACGGACATGGCTCAATCAATTTCTCTTGTCGTCCTGATCAAGAATATATATACTTTTTGGGGTCCCCCTCCCCTCCTTCTGTGCGTTACATACATTTCGTTCAAACAAACCCAATATACCCTGATACACAGTGTGTGTACAGGGTATAAACAGTAAGGGAGCTATTTTCAGCTTTGCATGCCTTTTGCATATTAATATTATTTAAAAATTCAATTGGTTTTTTGTACCAAATTATTATTTCACTGATTCAGTTTTAAAAGTATAATTTTTTGCACATTTTGTGCAGACAAATTGGACCTCAAGTCAGTGAGTACTAATTTTAAAGCAGAAAACGCCCATTCTACAGATACCTGTGTAGCAGGTACACATTGTACAACCTTAGTCAGTTGATATAAATGTGGATATTTATATTTTTTTTCCTCCCAATACGTCATCAAATCTTCATTTACATATATCAACTGACTTTGGGTTGTAGTCCATAACTTCATTAATTGCGCTTTGGAGTTCCTCGTTATTCACCCCATCATCATCATTTGAACTCACCTCTACGGTGCTGAGGTGTGCGCTCAGTTTTGAAAGACGGACATCGAAGGGCTTTCACCAAGCTTCGAGCTTTCTCTAAAATTGCATTCGGGCCGATTTCTTTTAAAAAATCTTTTACAGCGAGCTGTAATGTATGTGGAGCACATTTAATTGATGTTATTTTAAAAATGTCCATGTCTTTTGTAAGAGCTTCACTATCCAGTTCAACATTATGTGAATACATTGGCAGTTCCTCTTTATTTAACACCACCACAGCTTTCAACATGTTACGACCATTGTCCGATGTCACGCAATATATTTGATTTCATGTAATCTCGAACTGCTCCAAAATTGCTTCGATTTCATGGCATATGTTTGCAGCATGCGTATGCCTTTTATTAACTTCAACCATTCCGAGAGTCAAAATTTTTAGCTTTTTGTCAACGTAAAGTTGCGCGTTGACTCCAAACATACTGCGATTCATCCTTGTTGCTGAATCAATTTTTAAACAAAACACCCATTTTTTTAAAAGCGTCAAAACTGCAAGTTTCATGGCTTCGTACTCATCTGTTATAACAGTCATAATGTTTTTGGAAATGATCGGAGCAATTTTCAATGCTTTAAACAATGGATCAGTTAAATACTTAAAAGGATTCGAGTCAAAAAGGGCAAATGGCACATGTTCGTCCGCCACTTCTTGACTCCCTTTTCGCCAAATTGTACAGAATATTTTTTCTTTTTTTCAGGCACTCCACTTCCACTTTCCAATTCCAAGTCACACCAAAGTTTTAAATGCTTGATTTTTAAGTACCGTACTAGATTTGTAAGATAATTACCACCTTGCAGAATTACGTTACATATATTTCAACGCATTTGGTTGTTCTCTGATAAAGTTGAAAAGTGCTTTCTTACTATCTCCTTTTGTTTGCGACCCATTGTTACATTTTATCTCTTTAACTTTTTCTTTTTTAACTTGTAAATTAAATTTCAACTGTATTCTAAAGTTTGGAAAAAGATATTGTTATCTAATGCATAAACTGTTTGTGAAGTATAAAAAGTTTGTAAGAATATACCCCAAAAGTATGCAAAAGCAGAACATACCAATTAAATCTGGAGTTTCTATCATACTTATATTGTCTTCGAGATATGCTCAAAAGACTTTTATTTTATATTTGAAAAATAAAAGTCTTTTGAAGACTTTTATATTAAAAATCCAAAATAAAAGTCTTTTAATGATATTCATTTCTGATTTCATGAAATAATAAGAATTCTTTACGTCTTTTATTTGAAAAGTCTTCAATAACAATTATTCAATTGAGATAGTGCTATAAGAGTCAATCCTCGACTCTATGCAACCTTTCCTCTTTCTTTCAGAGCGTAGCAAAGCGCGCCGAGGCAGCTATTTTTATATAAAACACTCCGCTGAAAAACAATTCCTCTATATAATTTATTGTATAAGAATACAAATCAAACCAGTAAGGATTGGAGTTGACAGTACTCGACTTCGACATACCCTGTACCTTCAATTAGTAACGGCTATAATAGAGCGTTGCACCGCCCACTTTTCAGTCGAAACCGATCTCATTTCCATTTAATGTCATACATATCAATCTTTACTCTTGTTGACCAATTTGTTCCTAATGTTTAAAGATTTCCCATTTTGGCAATGTGTGGGCGTGGCCACGCCCATATTATGATTGAATCTTGTTACACTATATCCCAATATCATACACACCAAATTACATTCCTGTAAGTTACATAAATGGTTCACGAGATATAAGCATTTCAAATTTGTACTATATGTGGGCGTGGCCACGCCTATTTTTTATTACATTTTTTTTTGGGCATCAAGTCAGCTATATACACTCCAAATTTGGTGTTCCTAAATCAAAAGACAACCGAGAAATTAAGACTTTTGTAATATTTTCCCCGAGGTAGCTGCAGTTATTTGCCCCTCACCCCTAAACTAAGCCAAAAAGTGGGAAACCCAAATAAACTTGATCTGCACAATGAATCACAGAATCGAACTGCGAAAAGATTTTGGTTCTATCTATTATAGTTTGCGAGATCGACGCGTTCATACAGACAGACAGACGGACGGACATGGCTAAACCGACTTCTCTTTCGATACTGACCAAAAATCTATATACTTGAATAGTCGGAGATGACTCCTTTAAGGTGTTACATACATTGTCGACGTGCACACAACTAATATACCCTTGTATCATAAGGTACAGGGTATAAAAAGAGAAATTTATTAAATTAATAATAAAGTGTTGCTGAAACAGCTGAGTAACGTCACGTCACGTCTTCACGAAAATTGCAACAGGAAATCTAGGCACATAACCACAGAAACGGAACGAGAACGCTTGACCATATGTGGGTCAGAGCATCTGCACGTAGAGCTAGAGATGCAACCCAACAACGCATCGAAAGACTCAATGCCAGTCGTGAATTATTGGCTCAATCACAAAAAAAAAAAATCAATTTAAGTTGGTGGCATTTCATTACGATGATTACCGGACGTAGTAACTGGCGCAATGAACAAAGATGGTTTACATTGTGATGTTTTTAATTTCGCTAAGGAGTCTCTTGGAATGGAGTCTATAAGAAACATACATACAAACATTCTCTCTTATATACATACATACATATATAGAAGATTAAATTAACTTATTATTTAATCTATATAAACTTAAGACCAGCGAAGCGGGCTAGGCTTGCTAGTAAAAATGTAAAATTAAATTTAACATATAATTAACTAAGAAGCGGGTATTAAGATCGTTTGGTTTTTTAATGATTTATTTACTTATATATATACATTTCTTATCCTCCTACGCGTCTCGACATCTTTCCGTTTTCTTCAGGGAGTCTGAATTTATTAATGCAAAAAATTATGAAATACCATACAATATTTAAAAAAAAAAAAACACAGTCAAGCCAAAAAATACAAAATCAAACAAACATGGTGTTAATTGTTTTTGGCTTATTTCATAATTAACAAACTTTAATTTAAATCACTGGTGTCTCTTTTCTTCTTTTCTCAATGTCGACATTAGTATATTTATTATTGTATATTGTTTTTTTACCCTGTACACATACTGTGCAAAAGCCAAATGTATGTAACGCAGTAAAGGAGGGGAGGGGGACCCCATAAAGTATATATATTCTTGTTCGGAACGACAAGAGATATTGATTAAGCCATGTCCGTCCGTCCGTCCTCACCAATGGTTCTCGGAAACTATAAGAGCTTGAGACTTGAAATTTGGTGGGTAGACAGCAGATCAAGTTTGAATGGTTTTGTGCCATGCCTACTCCTTCCCGCCCATCCAGCACCACCCACTTTTTGAAAACGCTATAACTCAATCATCCAAAGACATAGAAACAGACTCAGTATGAGTAACTCTACAAAACTGCATACCACAATTTTACCCCCTCCCCTTAATTTCTCCTCCCCTTTTTATCCCCTCCCCTAGTATTTTTCTAAAAAAAAGCTAAATCTCCAAAACTAACAAAGGTATGAACTTGAAATTTCGTATACAAGCTCAGTGATATTACGTCTTAAAAACTGCATACCACAAATTTCCCCTCTCTTTGATGTTTACCTCGCTGAGGCCAACAACCTTAAATTTTTCGTAAAATCCACATTTTTTGACCGATTTTCTTAATATTTTGAACACTATTTGAATAGATCAATATGTTTTTGTTCTTTCAGAGCGTAGCAAAGCGCGCCGAGGCAGCTACATACATATATAGAAGATTAAATTAACTTATTATTTAATCTATATAAACTTAAGACCAGCGAAGCGGGCTAGGCTTGCTAGTAAAAATGTAAAATTAAATTTAACATATAATTAACTAAGAAGCGGGTATTAAGATCGTTTGGTTTTTTAATGATTTATTTACTTATATATATACATTTCTTATCCTCCTACGCGTCTCGACATCTTTCCGTTTTCTTCAGGGAGTCTGAATTTATTAATGCAAAAAATTATGAAATACCATACAATATTTAAAAAAAAAAAAACACAGTCAAGCCAAAAAATACAAAATCAAACAAACATGGTGTTAATTGTTTTTGGCTTATTTCATAATTAACAAACTTTAATTTAAATCACTGGTGTCTCTTTTCTTCTTTTCTCAATGTCGACATTAGTATATTTATTATTGTATATTGTTTTTTTACCCTGTACACATACTGTGCAAAAGCCAAATGTATGTAACGCAGTAAAGGAGGGGAGGGGGACCCCATAAAGTATATATATTCTTGTTCGGAACGACAAGAGATATTGATTAAGCCATGTCCGTCCGTCCGTCCTCACCAATGGTTCTCGGAAACTATAAGAGCTTGAGACTTGAAATTTGGTGGGTAGACAGCAGATCAAGTTTGAATGGTTTTGTGCCATGCCTACTCCTTCCCGCCCATCCAGCACCACCCACTTTTTGAAAACGCTATAACTCAATCATCCAAAGACATAGAAACAGACTCAGTATGAGTAACTCTACAAAACTGCATACCACAATTTTACCCCCTCCCCTTAATTTCTCCTCCCCTTTTTATCCCCTCCCCTAGTATTTTTCTAAAAAAAAGCTAAATCTCCAAAACTAACAAAGGTATGAACTTGAAATTTCGTATACAAGCTCAGTGATATTACGTCTTAAAAACTGCATACCACAAATTTCCCCTCTCTTTGATGTTTACCTCGCTGAGGCCAACAACCTTAAATTTTTCGTAAAATCCACATTTTTTGACCGATTTTCTTAATATTTTGAACACTATTTGAATAGATCAATATGTTTTTGTAGATTGAGGGTGTGGCACCGCCTACCATGTGTGCAGGGTATTATATTGTCGAGTATACTCGACTATACCGCCCTTACTGGTTTGTATATGGTTTTTTTTTTTTAAATATAGTATGGTATTTCATAATTTTTGTGCATTAATAAATTCAGACTCCCTGAAGAAAACGGAATGATGTCGAAACGCCTGAAGGATAAGAAAATGTTTATATATAAACAAATAAAACATTAAAAACCCAAACGACCTTTCTAACCCGCTTTTTAATTAGACAAAAATTACAAGAAATAGTTTATAAAAAAAAAAAAAAATTAGGTATATGTATATATATATTTATTTTTTCAGATATACTAAGTGCTTTTGGCCAAGAGAAGTACGAGAAGAAATCGACATCTTGGAATACAACTTGTTACTCATGCAACGTTAAAACAAAATACTATGACACTAATATCTGCCTTATACCATGGAATGATGTAAATAATGTACCCCAAGAGTTTTTACAATTTTTAGAAGCAATAATTGTGTACTTTGAACCATTAAACGTAAGTTAATGTAAATTTGTATACCTGTATTGATTTTATTATTTGACAATATTTGTAAATTCAAAGGATTTTGTGTTGTTATATTTATAACGGTATAAATTTTTTATACTGCTTAGTTTGTTTGATAGAAATTCTGTTTGTCGAAAAAAAAAATGTAAATGTAATTTTATCTGTGTTGTGCGTTAAAGTTTCTTAAATGTAAATACCAAAAAATTGTAAGAGAATAGTAGTAAGAAGGCTAGGCCGATGATTTCTTGAACTTTAATGCTTAATTTGATGTTTCATTTTGTTATCAACTCACTTTCACTTTTTAACCAGAAATACAACTCCATTTCTGGGTTGATTTTCGACCCAATTCGGTTTTGGAGTATTTTTAAAATCACAATCGCCTTGGCATGCGGTGTGATTTATTTTGAAAATGCGTGACAAACTCAAGTTAAGTTACGTTTAAGCAATGACCAACACTTGGGATACTTATAATCAGAAACCAAGAAGGAAATTGTATCGCTTCACAAAGGGTTCTGTAAGACTTTTTTGGAATGTTTCAGACCTTGCTCAAACCTGACCTGTCTAGTTTTCTTTTACACAAAGGTGGCCGCTTTTTGAAGGCCTAAAGCATGCTATCTTCGTTTCCCGAAAATGTTGTTGGGAAGGTCTTTGTTGTAACACGAAGTGCGAACGAACATTTCAGTTTTTTCATACATGGTGAACTGTTCGAAATCTGTACTGTTCTTTAAATAAAATTCTGTTAATATGTTAACTAACAGAGTGCTTTGTTATCAGCCAGACGTCGTGGGTTCAAATCCCACTCGAGGAAGAATACAATAATAAAAAATTCAAAAAAACCAGCAGATATTCTTGAGTCATTTTCAGTACCATTGCAATATTAATTCTATTTTGTCTTCATCTTTCTCTTTGCCATTTTACTTTTAAATTTAATTGAGAGTGAGATTTCAAGTGAGTCAGACGTGTTTTCTTTGCTCCGCGTTTAATTATCTTCTTTTTACATTATTATTTCTTAATATATAATTATTTTTCAACTAATTTTGTGTATACCAGTGAAGTGGCAGTTAATTGTGCATATCAGCGATAATTTGTGTTTATTTTGATCCGAAATATTGTTTTGGCGTCATTAAACATTTGTTAAGTTGTTTGTTGTTGCATAAGCTGCTCTTTTTATTCTCTTCACTTTTGTTGTTGGTACGGTAAGCATTGCTCACTCGCTCCCTTGCTCACTCACTTTGTCAGTGTATTTTCACTTGCTAATTTGCCCTGTTTTTGTTCTTGCATTTTCTGCGCGAAATCTATTTTTAGTTTTTGAACATCTGGTGCAAATTGTTTTTTTTTGTTTTTTTGCCTTAGTGAAGTACTGTTGTTGTCAACTTACTTCAATTTCAAGTGCATTTTGTTGTTTTTTATCTCTACTCTTGTTAAAAATTCTTTTTTGTTTTTGTCCCTTGCTTTGTGCAATACCCTGTTTGTGCAAAACCCCGTTTATACGATCGTTTTGAAAGTGTGTTTTCACATTTAAGTGCAAATCTGCTTATCGTTGCCTTCATACTTCAATAATAAATTTTTTTTTTTTTTATCTTTTGTTGTACTTGTTTCTGGCATTGGCTTCTGATTTCGAGTCTAGTTTCGACTTGTTAGGAAATTATGACTTCGATTCTGCCAAATCCATTGGCTCCCATTTCATTGTCCTCTTTTCCTTCGGGGTCAGCAAGTGAAGTAAGCCAACCCACTATCGCCACCAAGCGAACCAGGGCCACTTCATCTCCAAATCCAACTGGTGCCCAATCGAAGCGCAAGAAGCCAAAGTCTAAGACTTCTGCTTCTCCGCCTTTACCTTCGATTCCAGCACCTTCCTCTCCTGCACCCTCACCCCCTGCATCCTCACCTCCTGCACCCTCTCCTCCTACACCTTCCTCCTCCTCTAACTCACTTCCGCAGTGTTCAACTGGTTTTCCAATCCAGTTGTCAGTTTCTGCGAGCTCTTTGGCCTTACAGCCTATCGTTGCGGTTCCTCCTACTGCACCCCTTATTGTTGTTGCACCTAAAAAACATGTATTTATTTCACGATTGTCCTCTGATACCACCGGTGAGGCGATCGCTAAATACGTTGGTGCCAAAACAAATGTTGAGGTTAAAATTCACAAATTTTTCTTTTCACAACCTAGAGAGATTGCATCGTTTAAAATTCATCGTTCTGATTGCAGTTAACTCATGTCTTCGTTCGAAGTTTATCCAATTGCACACAGGTGATGATATCGAATTTATTAGTGTCAAGATCTCTCTCGCTGAGCTGGCTATCTTTGTCACGTGCTCTTATATTCCACCTGGTTCTGGACAAGAGGTTTATAACAAGCACGTTGAAGCTATAAGACTGACATATGATCTCACACATGATCGTGATTTTCTCGTCGTACTTGGTGATTTCAACCTTCCGCACATCTCTTGGTCTTGCTTCGATGTCTCAAATTTCCTCGTACCTTCTGGAGATCATGAATTTCTTGATAACCTCCTGGGTTTTCCCCTGTTTCAAAACAACTGGGTCTTAAACTCAATTAATAGATCACTTGATCTTGTTTTGACTAATGACCCTAATTGCATGGTCGTATCAAGATGTGACTCTTTATCGCTGCCGGAAGACTCTTTTCACCCTACATTGGAAATAACTCTCAATCTACCTTATCCCTCCTCCATCTCTCTTAATACCTCTCCTCAGCGATGACTTTGTTTTCGGAAAACTAACTTGATCTACTTAATTCCTTAATTGACCAAACTGACTGGTCCACATTATACTGTAGTGATGACATAACATCAGCCACTACTATCTTTTATGATACCATACATGGCATTATTAATTCGTGTGTCCCAACTTGTACTCCTCCTAAGATGTTGTTGAAATTCCCGTGGTTTTCCCTCCTGTTGTCGAATCTAAAGAACGTTAAATCCAGACATTATTATATTATTAAATTTGTTCGCTAAGGTTTTCCAAACGACTTACTCTTCTTCAATATTTTCAGGAACTTCATATCCATACCCAATAAACTCTATTAATGGATTTGTATCCCCGGCATTGAATGAAAACTTTGTTCTAAAAAATTTACTTGACGTAAAAAACATCTTTTCTCCCGGCCCTGATAATGTCCTTGGTTGTGTCCTTAAAGGGTGTGAAAACTCGCAGTGTACGCCTTTATTGACACTTTTTAAGCTCTCACTTCTCAATTCATCGTTTCCCCCTATTTGGAAGGAATCCTTTATTATTCCTCTTCATAAAAAAGGTAATAAGTCAGATGTCACTAATTATAGGGGCATAGCAAAACTATCGGCTATTCCCAAGCTTTTTGAGAAAATTATTATCTCAAGCTTGCAACACTACTGTAAATCGGTTATGTCATCTTCACAACATGGCTTTTTAAAAATGAGATCAACCTGAATTTACTTGCTTAGTAAACCATGGTTTTGTAAATCACTATCAAACGGATGTCATATATACTGACTTTAGTAAGGCTTTTGACTCAGTTAACCATGACTTGCTATTGCTTAAATTGAGTTTATTGGGTTTCCCACCGAATCTTCTAAATTGGATAAAGTCCTATCTAACTAACAGATCTCAACGTGTGGTATTTAGATCCACCAAGTCTGAAATTGTTCATGATACTTCCGGTGTCCCCCAAGGCAGTCATATTGGTCCTCTTTTGTTTAATCTCTTCATTAGTGATCTTCCCTTGTCTATATCACATTCTCGGGTACTCATGTTTGCCGATGATGTTAAATTGTGTCTTTCTTTTAGGGAGCCTGACTCTCATGACCTGTTACAGCCTGATCTGAACTCACTACATTCTTGGTGTTCACTTAATCTGCTTTTGCTTAATTGTTCTAAATGTAAGTTTATGACTTATCACCGTAGTAAACCTCACTTGTTTACTTACACGATTGATAACGTTGCTTTAGAACGAGTCTCTTTTTTTAACGACCTATGTGTTCTTTTTGATCCTAAACTCAGCTTCATTCAACAAGTCTCAACTGTCGTTAATAAGGCGAAGGGGGTTTTTGGTTTCATTAAACGCTGGTCTAAAGAGTTCAATGACCCCTTTATCACCAAACTTCTTTTTACGTCACTTGTACGTCCTCTTCTCGAGTACTGTTGTTGCGTATGATCACTTCAATACAAAAAACATCAAGATCGCATCGAGTCAGTTCAGAAGCAATTTCTCCTTTTTGCGCTTCGTGGCCTCAACCGGAATCCTAATTCTAGATTACCATCTTACCATGACAGGCTCCTTCTCATCGACCTTCCATCTCTAGCCCATCGCAGGGTTGTTTTAGGGGCTATTCTTTTCCATAAATTGATTATTGGTTTAACTGACTCTTCAGACCTACTCAGTCGGATCAGCTTCTGCGTCCCTTGACGCACTACCAGAAATTTTGTCCCTATATTCTTGCCTAGATGCACAACTAACTTTGCCCTTCACGATCCGTTTCGTGTATTATGTATGAATTATAATCAGTTATATCACGTCCTCTCACCTGAAATCTCCCTCACTACACTAAACTCTACATTACTACGCCACCTACGTGACTCTGGAAGGGAGTAGCGATATGATGTACCATATTCTGGATGGATTTTGGCACACTTCGTAATTTAAGTCTTTGACCACCCATTGCTGTGAGTATGGGCATAGCTGGCATACTGCAAATAAATTTCCCCCACCGGGTCAGAGACTTCTTCGATTTAATTAATCATTTTTTTTTATCTTCTTTATCGATGAAGTTTTTTTTTCCAATTTATATTATTTTGTATTTTTTATATTATATATTTTTTTTTATATTATTATTTTGCTATTTTTTCTTCTCTTTTAACGAATTTTTTTTTTTTATATTATGTTGTATTTTTATATTATTTTTTGCTTTTGATGAATCTTTATATTATTTTACAATTTTTGTTTTTTATCTATTTTTTTATTTTTTACTATTGTTATATTTTTACTAATGTTATACTTTTAGGTTATATTTATCATTAGCTTAATAACAGACAATTGTTATTATTAATTAAATAAATAAATAAAACTACAAATTAATTTTAAGAGATATACACCGGCCTTAGTGGGACTCGAACCTAGCGTCGTTGGTTTGAAAGCCGGCACTCAACCAACTTGACTATAGGTATCATTGAAGCTTTGTAAATTTAATATTATATAAACTACAATTTTTTTATTTTGCTAGAAAAGATTATTTTAGTTTTTTAAAAACTTAAGTCGAAAAACAAAGATACTTTGTGTTTTACATCATGGGCTACTCCTTCCCATCTCGCTTCTCAAACCTTCCAAAATCAGGTGGCCCTTCCCTTCTCGCTTCTATATGAAAGGTTGTGGAATGATCTGGTTGTAAATAAAAATTCCGAATACCGAGCCTAACTTCGTGTCTTTCAGTCATCGGCTACTCCTTCCCAACTCGCTTCTCAAACCTTCCAAAATCAGGTGGCCCTTCCCTTCTAGCTTCTAAAAAAGCCGTAGGGAATGAACCGGTTTTAAACAATATTTTCCGAAGACCGATTATAACTTCGTGTTTTTTAGTCATCGGTGACTGCTTCCCATCTCGCTTCTAAAACCTTCCAAAAACAGGCTACCTTTCCCTTCTCGCTTCCAAAAGAAACTGAAGGGAAGATGCTGAAAGTTTGTTATTAAATTAGGTGTTTGAGAAGGTTTTGGTTCAAATTACGTCAAACTTGATGACGTAAAAGTCCTTCCATGCTTGTTTCAAGCCACCTTCTGGGGTAATCGGTTCAAATAAACAGGGATGTGCTGAAAAACAACTGTTGTTTTCGAAGTGAATTGTTTTCAAATCAATCGTTGGTGTGCCAGAAAACTCCCAGATTTTGTGATTTCGAACATTAGTTTTCGAAAACGGCAGAGATGCATACAGAAAAAAAAAACTTTGAGTATTTAGATAACTACGCCAATTGGATTATCCTTCTCAAAATATAAAACAATAATGCACCTATACTTACAAATATGGATAACTTGAATGTCGTTTAGTTATTGATTTTAAATATTTTTAAATTGTGCAGCGCGCCAAATTATACAAACATTAGGACGACCATACTCTTTCCTATGATGTGTGACTGCCAAACAAATGACAATTGCTAACAAATAATTTACTACCAAATTGGAAATTGGAAAAGAGCAAAGAAAACAGAATGAAATCTGTCGAATCAAAAACATGCCTCTTGCATCGTTAACTGTCTTGCATATAGAAAGGAAACGGCTATTATTGTTAGAAAAGTCTGATCGTAGGCGCCTTAGATGTATGTATGTCGTGTTCTCTGTCGCAATCAATGCAAGAGTATTCATTACATTTACTATAGTTGGGCACGACAATGCTAAAATATGATTTGCTCCTTCGTCATTGGGAATAGTTGCCCTCCATATAATTATTAGATTATGAAATAACGTGATTAGGACATCATGCTGAATCAATTGTATGAAAATCTGGTGCGCAGGAGAAACTAAATTTGAAGGTTTTTATTTACATATTTGAGACGCTCCAATTCCCTTACGTCTCACTCAAAATAGCTGATTATTGAAATGGAGACTTATAAGCATGTAATGAGTCCAATTCATCTTAATCTACCACGCAGGAGTAAATGACCAACTTTAACAAAATCAATGGTCTGCCCTACACGCGGGGCACTATATAGAAATCTTATATCTGGGGAATCTACTCAACAAGTTATTTGCTAACCCCATATACTAATTTGCCACATAGTAGTATAAATGAACTTAATTATTTTTGTTTTTGTATGCAACTGCATGCGGGTTATTTTGGCCGACTTTTCATTTTTAGTTAAAAAGTAAAAAACATATTTTTTTCTGTTTTTCAACTCTTTTTATTCTCATACGCGTTTCGGCGTCTTTCCGCCTTCATCAGGGAGTCTCAACATAATCTAAAAAAATATTTTCTATATACATATATACTTTTTTTTTTGACGGTTGACTCTTCTTCTTTACATTTATATCTTCACAACGAACATTAAAAAATGTTCACATGCCAACTTGCACTAATAAGACTGATAATATACATTTTCATTAAAATTGAATATTTCTACTGACTTTCCAATCATTTTAAATATTACTGCATATTAATATGCATTTTTAGATTGTTTTGACAATTCAACTAATAAAATTCAAACCAACTTCTTAATTTTCGAAAATATATGCAAGCAGGTTGGCATGGAAAAACAATCGTTATTTTGTCTGGATGGGAGGTTTTACTTTAAATGCACATTTATTAATGAAAACATTAAAACTGTTAAATTCTTTAAATGTACATTGCTTTAACGCACAAAAACTTTAATGATCGACTCATATTTATCTATGACAACTTTGGATTAGGCTAAAATCAACTAAATCCCAAAAGAGGAGAAAGATATTTTCTGGCACACCTACATTTTAAAAAGGGTTGTTTTCAGAGCAAGGAGTTTTCCGGCACACCTCTGAAAAAAAAACAAAAAATTTATTTATAGAATTTGTAAAGACTTTTTAAGCTTTATCAATTCTATCTATCTAATTTATGAATACAAAAATCAAAGATAACTTTGATTTTATAAGCTTTGAGCACTCGCGACTTTACTACTACAACAGGTTTGTACATTTTTTTTCAGTCGTATTTATGTTTTGTTTTCTTTTTTTTTTTAGAAAACAATTTTACATTATCTCCAAGATGTCATGAAAGTTATAAACGATAATAATATTGAACTTGGTCTACTTGTAACATCAAAATTTACGAGTTTACCATCAGAAATTTCATACGAAGAGTTAAAAAAAAAAACACAATTATGTTTAGATATAATAACTCTACATGAAGAAGGAACTAACCAATTAAATGTGAGTTCATCTGAGAATTATTGTCAAATCGTGGAAGCTTTAAAGAACAATGTCTGGAGAAATTTAAAATTTCCAACTAGTAAAAAAGGTAAGTAAGAAGTGTTAACTAAATTAACAGTTGTTGTAGCATCTAAGCAAATTATTATAGTTGTACCGGAGAAAATGAGAAGAAATGGAAGAAAGAAAAGGAAAGTTAGAATGAAATGACATGTCGATCAACAGGTGTCCAGTTGTAGGAATATTGTGGCCTCCACTGGCTTGGACCATTGTGCGTCCACAGTGAGTTGGGTGGGTCGTACAGGGCAGTTGGAAATTTGCGTGGATCTAGATATGGAGAGCTGGAGGTTCCTCTCCTTAAAGAATTTAACTAGTTTCCTCAGATATAGGTTCAGCTGCGAAATCATAGGCGCTACTTTTCCGCTACCATATACATTGTACAGTCGTCCGTGTAAGTGATAAGCTGTACGGGGGCTGGCGGGGTGGTCACAAAGTATTTGAATAAAATCAGTGGGTTGGACTCCTCCTTGTGGGACTCCCTGTTTCAGTTTTCGCAGCTTACTAATGCTGCCTCTAAACTCGACAGACGCTTTCCTGTTTGTCAGATGAATGGCCAGCCATCTTTTTATCCTGGCAGGCAACGAGGAGTTCGAGACGTCATTAAGAAGGACTCCATGGCTCAAAAGGCTGCTCTGTCATAGCTGTGAATGCATCCCATTTAGCTTTCGCAAAGTTAGTAAAGGTTTTCCGAGCAGAAGCTGTGAAGTCAGGGCTTTTATGAACCCTAATTACAATGAGAATGTGATCAGAGCTAAATGTTAGCTCAGCATGCCAACTGGCACAGGACAGGCAGCAACGGGGGGAATATAAATATTGACAATGTCTATTATGCCATCCGCAGTTCTAACCGAAATGTGGTCGTCCGTGGCTGCAGGTATGTCCAAGATCGTGAAGGTGACTGTCTGGTGGATAACAAAGGCTAAATTTCCTCCTTTGTTTCTTTCTCGGTCCAGACGCACCACGTTGTAACCTGCCACTTTGCGTAGGGCGGTTCTGGCCGTGAGCTTTGTCTCTTGATCTGGAGCGGTCGTAGTCTCGCTGCTAAGTTCGGACTGCTCACAAGAAGAGTCATGATTGGCAGAATGCGAAGGCATTTGCCTGGTGGAGTTGAGACACGTGGATTTAGCTGGGGTTGAGGGCAGCAAGGACCTGTGAAGTCCTTGCTGCATTATATAGTCCAGAGCACCGAAGGTGGCAACAGCTCTCGCACGAATAGCACAAAACTGAGCATTGAGCTCTAGTAATGCGCCTTCAATGCATACTGAACAGAGCCACACTACAGGCCCAAGGTTGATCCCGATGTCACCGGCGTATAGAACAAGGAGTCTGAACAGGCAGGCCGGTGTTGCCTGCCTAGCTGAGAAAAAAGCGATAGAAGGAAAAGCAGAAAGAAAGGTACATACTGGGCCGAGTGAATAAAAAAATAGTTTTTACTACATACATAGTACTTAGTATTGCCCATTTGACGAGCATTTTCAGGGTATAGGATCCCAGCAAAATTTTTGGGATCATGGTGACAAATTCACAACTTCGATTCAGCATCAATGGATGTTACACATTCATGGCCTACACTGAATGCGCCTCGGCATTCGAACTGGATGTTTATCAAAAAACAACATATTATGTTAGAAACATCGACATGAATTGGATGCTTGTCTGAAGGCAGATTGAATGCTATTGTGTGTAAACGAAAAACAACAAATTTTGTTCCCAACTTAGGCATGAACTGAATGCTAGTCTGAAGGCTGATTGAATGCTTTTGTGTAAAAATGAAAAACTACAAATTTTGTTTCCAACTTAGACATGAACTGAATGCTAGTCTGAAGGCTGATTGAATGCTTTTGTGTAAAAACGAAAAACACACGAAGTCGGAGCAACCAACTTCAAGGCTTCGTATTTGATATAACAGAAAAGCAAAAATGGACGGACGAAATATTTCTACTTTGCTTTAATTTAAATATTAGGTATAATAATAACAACCAAAGCGTTAGATGTCATTTCAAATAAAAAATAAATTATTCAATGATGCTGACGAATGATGGAATGGAACTTCGTAGACTTTGCTGGCTGGGTCACATCGCATGTATGGAAGAAGTCACTCCGGCTCGTGAGGTATTTGATGCGGTGATTGTCGGGAAGGGGAGGAGAGGACGAGCCAGGATGTGTTGGCAAGACTAGGTGATGGAAGCCCAGTCTACAATTGGTGTTATCACCTGGCGAATGCGAGCCCAAAACATAGACGCGTGGAGGAATTTGTGCTTCAGACTCCCGATAGGGAGTTGATGACCAAATAATAATACTACTTCATTTATGAATTATTATTCTGTTATAATTATTAAAATAAAATTAATTTGAAGATATGAACATTTTTTTAATTGATTTTAAATTCGAACAGTACAGCAACAGCAGAGCTAAAAGTACTGCAAATAACAGAATAGTAACAGCCGTGTAATAACAGTCAAACAGTAACAGTCAAACATTGACAGTCGAACATATATCCGAACAAATCGAACGTTCAACGTGTTTGTTTAACAACAAAAACGATGAAAAAATCGGCACCCGGTACGTGTTTTCGTATAGAAAAGGAGTTACATTCTTGTGAATCCCAGCAAAACTTTTATGCTTATCAAATGCCCATTTGACGAGCATTTTCAGGGTATAGGATTCACATGAATCTAACTCCTTTTCTATACGAAAACACGTACCGGGTGCCGATTTTTTCATCGTTTTTGTTGTTAAACAAACACGTTGAACGTTCGATTTGTTCGGATATATGTTCGACTGTCAATGTTTGACTGTTACTGTTTGACTGTTATTACACGGCTGTTACTATTCTGTTATTTGCAGTACTTTTAGCTCTGCTGTTGCTGTACAGTTCGAATTTAAAATCAATTAAAAAAATTTTCATATCTTCAAATTAATTTTATTTTAATAATTATAACAGAATAATAATTCATAAATGAAGTAGTATTATTATTTGGTCATCAACTCCCTATCGGGAGTCTGAAGTTGTTATTATTATTCCTAATATTCAAATTAAAACAAAGTAGAAATATTTTGTCCGTCCATTTTTGCTTTTCTGTTATATCAAATACGCAGCCTTGAAGTTGGTTGCTCCGACTTTGTGTGTTTTTCGTTTTTACACAAAAGCATTCAATCAGCCTTCAGACTAGCATTCAGTTCATGCCTAAGTTGGGAACAAAATTTGTTGTTTTTCGTTTACACACAATAGCATTCAATCTGCCTTCAGGCAAGCATCCAGTTCATGTCGATGTTTCTAACATAATATGTTGTTTTTTGATAAACATCCAGTTCAAATGCCGAGGCGCATTCAGTGTAGGCCATGAATGTGTAACATCCATTGATGCTGAATCGAAGTTGTGAATTTGTCACCATGATCCCAAAAATTTTGCTGGGATGTTGTGAATCGTCTGACTAGACAGGGTAAACTTCTCAGTTAGATCCCGAATGGTTTAAAGTGCATTTTTGAAAAGTGGTGCTATTATTTTTTCGCCATTTTTTTTAGCACTTTTTCCAAAAAAGTTCAAAAAAATTAAATTACTGTAATAATTTCAGCAGATGAATTACTTTTTTCGCATAAGGGGAATACTAACCAATAACTAAATATCATCATTAAAAAAAATCACAACACAAATTGATATTTTTTTTGGTCAGAAACTGTACTTATTTTCTAAGAACAATTTTTAATCTAATTTCTAAAATTTAAAGTTTAAACCATTTGAAAGTCTTGTGTTATATTTTTCATATTCACTCACTCATTAGTACTACAAATTAAAAATAAAGTTTGATATGTTTGTTTTGCTTAAAGTACTTTTATTTAACAAAACATGTGTGCTCATATATTTCTTTTCGTGAGGTATATTGATTTCATATTATTTTGATCCTTTTTGTGATTAACGCCCAGGCTGGAGTTGCATAATATAATAGTATTCATGAAATTAAGTGCTTAAGTAAAACCCTGCCTCATTAATTTAACTTTTTCAACTGACAAAAGGCAAAAAGGGTAAAATTGTGTTGACATTACTTGCTGCAACGAAAATGGCCTTTTTACTGCTTCCGTTTGAAATTCGACAAAGTAATTATTCATTTTTATTTTAATAGTAATACGGGCTATGTGGTCGATTTGGTTTTAAATATTAATTATTAAATTTTGTTTTGACAACAACCAATCAAGATGAAGAAGTGTGGCGACACCCAAAATGGCTGTACGGTTTCGCTCCGTATTATAACATTTGTAACGATTATTCGTATGTTACATACAATTACACAACTTTTACATAAGAATGCAGATCTTGGGTTTTTAACTTTAATGGCATAATTGTATAGCAATAATGTTGTCCAGAAAGTCATCAAATTCCAAAAATTTTCCAACACGACCCAAATCTGTGCTTTAGTTTAACACAATAAGTTAATTAATTGTTTATTCTTGTTTAAATAAATAGTGGTGAAAAATCCATAAACAAAATACATTAACAAATTTTGCCAAGTTTTCATCAACCCCGACCCATGTTGTTCGTTAACGCGTTAACACAACACAAGAAGAAGGAGACATCTCCGACTATATGAAGTGTACATGTTCTTGATTATCACGACGAGACGAGTTTTTATAGTCATGTCCGTCTGTCTGTCTATTTCAATACCGCCTGCTCGCTCAGTTTTAACGATATTGAAAAAATTTCAACGCAGAAGATTTTCTCCTGAAGTTTTGAAATTAGCAAAAAAATTAAAATGCAGAAAATTTTATTTTCCTTGCAGGCAGTTTGTATGTAAAAACCAGCTTGATCGAATCACTATAGCATACAAGGTGTTTTAAAATAGTAAGGAGACTTTTCAAATTTCGCGGGCAACGTACTTTCGATTATCGATTTTTTTTGTTTGGTTATGTTGGTACACTCTTCCCGAAAATCTGTACCAAGTTTCAAGTGTATAGCATTTTTGTTTGGTTGTGAGAGGCGTAAAGGTTATAAGTGTTTCAAAAACGCAGCAAGAAAGACTTGGTTGCCTATCCTTATACCTGCACATAGAATGTGTCAGGGTATATGAAGTTTGTTTGCGACCAAAATTATGTAACGCATAGAAGGAAGCGTTGCTCTACAAAACTGCATACTACAACCTTCCCTTTATTTCCCCTCCCTAGTTGTTTTCTAAAAAACGCTATACAAGCTTAGTAAATATACATCTTTTAAGCTCCATACCACAATACTCCCCTCTCTTTGATAGATTACCCTCAAAGACCAACAAACTCAAATTTAGAATTTACTTGATATTTTGAAGACTTTTTGAACAGGCGATGTCAGGTCAATATTTTTTTTTTGTATATTTGGGGTGTGGCACCGCCTACCGTGTGTGCAGGGTATTATATAGTCGAGTATACTCGACTATAGGGTCCTTACTGGGTTTTTCGATAAGATCATGTGGTTGCCGGGTATAAACGTGTGAGTTTTACATAACTTTTTCGGGCGTCAGTACTATTGGTTAATTGAAAATGTCTTCAACTTGAAGAGGTATTTCGTCCCCGTAGAATCCCTTTGTTTTTGGAAAGTCGTCTATAAACTAAGCCGAGTTTTTAGAAAGAGGTAACTATACGCCTTCTGAATTAATTCAAGTAAATTTATTGAATGAAAATTTAGCTGAATAATGCCTGCTTAACAGTCCTATTTTATTTTATCAATTCTGTTTTGAAAATTGAACGTGCGACCGTTTACACCTGTCTTTGCTTTTTCATCTGATTCTTCGGTTGTCGCAAAGTGTCGAGGAAAATAAACGAAATACAAAAATTTTGTCGTTTTCTCTCTGTATTCCTTCTTTTTACACCGGGTTTTTGTCTAAAAAAAAAACCTTAGTTTTCAAGTCAGTTTACAAACATTTTACGGACTTTTGCAAACTCTTAAGATAATTTAAAAATGCGAAATAGTAAATCACAGTTCTATTTGAAATGTTAAAAAAAAAATCATATAATGAAAATGTTGGTAATTCAAAACAAAAATGTGAAGAAGAACAGTAAATTCAAAAGTTCAGAGTGTCTCCCAAGGAACAGAGACTAGTTGTGTAGCTACCAATGCATTATGGTACTTTTTCAAATTTTTTTGGCATACATTCAAATTTGTTTTTGCCCCGATTTCAAATTTAAAGGCCTTTTTTAGATTTACATACATAGAATACCGCCTTAATGGATAAAGTTAGTTCACGTATTTCAGGTAGTTGTGTTGTCTCGTGCTTTGTTTATGTGTAATTTAGAAAGATCCTAACAAGAGTAGCTATGTTTTGTGGAGTAAAATTTATGTATGGAAAAACGTTGCAAAAAGTTTTACATGAGAAGTTATTTACAAAAGTGTACAGATTAATACGTAATTAATACTTCTTGCCCAACGTTTGTTCATTCAATTCGTGTTAAGCCATGCCACATTTGTTGACACTTGGAGCAGCAACAAAGCCTTTGAATGCTGAATTAGTAGTACGTATTGCAAGTAATCAACAAAAAAAACTTAGAAGAACTTCAATAGAACTTAAGAAAAATTTTTTAAATTATTAATTTTTTTATTTCTTGTAAGCTGAATTACACTGCATACTAAAAAGTAAGAAAAAATTATACGGCCTCAAAAGTCCAAAAATTTGTGAAATCGGTGTTGTCGGTTATATGGCAGCTATATGAAATAGTGGCATAAAATATGGCTATAATCGGAATATCTTCATAAATCGAGTTTTTGCTGGGAAAACACAGCCACACACAGTTTGGTCCTCTTCGAGATATGCTCAAAAGACTTTTATTTTATATTTGAAAAATAAGTCATTTGATGACTTTTATATTAAAAATGAAAAATAAAAGTTTTTGAATGATTTCTATTTCTAATTTCATGAGATAAAAGTATCTTAGCGACTTTTATTGGATATTTGATAACAGATATTCAAGACTTAGGCCCAGTTTCACAGTCAAAGTTAACCCAGGGTTAACTCCGAGTAACAATTTTTTAGTTTCACACTTAGTAGTTACCCCTACTACTTTCTAGGGTTAGCCCCGAGTTAACTACTTTGTTTTAACTTTTTCTATTTATGTTTTTTTATGTCAAAACAGAACTAAATTTGTCTGTCAAAAAAATAAAAATTAAATATGTCCCAATCAATAGAAATGCATTTGATAAATGAGCTTGTATAGCAGCATTCAACCAAGTAGTCTCACATCATATGGAATTACTGACATCGGAAGTCCTTTACTTTTCATTGGGAGAAGATATGCATAATTTATACAAAGTTTCCTTGTGTGATTGCTATTTGTATTGAACCCATGTTTTGTTTCACACGAAACTAATATAACTACGTACTATTGTACCATTTGAAGAGTGCGGTTTACTTTCGTTATGCAGAGTAACTGCCCGCCCCTTTGTAATAGTGAACTATGCAATTAGACATAATCGAGTCAACATTTCACCGCTTGTTATATTGGATTCTCTTCACCTATCCATTACTAATTGAAGGTGATTTTTAAAATAACTGAAAAAATAAACAGTGTTTGGTAAGCAGATGTTCAATGTTGTAAAAAATTATTCTCAAAAAATAGAATGTTGCCATACTTATATAACTAGAGTTAACTCGTCACTGTGGAACTGAAAGTCAGAGTTAACTCCGGGTAAGGGTTAACTTTACTCTGGGTTAACCCTAGACTGTGAAACTGGGCCTTAAAAACGTAAAAATCAATTGTAAAAATTACACAGGCCGACAAAAATACCGTTTGTGAAAACTCTTTCCTACGTATTTTGGTGTGCTGATTGTGAAAAACATATACAACCAGTAAGGACGCTATAGTCGAGTATTCTCGACAATATAATACCCTGCACACACAGTAGGCGGTGCAACACCCCAAACCTACAAAAAAAAATTTTTTATTTGACATCGCCCGATCAAATAGTGTTCAAAATATCAAGTAAATCGGTCAAGAAATGTGGAATTTACGAAAAGTTTGAGTTTGTTGGTGGGGAATTTTGTGGTATGCAAAATTTCAGGTTGGTATCTTCAATAGTTTTGAAGATACAGCAATTTCAAGAAAACAACCTGGGGAGGGGAAATGATGAGGAGGGGGAAAAATTGTGGTAAGCAGTTTTGTAGAGCTACTTATAGTGAGACTACATACCGACTTTCATGTTTCTACCTCTTTGAATGTTCAAGTTATAGCATTTGAAGAAAGTGGGCGGTGGTGGATGGGCGGGAAGGCGTGGCGCAAAACCGTTCAAACTTGATCTGCTGGCGAGCATCACGAGTCTACCCTCCAAATTTCAAGTCTCTAGTTATTATAGTTTCTGAGAACCATTGGTGAATACGGACAGACAGACAGACGGACGGGCGAACATGGCTTAATCAATTTCTCTTGTCATCCTAATCAAGAATATATATACTTTATAGGATCCCCCTGCCCTCCTTCTGAGCGTTACATACACTTCGCTCAAACAAACACAATAGCGGTCTTCGAGCCAAACTCGTTAACTCGTAAACGCCATAACTGATAAAAATCCAAAAACAAAATACATTTACAAATTTTATTGAGTTTTCATCAACCCTGACTCGTGTTGTTCGGTAACGCGTTAACTCGTTAAAAAATACAAAGGAAAATTAATTCCCACATTTTCCCGTACGCACCGTCTACTCGTATGTTACAAGCAATAACACAACACATACAACTAATGCATCAAAATGCAGATTTTGGATCTTTGATTTCGTCCTCTCGCAAACCAATGTACGCCAATAATGTCCTCCACAAAGTCATCCAATGCTTCCTCTATTTCTCCATCCCGATCCTTAGCTGTGCACAAAAACAAATATTTAATTATTTGTATATTCATGCATTAATAAACATATTAACCATCCAGAAACTCAATCTCGAGCACAAATTGATTCACTTTATGTTCCATTAATTGGTTTTCACGTTATTTTGCAGCATTTTAATTTTATTTGATTTATTTCGCACAATTCAGTAAAATTCACTTTTTTTTTTTAAATAAGAAGAAGAAGAATTAACGAATTTGAAATTAAAATTGTTAAAATTGCGACGTTAACAAGTTGGGCGTGAAGACCGCTAATATACCCCGATACACAGTATGTGTACAGGGTATAAAAAGTCGTATTATCCACCAATATCACATTTCAATGTTTTGTAAAATTTCTGTTTTTCAATCTTGTGTACAAAATATCTTAGAAACTACTGGACGGATATTATTGAAATTTAACTAAGATATCCTTAGGAACCCCTCTTGTGTGGTAACGGTGTCTCAATAATTCAAGAAAAAAAAGTTTCATCGTTAAACAGCTGCAAATTTTACAAAAAGTTTTATAACAATTATTTTTGATAAAAAGATTATGTTTTGTAAGCAATGCTTTAAATGTGCTCTTCTTCATACGAAAATGGGAGTAAAACGCATCATCTTGCCTAATTTTAATTAGTAAAGGAATTTCCTTTTTGTAATCGCCATCCAGTAACAATGAGGTTCGCTGTCACATACGTTTTTTTTTTTAATATTTTTAATCAACGTGGTGTTGCTCGTGGAGTTTGTTTCAGCTAATGCTAAAGTTGTTTGCAGAACTAAAGCTCACGGTTGTTGAAGATTCATTTCAATTTCAATTTTATTTTTTACTTTCACAGTCAACAAAACACACGACAAAGCAACACTACGTTCATAAGCGCTTGAAAATTCTTTGCATTATTTGGCAAAGCAGTGTTGCTTTGCAATGTTGTTTTGCATTGTAAATACTATGCATTGCAGTGTTGCTTTGCAAACTGCGTTTATTAAGTCAGCCTATTTGTTTACAATTGCCATATGTATGAAAATCACAAAGTATCAGCAAGAGTATGATTATTGAAAAAGATGGTGACCTGCCTAATGTAGAAATAACTACTTCAATGACACTTTAATTTTGTATATTATCAAATTGAAGAGAAAAAAAAATTAAATAATTATAAATATCTTAGTAAAACTTTATTTTTTAATGCGTACAACTCTACCGTGGTATATACAATATGGTTTTTTAATTAGTTTTTTTTATTTTTTATTTTTTAGGAACTCAAAATTTAGAACTCGACGATAGTAACTTGGAGAGAGAATTGGAATCATTTGAGAATCTTGTATCTTCCGTTCGAAACTTAAGAAGAACCGAACCACATCTGACACGTGATCAATTTATGGATCAAGCTGAACAATTAGCTACTATGTTGTCAAAAGTGATGAATGAAAGTGATAGTGATTAACTAACATAATTTTAAACTTGATTGTGTAATGTTTAGTATTTGCAAACTTCACCTTAAAAATAAAGCTTGAGCCTTAAAGATATTCTCTTGGATTGGTCTCGAGGGCGAATTTGGGGTTTGAACTAAAGTATATGACTATTAAATGATAATAGTCGGCTTCTAGTCATTTGGATACTAGTTTTTGTAAGTTAAAAATTTTTTTTTACAAAAACAACCATTGTACATTGGACGAAAATACCGATTTTTTGGCATAAAGTACAATTTTTCATGAAGAGGTTTTGTTGTTTTGCTCTTGTATTTTGGACGTATGTAGATATGTACATATATCAGGCACATTAAATCGATAAATTAATGTTGTTAAATTGCTGTCCTAGTTTGGACCACGGCGTCAAAGTCGAACATATGACCAGTGCTTATATGACACATGCAACTTGCAAAAATTCCTAAAAGTTGAAATTTGTGTAATTTTGTACATTAAATATGGAATGGAAATAGATGATCAAGGTATGTTTAATATATATCCCAAGTAAGATATGTTTAAAATGTGTTATTTTTTGTTTATTTGTCTTGTGTTGTTGCACCAATTTTTTTGAAAAGTTAGCAAAAGTGCTCGTGAATTGTAGAGTATAACTAATTCGGTGCCAAAAAGTATATATGTCTCCCTTTTTATAAAATAATATAGTTTTAGAGGCTAATAATCTAATTTGCGCATTTTTGCGCGTTTGCTGAAAAAATTAATGTATTGCAGCTACTTTTGTGTTCAGCAATTTACAGCTGCTTGAAGCATGGAGCAACAAGAGAACAGAAGAGTGTGTTTCAAATTGGATTTTCGGTAAACTTGGCTTAGGTGATATAGACTTAAACACGAGAACCATAATTAATCAGAAAGCCAAAAGTTTTCAAAATTGCATGCGAAAATATTTGCCAAAATGTGGGCGAAATGTTCAAAACTTTAAAAAGAAACATTCGGAATGGCTTTTAATGAAATCGTCAATTAAGCTGCGTCCTGAAAGACATTCTACACATTTGCAATGTAAAATAGGACGTTCCCAACTAGGATATTCGGAAGCAGGCTCAAGACTGAAGAGAAAATTAACCGCTGATTTCATGATTGAAATAAAACAACAACGATTCGTCAACGATGACAGTGATGGGAACGATTGTGATACACAATTTAAATTCCTTGCATACTCATTAGATGCTGAAGATTCGTAATATTGAAATATATAATTTTTTTTTTTAAATATCAAAAAATTACTGATACACAACTTGTTTTTATATGGGCGTTATGAGTGGGTATGGCCCTACCTGTTTCAAATTTTGAACAGTTAATATTCACACCACTAGTAACATTTGTACGAAGTTTCAACCCCCTACCTTAAGAATTAGACTTTATGCCAAAAAATCAGGCTTTCCGTCCAGTGTGCATTGTAAGAACTAGTCAGATCGTACTCTAAAACTATTGACAATTTATTTGTCGTTAACTGTAATTTTCGGAATGAGCATCTAAAAATACATAAGGACATACATAAGTTTTCAAGACTACTGGAAATTTTTTCACGGAAACATACCAAATGACTGGACTGTATGGATCAAACAGTGTCGGAGTTCAATACACATATGTATAAGAGATCTTCATGAATACATTCATTTCAAATTCCACAGTACTTCTATCTCTGTACAGCGTACTCATACAGGCCAAGGAGAGAAATTACAAATTACACATGCCGACAAAAATACCGTTTGAATTTTGGTTCATTTTGGATTCCGAAAATAGTAGACATAAAGTCGTATCACCCTCCAATTTCTTCGATTACACTGAATTGTAAAAAACATGAAATTACTATTTTTGAAACTTGTGTACAAGTTATCTCAGAAACTACATGAGCGATCTTGTTAAAATTTAACTAAGATATACTTAGAAAGCAAATCTATCATGTACTAAAGGGGTTTTTTGATTGAGGGCCCCCTTCGAAAGTTTTACACGTTTACTGTCATTTCAAACTGGGTACATCAAGTAAACTTATGAGTCCTATGAAACTGAAATGAGTTCAGTGGTCTGCAAGAGCGGTATAGCAAAAAAAAAAAAAAAAGAAGAAAAATAAAACAATAATTGAGCTCTCTCGCTCATGCTGGGCGGCATTAACTATCAATTATTTTTGTTTAACTACCCAAAGGCTCTCGAAACTTGTTCACAATTTCACTTTCATTTTGCCGTTTTGAATTCATTTATGCGGCCTGTTACTGCTTTTGCGGTTTTTGATGTACTCAAACGCTGCTTCTCAATTATGTTTCAGCGATCAAAAAGTAATGTAGTGAAATAACGCAACTACATCGGTGACGGCGATCAACAAACATATTCGGGATTAGTGAAGTCTAAGCCTTATTGTGATGATTTTATAATAAACAAAAAAGAGTGTGAAGGTCATGTGCAGAAGGAAATGGGTTAACTGATTGCGGAATTTAGTAAATAAAACTACAGAAGAAACGAAATTTGCAGGCGGAAAAAAAGTAATGAGAAAACAGATTAGAATCCGTAGCATACGAAGTGTGACAAAGGCAAAAACTCGTCTTGTGAAAGGCAGAAAGCTGCAGCGACAAACAATTTAACAAATGAAGTCATTCACAGACAGTTTCACCGTTGTTTTACAAGCAATAAAACCTATATATGACGACTTGAGTAATAACACCCTTTTGGAGCGATATTTTGGAGTTTTTACTGAAAATAATAACGAAAGTTTGAATCAACTTATTTGAGAAATTACATTGAAAACATTGAGCTGTACCTCAATCCACCTTGGCATTGATGCTCATATAGCATCAATCAATTATCGTTAATGAGAGCAATTTTGCCCTGCTAGCCATTATGGACAAAATGGGAGTCACTTTAGGGACAAGTTGTCACGGTTGACCCAAAGAAGCAGACACGATTAGAATAAATGGAACTGAGCTGAGAAAACAAAATTATTATTCAAAAACATTATTAGATTATTCATTAACAAGAGAAAAATGTGTTTAGGACAACCAGGATGACAGCTTGGTAATGATGGACCTGGTATTGACGACTTGATGAATATAATCTAACATAAAACCGTATTTATTCCTGATTAATTTTTAATGTAAAACTTTCAATTGATTTTCCCACAACCTTTTTTTCCAAAGTCGGTGACCACTCTCATTCGAAACTACGGAACCAGTTTTTTAAAATCCAACATAATCCTTCTAGACATAATTAACCGTGTCCTGACGGTAAAGTTTTTTTTTAAGTTTGAGGTATTTTTTCAGTATCTTGAATGTTGATTTTTTTTTAGGCAAAAATAGATATTTTGAAATCAAGGTGCTAAACAAGAATTTTAAAAAAAAATCTTGACGTCAGGAAATTTGATCAGCTAAAATCATTTATTTTGTCTTGAATTTTAGACGACCCAGAAATCTGTAATCATGGTCACCGTAAAACACCTGTTTTCAAAGTCTCCATCGCCATCGGCTCAAACTGTTCTACCAAATTTAAATGAAATTTTCAGGAAATATGCTTAAGATATAATAACTCCCCTTTAAAAAAATTGAATAAATGTTTATCTTTTTTTTTTTTAAATCACAAAAAAAAGTTTTGGGACTTCTTCATCTTGTATGGCAGGTACCAGCTCCAGTAGCCCGATCTCAATGAAACTTTTAGTCATTTGGCATAGGTATTGTAAAGGGGTGAAATTCCGTAGTAAATTCACCCCTCACAGCAACACAATCGAAAGGTGTCTGCGAAGTGTAGCGCTCATGTCGCTGTTGGTTAACAGCAGTGTATCAGACTGGATGTAAGCAGACGCCGCAACATTTCGTTATAACTATCAGTTAACAGACGCTTAAGTCATTGTTGTTTATGCCTACATGACAAAGTGCATTGGAAGCGAACAGATTGCTCTGTTGGGGTGAATGACCGGCAATAATAAGTTTTGAAAGTGAAAGACGTGCGAACGTTAGAGGCAAGAAATGTGAGAAAAGTTGTCGTCGGCCAAAGTGTGCGTAGTGCGATCGACAAGCAGCAAGCAAAACCGTGCTTAGCATAAGCAAAACGGTCGCCGTGCGAAACAACACATAAAACCCCAAGAAGCATAGCATCACAAACAACCAGTATGATATGAGACCACGAATATATAACATATCGGCAGGCTTGGCCGCAACGAAGTCTTCTCCTCAATGAACCCGACAACAGACTCTGGCTAAGTCTAATTGTTAAGTTTTGTCTTGTAACGTAAGTTATAACGTAGGTAAAGATGACAGATGTAGGAGTCAGGGTCTTTTCATTACTTGCTGTAAGATATGCTTTTCTTTTCCTCCAATTATATTTCCCATTGCATTAGGCTGATGTCAGAGTGCGCGCGAGAAGCGATGAGCAAAGCGAGAATATGGTAGAGTGAGAGCTTTGCGAAAAGCGAGCTACATTGCTGTTTTTATACTCTTCACGTTAGTGAATAGATCAAGAAAATTTGAATCGTTTTATGGAAAACTTTGACAAGATAGAGTAGAGAAGTAGTCATACTAAATGCCTGAAAGTTTCATTGAGATCGGGCAACTGGAACTGGTACCTGCCATACAAAGTGAAGAAGAGGAAGAGAAGTAATATTCACGTCGTTTTATGGAAAACTTTTTTGTTTCTTAATCAATTGACTTGAAATTTCACAGTTATGTTCTTGGGGAGGAATGAAAACTATTTTGACCAAAAATGGACATGGTTACGCCCATTTTTACCAAAAATCAATAATTTGCAAGTCTCCGGTACCCAATGAGCAAAAACAATGAAAATTTGTATATAGGCTAATTAGGTTAGGCTAGGTTGAATAGGCAGCTCGACAGAAGTCGAGAGCACCCGGTGACCATTAGGTCCATTATGTGTCCTGATTTATATACTGTAAGGATTAGATGGGATTGGGTAGGGTTGCTGGGATAAAGGATGGGAGAAGGGTCGTGCCGTTTTCTCCTGGTTCTAATGGCCAGTCCCATTGGGCTTCGGCAGCCCGCGGAACCACCCAGTAGAATCCAGGAAGAGTGCCAGGTCCTCCAGGTGCGCGTTCGCTAGACTGCCTGTTTAGGGGAACAGCAAGAGTTTTTGCTGACCGCTGTTTGACCAAACCGAAAAACTAACCGAAATAAAAAACGCGTCGAAATACGTGTGTTCGGTTTGACAAATTAACAACGAATGCATGTATTTTAGCAATTATAAGATGTACAAGGAATTGATCTTTCTAGAACAGAGAGAGTAGAATAACATAGAGCTTAGCTTACTGTTACGAACGTTTATGCTAAATTGAGCCTGATTACATTAAGAGAGTGAGAAGTTATGATGGGCAAGCCGGTTCTCTTAACATCCTCCCCCCGTTGAAGGGCTCCGACTTTCAACATCTTCCATTGGCAGCAGACACAGTTTAGCTACGGCTCGCTTGCTAAGCCCAGTGCTTGTACGAACGTTTGCTACACGAGCTACGCCATCTTCGCCTTTAATGATTTCGGACACACGGCCGATTTGCCATTTCATCGGTGGTGTGTTGTCATCTTTGAGAAGGACCAAGGCGCCTTCGGGGATGTTTACGGAATTTGAACGCCACTTAGCTCGCTCCTGTAGTAGGGTGAGATAAGCCGTGCTCCATGCTTTCCAGAAGGACTGCTGTATTTGACAAACAACTTGCCAATGCCTTAAGCGATTTGGGTTTATGTGAGATAGGTCTGGCTCCGCAACCCCTGACAGCATTCTACCAGTCAAGAAGTGCCCGGGAGTTAAAACTTGCAAATCATCAGCTCTTTCTGTGAGCTGAAAAAGAGGTCGTGAATTAACTATGGCGGCAATTTGATAAATCAAAGTTCTGAGCTCTTCAAAATTGAGGACTGACAGGCCAATTGAGCGACGAAGGTGATGTTTGGCTAACTTGATTGAAGCTTCCCAGAGGCCACCGAAATGCGGCGATCTAGGCGGAATGAAGCGCCAATTTATTCCCTCGTCGAGACAATACTTGTGCACCTCACTTTGATGTTCCTCACTTAACATTAGATTGCGAAGCTCTTTCAGTTCATTTCTGGCACCAACGAAATTTGTCGCATTGTCTGACCAGATGACTCGAGGCCGTCCGCGCAAGCTTACAAAGCGCCGGAGCGCAGCCAAGAACGAAGAAGTTGCCAAATCTTTCACCAGCTCCAAGTGTACAGCCTTTGTAGCGAAACATATGAACAGGCATATGTAACATTTTGTAGGCTGCCTATTGCGTACCTCCGACTTGTAGAAGTAAGGTCCACAAAAGTCAACTCCTGTGGTGAAGAATGGATGCTGGGGCCTTACGCGCTCCGCTGGCAAATTGCCCATGATGTGCTGCATCATTATTGGTTTTACGCGAAAGCATCTGATGCACCGGTTCACAACTTTAGCTACAGCCTTCAGTCCACCGAGAGGCCAAAACTTCAACCGGATGCTCGACAGCAAAGCCTGCGGGCCAGCATGCAACAGACGCTGATGATAGTCAGATATAATACTCTTTGTCACTGGATGACCTATAGGTAATATGATCGGATGTTTTTCGTTGAAGCTCAAGTTTGCATTTTCTAATCGACCGCCTACGCGCAATACGCCAGCTTTGTCAATAAAGGGGTTCAAAGATGCGATTTTACTAGAACGGCCAATTCTCCCACTAGCTTCCAACTCGGTGTAGTCATGGTGCATTGCTGACCTTTGTACCATTCTAATTAGTACATGGGTTCCAGCTTCTATCTCTTCCACGGTGAGTTTTGACGATGACCACTGGTGCGATTTGAATTTTATAAAACGATATACGTAAGCGTAAATTCTTTGAATTGATCTAAATGAATTAACGAATTTGCATTGAATTGAGTAGTCCACAATGCTTGATACTGCACTCAGCACGTTACGCCTTTTCTCAAGAGTACTCGGAGCAATTTTGACATATTGTGGCCATCTACACTCGCTATCTTGTAAGAACGCAGGCCCATGTTTCCATAACGCACATTCTTCAAGCTCATTTGGAAATGCGCCTTTCGATACGATGTCCGCCGGATTGAGCTCTGATGGCACATGGCTCCAAGCCATGCCTTGCGACATCTCTTGAATGGTGCTAATGCGATTTGCGACGAAAATGTTATAGTTAGCGGCGACGTCATTTAGCCAAGAAAGAACTATTGTTGAGTCTGACCAGCAAAAGAAATCTCCACTAAAGGCTTGTAAATCAAAAATAGACTTCATCAACTCAGCTAGTAAGGTTGCAGCGCATAATTCCAATTTGGGTACGGTGAGGGTCTTTAATGGTGCTACTCTTGACTTTGAGCATAGTAAGTTAACCTTCACATCATCACCCTTCTTCGCGCGAATATAAACGCACGCTCCATAGGCCTTTACACTTGCATCACAAAATCCATGTATTTGCAACTCCGAATCATCTAGTCCAACGAAACGAGGAAACCGAATGCTGCTAATTCTGCTTAATTCTGAGCATAATATACTCCAACTAGAATGAAATGACTGTGGTACACTTTCATCCCATGCCAATTTTTGTTTCCAAAGCGACTGAAGAAACACTTTCACTTTCAAAATTACTGGGCCTATTAGTCCAAGTGGATCGTAAATCCTTGCAACGGCTGCCAACACTTGGCGCCTGCTGACATGATCAGCAATCGCCATCGGAGCTAACGAAAACAAAAAATTGTCGTCTTTTGGGTCCCATACCAATCCAAGAGTTTTCCAAGAGTTGCAGCATCCGCCATCACTGAAGGCTATTGCCCGCTCTCTGCTCTCTGCTTCCACTGCTTGCAAGACACGCTCATTATTTGAACACCATTTTCGGAGTATGAATTTTCCTCGGAGAAGCAATGCCTTTGTTTGCGAAATAATTTCCAAAGCTTCATCCTCTGTGTTACTGCCTGTGATGAGGTCATCAACATAGAAATCGCGTAGTATTGTCTTCGAGCCAAGAGGGAAGTCGCCTGCTTCATCTATAGCTGCCTGCCTCATCGCCCGAATAGCCAAAAATGCTGCAGGCTTTGTGCCATAGGTCACGGTGTCCAATCTATAAATCTGTATTGCGTCATCAGGCTGCTCGCGCCATACGATGCACTGCAGAAAAGAATCTGGTTCTTCAATCCTTACACAGCGATACATTTTACATATGTCTCCAGTGATGCCAATTCTGTGGGATCGAAAACGCAAAAGTGTTTCAACCAATTTTGGTTGTATTACAGGTCCTGCCATTAGCATATCATTCAGAGAATAACCAGTGGTGGTTGGGGCTGACGCGTCGAATACCACACGCAATTTAGTCGTGGTGCTGTCAGCTTTTAAAACGCAATGGTGCGGTAGGAAATATGATGCCATGCCAGGTGGAACTGTGCTAATCGGGGTCATGTGCTTAAGGTCTCTATATTCTTTGATGAATGCCGAATACTGTTGTTTCAATTGAGGGTGTTTAACAAACTTTTTCTCCAACGCCCTCAGCCGATTTACAGCTTGTGCATATGAATCACCCAATGCACTTAAGCTGACCTTTGTTGGTAATCGCACTGCATACTCTCCCGTATCCAGACGGCGAAAGCTGCTCACGAAATGCCTCTCACAATCTAAGTCCTCCTTTGATCGTTTGATGCTCAGTTGAGTGTGTCCTTCAACTTCCCAAAACCGTTTCACCAACTCGTGCAGAGCACAGTCATGATCTTGATTAAAGGAATCGACGTGGGCAACTGCGCAGCATGATATTTTATTCACGGGACAACTCACATTCCCAGAGACGACCCAACCTAGTTTGGTTTTTTGGAGAGTTGGCAAATTTGGACCCAACTGCAGCTGACCTACGCATAACAGATCGAAGAATAAACTAGCACCGATAAGCATATCGATTCCTTGTGGCCGATAAAACCCTGCGTCCGCAAGCGATATATTTGGCGGTATGTTCCACTGAACAGATGACAAGTTTGTTTCAGGTTGATTTGAGATTATTGTAGGAACGACGACAGCTGAGAAGGATGTACTATATTTTCCGTCGACGGATTGCAATGCTATCATTATGTTTTCTTTAGCAGTTATATCCGATTGACCAAAGCCCGAAATAATAGTTGTAGATTTGGTCCTTTTGACTTGTAGTCGATTAGCTAGACCCGCTGTTACGCAATTAAGCTGCGAAGCAGAGTCAAGCAGCGCTCTACATGGAAACAATATTCCATTCCGTCCCTTGACCATGACTACGGCGGTGGCGAGAATGGTGACAGTATTCAAGGCATGACTGCTGCTAAGTAATGCAGCAGGTTTTGAATCAACGACAAGAGCGCTTTTAGCTTCTGGGGAGACCAAGCTTTCAATTCTCTCAGGAACTTGCTGATTTAGATGAAGCAATGAGTGGTGCCTAGCAGAGCACGATTTGCAGCAACTTGATTTGCAGTCTTTCACGAAATGACCCTTGCCCAAGCAATTGATACACAGCTTCAGCTTTTTGGTTTCTTTGAGGCGAAGAGAAGGCGAGAGGTTCAGGAACAGTTGACAATTCGTAATTGTATGCTCAGCCTGGCAAAATGCACAACGCCTACTACAGCTAGTGGCCACGAACGATTTTCTAGCTGATACCTTTTTGGAATTCACCTGATGGCCTGGTATGCGTATTGCAGAAGCCAATTCAACATTCTCGAGCATACGAGCTCGGCGCTCAAAGAAAGTTACCATTGACTCCCAAGACGGTAAGCCTTGGACGGGTATCTCTTCCTCCCATTTTGATTGTGTAGGGCCATCGGCTTTTTTACCAATCAAATAAATGAGGAATCCGTCAAGTATTTCAGCTTTCGTAGCTATTGTGCTTAACGCTCGAAGATGCGAACTACCTTTGTCAATTATCTCTCGCAAGTCCGACGCTGAGTTTTCAGCCATAGTTTTCAAGCCAAAAAGCTGACCAATATGCGCCTGAAATTGAACACTTTTAATATCAAACCGTCTCTTTAACAAAGTTACCGCTTTGGCATAGTTTTCATGGCAGATCTCCAAGGAACGAATTGCATCAAGGGCCGTGCCAGTTAAACTTGCTCTCAAATGCTGGAACTTTTCGATGTTGCTCAGAGCTAATTCCTTATCGACGATAACCTGGAATAGCGACCAAAAGTCCGGCCAGTCTGTGACCGTACCACTGAACACAGGCAATTGTAACGCCGGCAAACGTGTTCTAGCTGATGACATGACGGGGGCTGCCAACGGCTCAATACGAGTAGACGTCTGCGAATCCTGAATGGCTTGCGAGCTCAAACATCTTGACATAGCAGCCTTTGCCATGACGAATGTTTCCATGAACTTTACACGAGCATCACTGTCAACTTCGTCGACACATATTTGCTCGAGCTGCGTCTGATTATCTTCGAATTGAGACTGAAGCTTCTCAAGCTGCTCTAATTTAACATTCACGATAGATTCGTCCAAGCTTTGCGAGCTACTTTCTGCCGCTGCGGCGCACATGGATTCAATTTGCTTTAAAAACCACCGGCTCTTTCGTTTAAGAAATTCATAATTTTTGTTCACTGATTCCACGAGGTAGGCCTTCTGCCCTTTATTTGACTTTGGCATTTTGTTTCAAACAGTTATCCAAAGCGAATTAGCAGAGGAAAAAGAATTGAGAGAGCACGCAAGTAAGCTGCTGCGACAAATGATAATGATGATGTACCAATAGCGATGATGATGTACCGAATAAGCGATGATGATGTACCGAATGCGATGATGATGTACCGAATGCAAACCCGCAATGCAAGGCTACTAATCCGAACGGGATTTGTTGTTGTTGCGACCGAGAGAGCAATGCGAAACAACAACGAAAGACAATGCAGAACAACAACGCAATCTACCGTTGCTACTTGCATACACGAGCAAAGCGAAGAAATAAATGTGCTTGCAAATTAAACTCGAAATAACAAGATTTGCGATTTAAATCCTCTATATTTGCTTAATTAATTTGCAACCTATCACGTCGGGGTCACCAAATGTTTAGGGGAACAGCAAGAGTTTTTGCTGACCGCTGTTTGACCAAACCGAAAAACTAACCGAAATAAAAAACGCGTCGAAATACGTGTGTTCGGTTTGACAAATTAACAACGAATGCATGTATTTTAGCAATTATAAGATGTACAAGGAATTGATCTTTCTAGAACAGAGAGAGTAGAATAACATAGAGCTTAGCTTACTGTTACGAACGTTTATGCTAAATTGAGCCTGATTACATTAAGAGAGTGAGAAGTTATGATGGGCAAGCCGGTTCTCTTAACACTGCCCAATTCGTCAAAGGCTAATTAGATGAAGAGAGAATATATTCAGTCAAAAAAATGGGCGTGGCACAAGAAATAAGCGTGAAGAGTATATAAGCTTCAGCCGTGCTGAAGTTAGTGTCCTTACTGGTTTTTAGTTATTTTTTTCCACCAATATTCTATAATGATAGTTTTTGCTCTTTTGGTCACATAACGGTGGGCGTAAAAAGTAATTAAATTTTCGATGTATATATCCATTTTGTTCGGGCGTTCTTTCACAAATGACACCAAATACAAAAAAACGCATGATTTTAAAGCTAACGGTAAATAAAACTCAGAATACAGAAACAAAATTAACATCTGAGCTTTCAAACATGTGTGTTTTGAAAATAAACGGTAATTAAAGCATGGAATGCAACAAAACAATTGTACGCTCTGAGCCAGTTGAAGCGATAAAGCATGTTGCAAACTGCTTTCTCGCTTTATCGCTTGAACTCGCATCTCGATTCGCACTTACTCTGACGTCTTTCGAGCGATTGCATACCAATTCACGCAAGGTCTTTTATATAAATCAATTAAATTTACAGTGACTGTCAGCTTAATTGATGCACGCAATAATTATTGAATAAAAGTGCCGTAACTTCTAATCCAAGGTAGATATCGAAAAATGGGAGATGTCATTCAAAAGAGTGTACTTTATTCATTTAAATTAGATATTCATACATTTCATATTTTATTATTTGACCTCAAATTACATAAAAAAGCAAATTAACAGACTTTTCAAAGTGAGCAGCTTATTTGATGCAATACAATTTTCATAACAAAACATCTTTTTCTTTTGGTTTAATAACAATATTAGTATTTAGTATGGTAGCCACCTTGAGCTATAACATCCTTAAGGCGATTTTGCATTGAATTAACCAGTTTTTGAGTAGTTTCTGGCTTTATTTTACTCCACTCTTCTTGTGACGCTTTTTTCAAAGATTCTTTAGACGAAATATTGTGGTTTCTTATATTAATTTCCAATAACGCCCATAAATTTTCTATGACATTTATGTCGGGAGACTGCGCCGGTGGTTCCATGAGATGAGGACAGTTCCATATAAGCCAGGTCTGTACCACTCCCGACTTATGTTTGGGGTCATTATCCTGGTAAAAACGAAAGTTTCGGCGCAGACCCAGTTTCTCGGCACTTTGTATCAAATTTTCTTTCAATATTCTAAGGTACATGTTTTTGTCCATATTCCCTTCTATAAAAACTAAGTTACCGACTCCAGTCGCTGCCATGCAAGCCCAAACCATGACACTACCGCCACCATGTTTTACAGTCGCACGCAAATTTTTTAATTGCAACTGTGTATTAGGCTTCCGCCATACAAGCGATCTTCCATCCGAGCCAAAGATGTTGAATTTGGATTCATCAGCAAAAATTACAGTATTCCAGAAATCCGAATCCTTGGAAATATAGTTTTTGGCAAAGGTTAACCGACTTTTCTTGTTTTTTTGATTGATGAATGGTTTCTTAAGTGGTACTCGACCATGAAAGTCATGTAATCGCAATATACGGCGAATTGTCGAAGCACTGCAAGCATTGCCAAGGTATTTGTGCACGTCATCAGCCAATTTTTGTGCAGACAATCTTGGGTTTTCTTTTATTTTGCGAATGATCCACCTTTCGTTGCTCGGGGTAAAAATTTTATTTGGCGCTTTTCTACCTTTGTCTTTCAACCTATTCTCTTTTAAAAATCGTTCAATGATATGTTGAACTGTAGATGACGATATATTAACAGATTCAGCTATTGAGCGCTGGCTTTTCCCATTTTTGAAATGGTGAATTATTAATTCTCTTTGCTCAATAGATGTGCGTCTGCCCATTATTAAAAATTGGTACTTCTTCACTCTAAGACTTGCTCGATTACACTAAAACTGCATAAAATTTTGTCAAATAGTCTTGCGAAACAGACAGCAAAGCAACTATCATATTATTTGGCGTCATAACGGTATCAGCTCCCGTTAAACTGTCTGCATCAAATAAGCTGCTCACTTTGAAAAGTCTGTTAATTTGCTTTTTTATGTAATTTGAGGTCAAATAATAAAATATGAAATGTATGAATAACTAATTTAAAAGAATAAAGTACACTCTTTTGAATGACATCTCCCATTTTTCGATATCTACCTTGGATTAGAAGTTACGACACTTTTATTCAATGTTTTTTGCGTGCATCAATTAAGCTGACAGTCACTGTATGTAGAAATGGACTCTGTCGGCGAGCTATTCCCAGCCTTTAAACCAGGTAGAATCGGGAGTCCTTTGCAGTATTAAAAAAATCACTAGAATTATAGCTCTCCATCTCATAAAGCAAAAAAGTTTTCCATACAAAAATTTAAGTTTTGTTAATTTTTCTTTTTTCTTTTCGTATGGGGGCTATCATTTCGATTGGTCCGATCATGCCGGTTCCAACAAATGATTCATCGTAATAAAATTGAAGACTCTGTGCAAAATTTCAGCTCGATAGCTTCAAAACTTAGGGATGAGTTTGTATATACATTGACAGACGGACGGACATGGCTATATCAAATCGTCTTGTCATCGTGATCAAGAATATATGTACTTTGTATAGTTGGAGATGTCTCAAAGTCAGTGACAAAGTAATAATACTATTCAAGTACGTGAAGAGTAAAAAAAATATGTAACTGACTTATATCTAGCTTATATCTCGGGAACTAAATATCCTACAAGAAATTTGGTATGTATGCTATTGTGATAGAGTGTAACAAGATTCAATCATAAATAATTTATGCGAAAATAGAGGTAAACGTTAGTTAGACACGTTGGTCTATCTGTTTGCCCCCTGCTGCGTAGGTCGCAAGAAGAACTATCTACGACCTACGATCCGATGATCCTGTCAAGTAGCGGTCGACGACATTTTTGATGTGACTGGATCTTATACGGATATTAAAAAGGTAGCTTTTTTTAGAGTACTCCTTGCATTTATGGGCTATTTCTAACTTCTTTTGATGTCGTTCAAGTGAAGTTCAGCATTTATGTAAAGTGTGTGTGGACTTTTTATGTAAAATGTGTGAAAGGTGAATGTGTTTGGAATCATTTTTATGTATTCTTTATTTAATTCTTTAATAACAAATGTCTATTATTTAGATGTTTGACAACACAGATCTATAAAATAAAACTTTCTGAATGCCTTTTGATTAAATTCAATATTTTTATAGGTAATATTAAAAAAAAAAAAAAAATCAATTTATGAAAGAGAAAGTTTTCTGTTTTTTTTTTTTTACTTAATGATATGAATTTGATGATTTGGATATATTTAGAAGAGGCTTGACCGGTTTAACTATTTTTTATACCCTGTACACATACTGTGTATCAGGGTATATTGTGTTTGTTTGAGCGAAATGTATGTAACGCACAGAAGGAGAGGAAGGGGACCCTATAAAGTATATATATTCTTGATCAGGACGACAAGAGAAATTGATTAAGCTATGTCCGTCCGTCTGTCCGTCCGTCCGTATTCACCAATGGTTCTCAGAAACTATAATAGCTAGAGACTAGAAATTTGGAGGGAAGACTCGTGATGCTCGGCAGCAGATCAAGTTTGAACGGTTTTGTGCCACGCCCACTCCTTCCCGCCCATCCAGCACCGCCCACTTTTTCAAAACGCTTCAACTCGAACATCCAAACAGATAGAAACATTAAAGTCGGTATGTAGACTCAGTATAAGTAGCTCTTTTCCCCCTCCTCTTCATTTCCCCTCCCCCGGTTGTTTTTTTAAATTGCTATATCTTCAAAAGTATTAAAGATACGCACCTGAAATTTTGTAGACAAGCTCAGTAAATACGTATCTTTAAAACTGCATACCAGAAAATTCCCCTCTTTTTGATAGTTGCCCCTCTATGACCAACAAACTCAAATTTTTCGTAAATTCCACATTTTTGACCGATTTACTCGAAATTTTGAACACTATTTGATCGGACGATGTCAAATCAAAATTTTGTTTGTAGACTTGGGGTGTTGCACCATCTACTGTGTGTGCAGGGTATTATATTGTCGAGTATACTCGACTATAGCTACCTTTCTGGTTTTTATTTTTTTTCGCTTGTCTATTGTAATAACATTCCTTTGTATCTCTTTTCAAGTTCTAGGAGAAGTCAGCATTGCCGAATTCTATCGACCCTGATACCTCTTTTCCATCATCGATATGTCTTGATGGAATCGTTTGCCATATTCGACACTTATATCACAACAGTAAGAAAGAAAAAAATCAAAATGAGATTGAAGGAAATGAATTTTAAGAGACATGTTGAAACCTAGCTGTTGATATTTTTGAAGGACATTGTTCACATATTCAACATAAATTTCATTTCTCTTATTGGCCAAAAAATTATTAATGACTACCCAAAAAGACTCCATGCTCTTTTTCAAAGCCAAAATTGAAAAATTATTTAATTCCATTCCATTTTTATACCCTGTACACATACTGTGTATCGGGGTATATTGTGTTTGTTTGAGCGAAATGTATGTAACGCACAGAAGGAGGGCAGGGGGACCCTATAAAGTATATATATTCTTGATTAGGACGACAAGAGAAATTGATTAAGCCATGTCCGTCCGTCTGTCCGTCCGTCTGTCTGTCCGTCTGTCCGTCCGTATTCACCAATGGTTCTCAGAAACTATAATAGCTAGAGACTTGAAATATGGAGGGTAGACTCGTGATGCTCGGCAGCAGATCAAGTTTGAATGGTTTTGTCCTTGGTCCTTCCCGCCCACCAGCACCGCCCACTTTTTTAAAACGCTATAACTCGAACATCCAAAGAGATAGAAACATGAAAGTCGGTATATAGACTAAGCATAAAGAGCTCTACAAAACTGCATACCACAATTTTACCCCCTCCTCTTAATTTCCCCTTCCCCGGTTATTTTCTTAAAATTGCTGCATCTTTAAAACTATTATAGGTACGAACCTGAAATTTTGTAGACAAGCTCAGTAAACATGTATCTGTAAAACTGCATACCACAAAATTCCCCTCTTTTTGATAGTTACCCCTCAATGACCAACAAACTAAAATTTTTCGTAAATTTCACATTTTTTGACCGATTTACTTGATATTTTGAACACTATTTGTTCGGGCGATAGCAAATCGATATTTATTTGTAGATTTGGGGTGTTGCACCGCTTACTGTGTGTGCAGGGTATTTTATTGTCGAGTATACTCGACTATAGCGTCCTTACTGGTTCTTCACATTTTTGTACGGGGGCTACAAGTTCAAGTGGTCCGATCGATACCAAACTTTACATAAACACCCTCTAGGTTTATCTGAAGATTGCCTGAATATTTTATTGAAATTGGTCAAGCCTAGGAATATGAATATTTTATTGAAATTGGTCAAGCCTAGCAATATTAATTTTTATTTAACAAATTTTATAAAAATGTAAAAAAAACAATGAAAACCCCGTTTTATTGTCAGACACAACAAATCAAAAAGTAATAGCTAAATTTACGCGGCCTATCATAGAGCAGTCTGAATTGGCGCAATAAAAACAGCGACCAATGAGCGCTAGTTATGACATTCAAGTTGAATATTTCATCGGCAAAATTAAGAGTAAACCAGTAAGGGCGCTATAGTCGAGTATACTCGACAATATAATACCCTGCACACACAATAGGCGGTGCAACAACCCAAATCTACAAAAAAAAAAATGTTGATTTGACATCGCCCGAACAAATAGTGTTCAAAATATCAAGTAAATCGGTCAAAAATTGTGAAATTTACGAAAAATTTAAGTTTGTAGGTCATTGAGGGGTAACTATCAAAAAAAGGGGAATTTTGTGGTATGCAGTTTAAAAGATACATATTTACTGAGCTTGTATACAAAATTTGTATCTTTAATAGTTTTGAAGATACAGCAATTTTAAGGAAACAACCGGGGGAGGGGAAATGAAGAGGAGGGGGAAAAATTGTGGTATGCAGTTTTGTAGAGCTACTTATACTGAGTCTACATACCGACTTTCATGTTTCGATCTTTTTGGATGTTCGAGTTATAACGTTTTAAAAAAGTGGGCGGTGCTGGATGGGCGGGAAGGAGTGGGCGTGGCACAAAACCGTTCAAACTTGATCTGCTGCCGAGCATCACGAGTCTACCCTCCAAATTTCAAGTCTCTAGCTATTATAGTTTCTGAGAACCATTGGTGAATACGGACGGACAGACGGACGGACATGGCTCAATCAATTTCTCTTGTCGTCCTGATCAAGAATATATATACTTTATGGGGTCCCCCTCCCCTCCTTCTGTGCGTTACATACATTTCGCTCAAACAAACACAATATACCCCGATACACAGTATGTGTACAGGGTATAAAAAATCACAACTAAGGAGATAAGCTACAATGTTTTTGAAAGCACCAAAATGTTTAAAAAGATATCGCGTATCGTAGCAAGGCTGAAGCTCAGATACTCTTCACGCCATTTCTTCTGCCACGCTCATTTTATTGACTAAATCTATTTTCTATTTTTCTTATTAGCCTATGAACCAATTTTCATTGTTTTTGCTCATTGGGTACCGGAGATATGCAAATTATTAATTTTTGCTAAAAATGGGCGTAACCGTGCCCGTTTTTTGGTCAAATAACTTCATGTGAAGTTTCAAGTCAATTGATTAGGAAACAGAAAAGCTTTCCATACAACGACTTGAATCTTGCTTCTCTACCCCTTTTTCATATTGTATGGCACCTACCAGTTCCAAATGTCCAATATGAATGAAACTTTCAAGAATTGTGTCGGAACATGTAAACCTACTATGTTAAGTATCAGCCCTTTATCATACAAAAGAAAAAAGTATTCCAGACAACGACATTAAGTCTTGATTTCTCTTGCTTTTCTTCATTTTGTATGGCAGATACCAGTTCCAGTTGTCCAATCTCAATGAAACTTTCAGGCATATTGTCGGATTATGTAAAACTACTATGTTTGACATTTCAGCCCTCTAACTTCCATACAACGACTCAAATTTGTTTTTCTTCTTCGTTTCGTATGGGGGCTACCAGTTCTAGTAATCCGATATGACCGACAAATGAGTAGCTCGCACAAAAAAGAAGACTGTGTGCAAAATTTCAGCTCGATATCTTCCAAACTGTGGGAGGAGATCGTTTATATACAGACAGACGGACATGGCTCAATCAACTCGTGTTTTCATCCTGATCAAGAATCTATATACTTTATATAGTCCCAAGCGCATATTTCTATGTGTTACAAACTTCAGCACAAACTTATAATACTATTCACTAACGTGAAAATTATAAATACAAAATAATATAATTGAAAATGAACTTCATTGTTAAAGAGGAGAAAAAAAAGCCAAACAATAATTCATTCTAAAAAGTCTCTGACGCGGTGGGGGAAATTTATTTGCACTATGCCAGCTATGCCCCTACTCACAGCGTTGTGTGGTCAGAGATTTGGATTGCAAATTGCGCCACCATTTCATCCAGTAGACGAGATGTCGCTAGTCCCATCCAGAGCTACGTAAGTATCGTAGTATGGTAGAGTTTAGTGTAGTGAGAGAGATTTCAGGTGAGATGACATGATATAGATTATTATAATTCATACATAATACGCGAAACGGGTCGAGAAGGGCAAAGTTCATTGTGCATCTAGGCAAAATTATGGGGACAAGGTTTCTAGTAGTGCGAATGTGAAAGAATAACAGCTTCTAAAACAATCCTGCAATAAAATAGAGAGGGAAAATCAATGAGAAGAAACTCGTATTATGGTATTAGGTATTAGGATTCCAGTTGAGGCCACGAAGCGCAAAAAGGAGAAATTGCTCCTTCACTGATTTAATGTGATCTTGAAATTTTTTGTATTACAACTTACATTTACAACAATTAAGCAAAAGCAAATTAACTAAACACAAAGAATGTAGTGAGTTTAGATCAGCCTGTGCCTATGAGAGTTAGGCTTCTAATTTAACATCATCGCCATACTTAAGTACCCGAGGGTACGATATCGAAAGAGGAAGATCATTAATGAAAATATTAAACAAGAGGGGACCAATATGACTGCCTTGAGGGACACTAGAAGATGGGACATACGAATTAAGTATCATAAAAGATAGTAGTGACAAATGTTATGTCATCACAACAGTATTAGGTGGACCAGTCGGTCTGGTCAATGAAAGAATTTAGTAGATCAAAATTAATTTTGCGGAACCAAAGTCGACGATGAGGAGATGTATTCGACGAGATGGAGACTGTATACGGTAAAGTAAGGGTTATTTCCAATGTAATGTGTAAAGAGTCTTCCGGCAACTACAAAGGGTCACATCTTGATACAACTATGCCATTAGGGCCATTAGTAAAGACAAGATCAAGTGATCTACTAATTGAGTTTAGGAAAAAGTTTTTCTGAAATAGAGGAGAATCCGTGAGGTTATCAAGGAATTCATAATTCCCAGATAGTAAAAGGAAGTTTCAAACATCGAAGTAAGACCAAGAGATGTGTGGAAGGTTGAAGTCACCAAGCACGATGAGAAAATTTTGGTCAAAATCATATGTCAGTCGTATAGCTTCCACGTGATTGATATAAATCTCTCAGCCAGCTGAGCGAAAGATGATGATTTGAACTCATGGACCATCATTTATTCAGGTACGCTTATTTTAAAAGAAGCAATCTCGCTCGGCTTTGAAATGGAAAAATTTAACCTCAACATTTGCATTGGATCCGATATTTTTAGCGATCGCATCACGGGTGGTATCAGAGGACAAACGAGAAATAAACACTTGTGTTTTAGGGGCAACTAGCTAAGAGTTAACATTCGACAACCGTCGCATGAAGACGTGTTTACTTTTTCTTGTGCTCCGAGAAATAAATTCCAAAACTCATCAGTGCAGTGAAAGATAGACCTAAGCGCCGTAAGCGCTTCCATGCAGGTATAACAGCGACTATCACAACAATATCTCTAACTACCTCAACAGTAAATACAACAACAACTTCAACAATTTCAAAAATCAACTCCCTGCTCGATTATAACACCCGCTCTGCAAGAGCCATCAAGTAATGCAAACAAAATCAAATCAAATACAACGAACGGCGCACTCTCAGCAAAACAGAATGCAAAGAAGGAAAATGTTAGGTCGGCCGTGCAGACTGAAATGGATAGCTACATTCAAATTAAACGAAAGTCGAGCCCAACAACAACACGTTCGAAATTCTGACAGACAGTTATGACGATCTGACTCCGGAAGCAGAAGGTGATAAAAGGAAGCCAAAGCCACCCCCAATATACATCCGAGAAAAAAGCTGCAGAAGCTTAATAAATTTGTCGAGCTCATTGGGAAGGACAACTTCCACATAATTTCCCTTAAAAAGGTAAACATCCACGAAACTAAAGTGCAAACTAAGTCTGAAGACAGCTACAGAGTATTGTCGAAGCATCTAAGCGACAGCAAAAAAAATTTGTATGCATACCAACTAAAAAGCAACAAGGGCCTGTAAGTTGTACTATGATTCAAGTTAAAGCTGTTTTGAACATCCTAAATAGGGATAGGAAGCCACAAATACTTTACAAGGTGGAACTTAAAGAAAGCTAGCCGCCTAAGAAAACCCAAGTGCACCCAGTATAAAAACTTCAATTTTTATTGCACCGTAGAATCACTGTAGAAGAACCAATCAAACGCAACGGTTCGGTACAATGTGCGAATTGCCAAGAATATGGACATATAAGGTCGTACTGTACTTTGCGTCCGGTATGTGTAACTTGGTGAGAGCTTCATGACATCACACACTGCCCAGGGAACAAAGGCGACGCCAGCACTAAAATGTGCGCCAACTGCGGTGGTAATCACACAGCTAACTACATAGGTTGCCCAATATATAAGGAACTGAAAAGTCGAATTCAGCAGCGAATGACCACTGCACGCTCCAAATCCAACCCAAATGATTTCTTCTCGATGGCAGCCAGATCCTCACTTGGCCCTGACATCTCATCCGTATCATTTGTGAGCGCTTTCAAATCAGGAATGGCACCTCCTACCTCAAATACGCTGCACTCACAACCATGTAGAGCTGAACGCGGCTCAACAGTACCAACCATCGGAGCAGCGCAACACAGCAGCTTCGAAGTAATGTTATCAACCATGCAGCAAAGCCTTATGGAGTTTATGTCATTTATGCGGACAACATGCAGGATCTAATGCGAAACCAAAATCTGCTAATTCAAATGGTGATATCTCAGCAGTCCAAATAATCAATGGCTTCCCTTCGTATATCTACGTGGAATTCTAAGTGTTTCACAGCATAAACTTGAGCTAGCTCAATTTCTACTTGACAAGCACATTGAAGTAATGCTACTCTCAGAAACACACCTTACAAACAAATATAATTTTAACATACGAGGCTACTTATTCTACGGAACAAATCATCCTGATGGTAAAGCACATAGTGGGACTGGTATTCTAATAAGAATCCGCTTTAAATACCACTGCCATAAAACATTTACTGAAAATTATACACAAGCCACATCTATAAACATTCAATTAGATAGTGGATAGCCCCCTCGCTTCACTATATCTGAAGCTGAGTTCGTGCAGTTTTTTAACTCACTGGCAGCAGGAGATTACAATGTCAAGCACACTCACTGGGGATCTTGTTTCGTGACCCCAAAAGGAAAACAGCTGTGCAATGCAATTATAAAAGCCAGCAATACGCTCGTTCATCGCACTCCCGGCAGACCAACATACTGGCCGGTTCATCAAATAAACTACCCGACCTACTTGCCTTTACAATAACCAAAAATATTTCTCGAAACCTTGTAAACGCCGAAAGTCTTTCAGATCTCTCATCTGATCACTCGCCTGTAATAATTAACCTACTTCGACATCCAAAAACTGTAGATCAACCGAGTAGATTGACTTCGCATAAAACCAACTGAGTCAGATACAAAAAATACTTTAGCTAACACATTGAAGCTCAATCCTTCCCTAACCGTTGAAGCTGAGATCGACAGCTTTGTAAATAATCTAGAATCCGACTTCGTCACCGCAGCTTGTATCGCAAAACCTCAAACTGCACAAGTGCCATACAACCAAAATAAGACGAATCTTCAAATCGACCAGCTCGTTATCGAAAAGCGACGTTTACGTCGAGTATGGCAATCAAGCAGATCGCCATCTACACGACATAGGCCCATAAAAAACATCGCTGGCGGCTGGGCCCGCAGCGATGAAAAAAGAGCAAGAATATTTGGCGCCCACTTTGAAAATGTGTTGCAACCAAATAGTTCCACAAATGCGACTATGTTGGATTTTATGCTACAGCACAGTAGAGCTTTGTTTATTTCGTGAATAGTTATAAGTAAAGTGAATATATAGTTTATAAGTAATAATGCGCTGTATGTCAATACGTCCTGTCACGATGAGAGTTGGCGATCGAAGGTAATTTTTCAGTGTTGTGAATTGGCGTCAGTAACATATGGCGCTAGGGTTGTCAGCATGTTCTAAGCTAGTGAGTTGTCAGATGCATAGTTCTTTCCAACACTTCCCCTCAGATGATATTACACTAGCTGTCTCATGCCTAACGAAGATTTGCAGGAGTTGTGCTTCTGTGTTGCGAGGCCTTTGGTTAATACATCAGCTGGCATCTCGGTTGTTGGTATATACTTAACCAGTATGTCTCCATTTTCTACTAATTGACGCACAAAGTGGTGGCAAATATCAACATGCTTTGTACGTTTGTGGAACAAAGGGTTTTTGGTGAGTTGCCCTGCTCCCTGGTTGTCGTTGTATATTATCGTTGTAGGTATTTTGCCTAATACCTCTTGCAGGAAACTTCTTAAATGTATTGCTTCTTTCGACGATTCGGAGAGAGACATGTACTCTGCTTCGGTGCTGGTCATCGCAACCGTTCGTTGCTTTCGGCATGCCCAAGTTATTGCTGCGTTTGCCAGAATAAACGCATATCCAGTGAAGGATTTTCGATCATCGAGATTCGCACCCCAATCAGCATCGGCGTAACCAACCAGATCTTTGCACGTTTTTGTATATAGTATACCGACGTGTTGTGTGCCTTTAAGGTAGCGCAAGACTCGTTTTGCGGCTTCCCAGTGTCTCTTACCGTAGTTCGTGTTATATTGGCTCAGTACGCTCACTGAGTGTGCGATGTCAGGACGTGTTGATACGGCCAACCACATAAGGCCACCAATTAAACTTTGGTATGGAACCTTTTCCATTTCTTTTTCTTCATCTTCAGATTTAGGACACATGTCAGCTGATAACTTTTCGCTTGTGTTCATGGGTGTGTTAGCTGGTTTGCAGTCTTCCATTCTGAACTGCTTCAACAAATCATTGGTGTACTTTGACTGGGACATTGAGAACTCATTTTTATCTCTGTTGTGTTTGAACTCAATTCCCAAGCAATATGACAAGTAGCCTAAGTCTTTCATTTCGAATGCTTTTGCAAGTTCGGATTTCAAATCCTTCAGCATTTTGTCGTTGTTTGACGCTACTATCAAGTCATCTACATATATTGCAACAATGATGATCTCTTTTCCTGCTCTGAGGAAATACACACACGGGTCAGCTGCAATCGGCTTTAATTTCATCTCTTTCAGTTTGTTGTCGAGCTTTTTATACCATTGGCGTCCGCTTTGCTTTAGTCCGTATAAAGCTTTGTTAGTATCGTATGGAACTCTTGAGGAAACTCAACAAAGATTTCTTCGTCAATGTCACCATTTAAGTAAGCGCTATTGAAGTCTAATTGGAACACATCCAGTTCTAGTTCGACGGCAAGGGTATAAAAAATCACAACTAAGGAGATAAGCTACAATGTTTTTGAAAGCACCAAAATGTTTAAAAAGATATCGCGTATCGTAGCAAGGCTGAAGCTCAGATACTCTTCACGCCATTTCTTCTGCCACGCTCATTTTATTGACTAAATCTATTTTCTATTTTTCTTATTAGCCTATGAACCAATTTTCATTGTTTTTGCTCATTGGGTACCGGAGATATGCAAATTATTAATTTTTGCTAAAAATGGGCGTAACCGTGCCCGTTTTTTGGTCAAATAACTTCATGTGAAGTTTCAAGTCAATTGATTAGGAAACAGAAAAGCTTTCCATACAACGACTTGAATCTTGCTTCTCTACCCCTTTTTCATATTGTATGGCACCTACCAGTTCCAAATGTCCAATATGAATGAAACTTTCAAGAATTGTGTCGGAACATGTAAACCTACTATGTTAAGTATCAGCCCTTTATCATACAAAAGAAAAAAGTATTCCAGACAACGACATTAAGTCTTGATTTCTCTTGCTTTTCTTCATTTTGTATGGCAGATACCAGTTCCAGTTGTCCAATCTCAATGAAACTTTCAGGCATATTGTCGGATTATGTAAAACTACTATGTTTGACATTTCAGCCCTCTAACTTCCATACAACGACTCAAATTTGTTTTTCTTCTTCGTTTCGTATGGGGGCTACCAGTTCTAGTAATCCGATATGACCGACAAATGAGTAGCTCGCACAAAAAAGAAGACTGTGTGCAAAATTTCAGCTCGATATCTTCCAAACTGTGGGAGGAGATCGTTTATATACAGACAGACGGACATGGCTCAATCAACTCGTGTTTTCATCCTGATCAAGAATCTATATACTTTATATAGTCCCAAGCGCATATTTCTATGTGTTACAAACTTCAGCACAAACTTATAATACTATTCACTAACGTGAAAATTATAAATACAAAATAATATAATTGAAAATGAACTTCATTGTTAAAGAGGAGAAAAAAAAGCCAAACAATAATTCATTCTAAAAAGTCTCTGACGCGGTGGGGGAAATTTATTTGCACTATGCCAGCTATGCCCCTACTCACAGCGTTGTGTGGTCAGAGATTTGGATTGCAAATTGCGCCACCATTTCATCCAGTAGACGAGATGTCGCTAGTCCCATCCAGAGCTACGTAAGTATCGTAGTATGGTAGAGTTTAGTGTAGTGAGAGAGATTTCAGGTGAGATGACATGATATAGATTATTATAATTCATACATAATACGCGAAACGGGTCGAGAAGGGCAAAGTTCATTGTGCATCTAGGCAAAATTATGGGGACAAGGTTTCTAGTAGTGCGAATGTGAAAGAATAACAGCTTCTAAAACAATCCTGCAATAAAATAGAGAGGGAAAATCAATGAGAAGAAACTCGTATTATGGTATTAGGTATTAGGATTCCAGTTGAGGCCACGAAGCGCAAAAAGGAGAAATTGCTCCTTCACTGATTTAATGTGATCTTGAAATTTTTTGTATTACAACTTACATTTACAACAATTAAGCAAAAGCAAATTAACTAAACACAAAGAATGTAGTGAGTTTAGATCAGCCTGTGCCTATGAGAGTTAGGCTTCTAATTTAACATCATCGCCATACTTAAGTACCCGAGGGTACGATATCGAAAGAGGAAGATCATTAATGAAAATATTAAACAAGAGGGGACCAATATGACTGCCTTGAGGGACACTAGAAGATGGGACATACGAATTAAGTATCATAAAAGATAGTAGTGACAAATGTTATGTCATCACAACAGTATTAGGTGGACCAGTCGGTCTGGTCAATGAAAGAATTTAGTAGATCAAAATTAATTTTGCGGAACCAAAGTCGACGATGAGGAGATGTATTCGACGAGATGGAGACTGTATACGGTAAAGTAAGGGTTATTTCCAATGTAATGTGTAAAGAGTCTTCCGGCAACTACAAAGGGTCACATCTTGATACAACTATGCCATTAGGGCCATTAGTAAAGACAAGATCAAGTGATCTACTAATTGAGTTTAGGAAAAAGTTTTTCTGAAATAGAGGAGAATCCGTGAGGTTATCAAGGAATTCATAATTCCCAGATAGTAAAAGGAAGTTTCAAACATCGAAGTAAGACCAAGAGATGTGTGGAAGGTTGAAGTCACCAAGCACGATGAGAAAATTTTGGTCAAAATCATATGTCAGTCGTATAGCTTCCACGTGATTGATATAAATCTCTCAGCCAGCTGAGCGAAAGATGATGATTTGAACTCATGGACCATCATTTATTCAGGTACGCTTATTTTAAAAGAAGCAATCTCGCTCGGCTTTGAAATGGAAAAATTTAACCTCAACATTTGCATTGGATCCGATATTTTTAGCGATCGCATCACGGGTGGTATCAGAGGACAAACGAGAAATAAACACTTGTGTTTTAGGGGCAACTAGCTAAGAGTTAACATTCGACAACCGTCGCATGAAGACGTGTTTACTTTTTCTTGTGCTCCGAGAAATAAATTCCAAAACTCATCAGTGCAGTGAAAGATAGACCTAAGCGCCGTAAGCGCTTCCATGCAGGTATAACAGCGACTATCACAACAATATCTCTAACTACCTCAACAGTAAATACAACAACAACTTCAACAATTTCAAAAATCAACTCCCTGCTCGATTATAACACCCGCTCTGCAAGAGCCATCAAGTAATGCAAACAAAATCAAATCAAATACAACGAACGGCGCACTCTCAGCAAAACAGAATGCAAAGAAGGAAAATGTTAGGTCGGCCGTGCAGACTGAAATGGATAGCTACATTCAAATTAAACGAAAGTCGAGCCCAACAACAACACGTTCGAAATTCTGACAGACAGTTATGACGATCTGACTCCGGAAGCAGAAGGTGATAAAAGGAAGCCAAAGCCACCCCCAATATACATCCGAGAAAAAAGCTGCAGAAGCTTAATAAATTTGTCGAGCTCATTGGGAAGGACAACTTCCACATAATTTCCCTTAAAAAGGTAAACATCCACGAAACTAAAGTGCAAACTAAGTCTGAAGACAGCTACAGAGTATTGTCGAAGCATCTAAGCGACAGCAAAAAAAATTTGTATGCATACCAACTAAAAAGCAACAAGGGCCTGTAAGTTGTACTATGATTCAAGTTAAAGCTGTTTTGAACATCCTAAATAGGGATAGGAAGCCACAAATACTTTACAAGGTGGAACTTAAAGAAAGCTAGCCGCCTAAGAAAACCCAAGTGCACCCAGTATAAAAACTTCAATTTTTATTGCACCGTAGAATCACTGTAGAAGAACCAATCAAACGCAACGGTTCGGTACAATGTGCGAATTGCCAAGAATATGGACATATAAGGTCGTACTGTACTTTGCGTCCGGTATGTGTAACTTGGTGAGAGCTTCATGACATCACACACTGCCCAGGGAACAAAGGCGACGCCAGCACTAAAATGTGCGCCAACTGCGGTGGTAATCACACAGCTAACTACATAGGTTGCCCAATATATAAGGAACTGAAAAGTCGAATTCAGCAGCGAATGACCACTGCACGCTCCAAATCCAACCCAAATGATTTCTTCTCGATGGCAGCCAGATCCTCACTTGGCCCTGACATCTCATCCGTATCATTTGTGAGCGCTTTCAAATCAGGAATGGCACCTCCTACCTCAAATACGCTGCACTCACAACCATGTAGAGCTGAACGCGGCTCAACAGTACCAACCATCGGAGCAGCGCAACACAGCAGCTTCGAAGTAATGTTATCAACCATGCAGCAAAGCCTTATGGAGTTTATGTCATTTATGCGGACAACATGCAGGATCTAATGCGAAACCAAAATCTGCTAATTCAAATGGTGATATCTCAGCAGTCCAAATAATCAATGGCTTCCCTTCGTATATCTACGTGGAATTCTAAGTGTTTCACAGCATAAACTTGAGCTAGCTCAATTTCTACTTGACAAGCACATTGAAGTAATGCTACTCTCAGAAACACACCTTACAAACAAATATAATTTTAACATACGAGGCTACTTATTCTACGGAACAAATCATCCTGATGGTAAAGCACATAGTGGGACTGGTATTCTAATAAGAATCCGCTTTAAATACCACTGCCATAAAACATTTACTGAAAATTATACACAAGCCACATCTATAAACATTCAATTAGATAGTGGATAGCCCCCTCGCTTCACTATATCTGAAGCTGAGTTCGTGCAGTTTTTTAACTCACTGGCAGCAGGAGATTACAATGTCAAGCACACTCACTGGGGATCTTGTTTCGTGACCCCAAAAGGAAAACAGCTGTGCAATGCAATTATAAAAGCCAGCAATACGCTCGTTCATCGCACTCCCGGCAGACCAACATACTGGCCGGTTCATCAAATAAACTACCCGACCTACTTGCCTTTACAATAACCAAAAATATTTCTCGAAACCTTGTAAACGCCGAAAGTCTTTCAGATCTCTCATCTGATCACTCGCCTGTAATAATTAACCTACTTCGACATCCAAAAACTGTAGATCAACCGAGTAGATTGACTTCGCATAAAACCAACTGAGTCAGATACAAAAAATACTTTAGCTAACACATTGAAGCTCAATCCTTCCCTAACCGTTGAAGCTGAGATCGACAGCTTTGTAAATAATCTAGAATCCGACTTCGTCACCGCAGCTTGTATCGCAAAACCTCAAACTGCACAAGTGCCATACAACCAAAATAAGACGAATCTTCAAATCGACCAGCTCGTTATCGAAAAGCGACGTTTACGTCGAGTATGGCAATCAAGCAGATCGCCATCTACACGACATAGGCCCATAAAAAACATCGCTGGCGGCTGGGCCCGCAGCGATGAAAAAAGAGCAAGAATATTTGGCGCCCACTTTGAAAATGTGTTGCAACCAAATAGTTCCACAAATGCGACTATGTTGGATTTTATGCTACAGCACAGTAGAGCTTTGTTTATTTCGTGAATAGTTATAAGTAAAGTGAATATATAGTTTATAAGTAATAATGCGCTGTATGTCAATACGTCCTGTCACGATGAGAGTTGGCGATCGAAGGTAATTTTTCAGTGTTGTGAATTGGCGTCAGTAACATATGGCGCTAGGGTTGTCAGCATGTTCTAAGCTAGTGAGTTGTCAGATGCATAGTTCTTTCCAACACTTCCCCTCAGATGATATTACACTAGCTGTCTCATGCCTAACGAAGATTTGCAGGAGTTGTGCTTCTGTGTTGCGAGGCCTTTGGTTAATACATCAGCTGGCATCTCGGTTGTTGGTATATACTTAACCAGTATGTCTCCATTTTCTACTAATTGACGCACAAAGTGGTGGCAAATATCAACATGCTTTGTACGTTTGTGGAACAAAGGGTTTTTGGTGAGTTGCCCTGCTCCCTGGTTGTCGTTGTATATTATCGTTGTAGGTATTTTGCCTAATACCTCTTGCAGGAAACTTCTTAAATGTATTGCTTCTTTCGACGATTCGGAGAGAGACATGTACTCTGCTTCGGTGCTGGTCATCGCAACCGTTCGTTGCTTTCGGCATGCCCAAGTTATTGCTGCGTTTGCCAGAATAAACGCATATCCAGTGAAGGATTTTCGATCATCGAGATTCGCACCCCAATCAGCATCGGCGTAACCAACCAGATCTTTGCACGTTTTTGTATATAGTATACCGACGTGTTGTGTGCCTTTAAGGTAGCGCAAGACTCGTTTTGCGGCTTCCCAGTGTCTCTTACCGTAGTTCGTGTTATATTGGCTCAGTACGCTCACTGAGTGTGCGATGTCAGGACGTGTTGATACGGCCAACCACATAAGGCCACCAATTAAACTTTGGTATGGAACCTTTTCCATTTCTTTTTCTTCATCTTCAGATTTAGGACACATGTCAGCTGATAACTTTTCGCTTGTGTTCATGGGTGTGTTAGCTGGTTTGCAGTCTTCCATTCTGAACTGCTTCAACAAATCATTGGTGTACTTTGACTGGGACATTGAGAACTCATTTTTATCTCTGTTGTGTTTGAACTCAATTCCCAAGCAATATGACAAGTAGCCTAAGTCTTTCATTTCGAATGCTTTTGCAAGTTCGGATTTCAAATCCTTCAGCATTTTGTCGTTGTTTGACGCTACTATCAAGTCATCTACATATATTGCAACAATGATGATCTCTTTTCCTGCTCTGAGGAAATACACACACGGGTCAGCTGCAATCGGCTTTAATTTCATCTCTTTCAGTTTGTTGTCGAGCTTTTTATACCATTGGCGTCCGCTTTGCTTTAGTCCGTATAAAGCTTTGTTAGTATCGTATGGAACTCTTGAGGAAACTCAACAAAGATTTCTTCGTCAATGTCACCATTTAAGTAAGCGCTATTGAAGTCTAATTGGAACACATCCAGTTCTAGTTCGACGGCAAGTGCTACTAGTGTACGTATTGATCCCAGTCGTGCCACTGGCGAAAACGTCTCGACGTAATCAATGCCTTCTCGTTGCGTATACCCTTTTGCAACTAATCGAGCCTTGAAGCATGCCACTGCGCAATTCTGCTTGTATTTCATCTTCAAGACCCACTTGGTTTCGATGACTTTTCGTTTCTCTGGACGCTTCACGATTTCCCAAGTGCAGTTTTTCTTTAACGATTGATACTCTTTCATCATTGCATCTTTCCATTCAGATGCGTTTGGCCCTGTAAGCGCTTGCGTTGCTGATATTGGGTCGACTTCTTTCGCTAATGAAGTGACCTCAAAAAACTCATTTTCTGACTCTTGACTTTCGATTGTTTGGTTTCTTTCAATGTTGGTCATGTTGTATACCAACTTGGGTCGCCCAGGTTTGCCGGTGTATTGTTTTCTTGGTCTTCCTGGTCCACGTGTTGACGGAACGTTGTTAACGATTTCGTCGTCGGTTGCGCATTCTTCTTCTTCGTCTTCATTTTGATCGTGTTCGCTTTGATGACTGTCGGGTACACAACCCACTCCTGAGTCATCTTCTTCTTCTGTGAACTCTTCGAAATGTTCATCGTTATCAAAGAGGTTTGTGAATACAACGTCTTGACTCTTTTAGACGATTCTTGCGTTTCTGTCATATAAACGGTAAGCTTTGGCATCATCACAATAGCCAATAAACACGCAACGTCTTGATTTTGCGCTGAACTTTGCTTTTGGTCGTTTGTCGAGTGCATACGCAATTTGTCCGAATGTGCGAAAATGTTTGACGATTGGGATTCTCTTCATCCACAACTTGAAAAGCGTGTCACCACATATACTCTTGGACGGACATCTGTTTCGAATGTAGTTCGCTGTGTTTACCGCTTCTGCCCAATAATTTGGCGGTAACCTCGCATGTAACATCATGCAGCGCGCCATTTCGACTAGTGTTCTGTTCTTTCGTTCAGCAATACCATTTTGTTGAGGAGTGTATTCCACCGAATACTCATGCTTGATGCCATTTTCCACTAGAAAACTTTTGAAACTATTATTTGTGTATTCCGTGCCATTGTCTGTTCTTATCGATTTCAACTTTTTACCTGTTTTCCGTTCAGCGTAATTTTTGTACTCTTTGAATTTATTTAATATGTCGGACTTACTTTTGACTGTATAAATTTCGCACCATTTTGAGTAGTTGTCGATAAAGGTTACAAAATACCTATTACCACCATTGCTTGTTACACGCATGGGACCACATACGTCGCTGTGTACTAACTCAAGCAATTCTGTTGATTTTGTGTCAGATATTGGAAATGGCCTCTGAGTTTGCTTCCCCTTAATTCATGATTCGCAAATAGGTAAGCTTTCGTTTGTATTCGCACTTATTCCTTGTGCCGAATGTTTTTGTATCATTTCTTTTAGATCCCTTTCATTTAGGTGACCAAGTCTTTCATGCCATTCTTTTAGGTTGCTGTTCTTTCTGAATGCTATGTTGCTTCGTTCGATTCGTTCACTTACGTAGTATAAATCCTGATGTCGATATGCTGTGAACACTGTCTGTCCATTCGACCTTATTACTCGTGCACTATCCTTCTTGAATAGTATATTGAAGCCATTGTCACATATCTTTGAGACTGATAGAAGGTTTTCTTTCAAATCTGGAACGTACAGTGTATTCTTTAAGCTTACACAAAGCTCTTTGCTTGGGTTGAATGACACATTTCCATTTCCTTCTATTTCTGTGCGATTGCCATTCGCTAAGTTTAATATTGGGCAATTTGTTGATCGCACTTCGTTGAATCGTTCCTTTTGTGCACACATGTGTGACGAAGCTCCGGAATCAAGGCACCATCCTTTGATGTTTTTATTTACGAACTTCGCTTCATGTATAAACATACTTTCTTTTGGGCTGCTTTCATTTTCATTTGCTCTTTTCGATCTGCAGTCTACTGCTTTGTGACCAACTTTGCCACAAGCGTAACATTTAAATTTTGGTTTATCTTTTGGCTTGCCTTTGTATTTCCTGCTTGCTATTAAAGCTCCGGCTGTCGATTCATTTCTCTTTCTATTACGAGACTCGTATTCATCCAATAGTTTTATTTTTAACGCTTCGGGATCTATTAACGTTCTATTATTATATAACGAGTGGGGGCTGAGGACTGGTATATGCCTTGCAATTTTTTCCACACTTCATTTGACGTTTTGCATTCTTTAATTTGTTTAAGTTCCGTTGTTGATATGGCCAAAATCAAGTCAGATTTTGCCTTCGCGTCCGCTTTTTCCCAATTGGCCACGTTTGTCTCCGTTTTCAGACAAGTGCCATTTACGTATTTCCACGTTTCATTTTTTATCAAGAGCGCTTCAATTTGAATTTTCCAGGTATCATAATTGTCTTTATTTAAAGGCTCTATTCGTACAGTTGCCGCACTCATTTTTGGTCACGCAACTTTTTCTTGTACACTCAAATATTGTCTAGACAACACGGCGTCACTTATACCCGTATTTACTGTCTGACGAAATTCTGACTACAGGCACACAGCTTTGAATGATCTTGTTCGTCTTCGTTGTCAGCTACACAAACCGTTATGACAACAACAACACACATTCCCGAATGTAGTCTAGATTCTTCGATTCGACGTATTCCCCGAATTACAACAAAATTCTTTTACGACGCACTTATTGTTTTTGCTACACAAGCAAAGCTTCGTTCTATCGCTACACAAGCAAGAAGAAACACAACACTATACATACATATATATTCTTTGCTACACAAGCAATTATTTTTCTTTTCACTTTTACTAGCGCAGGCTTAGTGATCCTGGGTACATAACCTGTTGGATTTTATGCTACAGCAGAGTAGAGCTTTGTTTATTTAGTGAATAGTTATAAGTATAGTGAATATAATATGATATAGTTTATAAGTAATAATGCGTAAAAGAATTTTGTTGTAATTCGGGGAATACGTCAAATCGAAGAATCTAGACTACATTCGGGAATGTGTGTTGTTGTTGTCATAACGGCTTGTATAGGTGACAACGAAGACGAACAGGAACAAAGCTGTGAGCGTGTAGTTAGAATTTCGTCAGACAGTAAATACGGGTATAAGTGACGCCGTGTTGTCTAGACAATATTTGAGTGTACAAGAAAAAGTTGCGTGACCAAAAATGAGTGCGACAACTATACGAATAGAACCTTTAAAAAAAGACAATTATGATACCTGGAAAATTCACATTGAAGCGCTCTTCATAAAAAACGAAACGTGGAAATACGTAAACGGCACTTGTCTGAAAACGGAGACAAACGTGGCCAATTGGAAAAAAGAGGACGCGAAGGCAAAATCTGACTTGATTTTGGCCAAATCAACAACGAATTAAAGAATGCAAAACGTTAAATGAAGTGTGAAAAAAATTGCAAGGCATATACCAGTCCTCAGACCCCACTCATAAAGTGGCACTGCTGAAATCACTCATTTTGTTAATACAACACCCAGGAGGAGATATGAGAACTCACCTCGACAAATTTTTCGACATTGTTGACAAAATTAATGAAATAGATCTGGTAAATATAGATAGCTTGTTAACAATACTGCTACTTTATAGCATCTCAGACGAATATGAAACATTTCGGATTGCTATCGAAACGCGGGACACGTTAATAGATCGTTAAAAATAAAAACCCGTTAATAAATATAATAGAAGCGTTAAAAATAAAACTATTGGATGAATACGAGGCTCGTAATAGAAAGAGAAATGAATCGATAGCCGGAGCTTTAATTGCAAGCAGGAAATATAAAGGCAAGCCAAAAGATAAACCAAAATTTAAATGTTACGCTTGTGGCAAAGTTGGTCACAAAGCAGTAGACTGCAGATCGAAAAGAGCAAATGAAAATGAAAGCAGCCCAAAAGAAAGTATGTTTATACATGAAGCGAAGTTCGTAAATAAAAACATCAAAGGATGGTGCCTTGATTCCGGAGCTTCGTCACACATGTGTGCACAAAAGGAACGATTCAACGAAGTGCGATCAACAAATTGCCCAATATTAAACTTAGCGAATGGCAATCGCACAGAAATAGAAGGAAATGGAAATGTGTCATTCAACCCAAGCAAAGAGCTTTGTGTAAGCTTAAAGAATACACTGTACGTTCCAGATTTGAAAGAAAACCTTCTATCAGTCTCAAAGATATGCGACAATGGCTTCAATATACTATTCAAGAAGGATAGTGCACGAGTAATAAGGTCGAATGGACAGACAGTGTTCACAGCATATCGACATCAGGATTTATACTACGTAAGTGAACAAATCGAACGAAGCAACACAGCATCCAGTAAGAACAGCAACCTCAAAGAATGGCACAAAAGACTTGGTCACCTAAATGAAAGGGATCTAAAAGAAATGATAAAAAAGCATTCGGCACATGGAATAAGTGATAACAAGCAATGGTGGTAATAGGTATTTTGTAACCTTTATCGACAACTACTCAAAATGGTGCGAAATTTATACAGTCAAAAGAAAGTCCGACATATTAAATAAATTCAAAGAGTAGAAAAATTACGCTGAACGGAAAACAGGTAAAAAGTTGAAGTCGATAAGAACAGACAATGGCACGGAATACACAAATAATAGTTTCAAAACTTTTCTCTTTGCACTCGACAAACGACCAAAAGCAAAGTTCAGCGCAAAATCAAGACGTTGCGTGTTTATTGGCTATTGTGATGATGCCAAAGCTTACCGTTTATATGACAGAAACGCAAGAATCGTCTTAAGGGTCGAGACGTTTGTATTTACAAACCTTTTTGATAACGATGAACATTTCGAATAGTTCACAGAAGAAGAAAATTACTCAGGAGTGGGTTGTGTACCCGACAGTCATCAAAATGAACACGATCAAAACGAACACGATCAAAACGAACACGATCAAAACGAACACGATCAAAATGAAGACGAAGAAGAAGAATGCGCAACCGACGACGAAATCGTTAACAACGTTCCGTCAACACGTGGACCAGGAAGACCAAGAAAACAATACACCGGCAAACCTGGGCGACCCAAGTTGGTATACAACATGACCAACATTGAAAGAAATCCAACAAGCGAAAGTCAAGAGTCAGAAGATGAGTTTTTCGAGGTCACTTCATCAGCGAAAGAAGTCGACCCAATATCAGCAACGCAAGCGCTTATAGGGCCAAACGCATCTGAATGGAAAAATGCAATGATGAAAGAGTATTAATCGTTAAAAAAACCTGCACTTGGGAAGTTGTAAAGCGTCCAGAGAATCGAAAAGTCATCGAAACCAAGTGGGTCTTGGAGACGAAATACAAGCAGAATGGCACAGTGGCATGCTACAAGGCTTGATTAGTTGCAAAAGGATATACGCAACGAGAAGGCATTGATTACGTCGAGACGTTTTCGCCAGTGGCACGACTGGGATCAATACGTTCACTAGTAGCACTTGCCGTCGAACTAGAATTGGATGTGTTCCAATTAGACTTCAATAGCGCTTACTTGAATGGTGACATTGACGAAGAAATCTTTGTTGAGTTTCCTCAAGAGTTCCATACGATACTACCAAGGCAAGAAAAACTCAAATATGACCAGGACAAAGTGTGTCGACTTAATAAAGCTTTATACCGACTAAAGCAAAGCGGACGCCAATGGTATAAAAAGCTCGACAACAAACTGAAAGAGATGAAATTAAAGCCGCTTGCATAGACATACCGCGCATTATTACTTATAAACTATATTATATTCACTGTACTTATAACTATTCACTAAATGAACAAAGATTTACTCTACTGCAGCATAAAATCCAACATATGCAGGTCACAATTTCCATTTGAAACAAAAAAACCAAAACAAATTTGTATTTTCAATAGATTCTAGTTAAACCTCAAAAATCGAAAAAAAGTTAGAAATTCAACAATTTTTCCCAACTTAAAAAAAAAATTTTTTTTTTTTAAATTTCACTTTAGATTGTTTAAAAAAGGGGTTAATTATAACTTTTTTTTAAGGTTTCTTAGGTTGAACTAGAAGAGAATTTAATCCTGAATACAATCAATTTTGTCTCGTTTCGATAGGACGTTACATTTTTTTCCTATCTTTCCCGCCAATTAGGAAAAATCGAAAAAATGAAAAACCGGGAAATTGTGCGTCAAAGTTTTCGTTTATAAAAAATCGCTCGTATACATGCTCGACGCTTGCTCACTATTTCATCTGCAACTCCGAAAATAATTTGAATTTGTTTCTGAAATTTTAGGGATACATTCTTGGATAGTTTGGGAAAACATTTATGCAAAAAAAAAAAAAGTCGATTTTTTGAAGCCTCTAAAGCTGGCTTCCCCCTTAAAGCACCACAATGTAACCAAATTTTGTTCATTGCGCCAGTTACTACTTCCAGTACTTAAAGTATCGATTTTTTTTTGTGATTGAGTCATTGTTTCGCGACTTGCATTAAGTGTTTCGATGCGTTGTTTGGGTTGGCAGCTGCGTATAAACTAGTCATGGGGAAACTTGGCCATAGAAGACATCCAGTGCCCAGCTGCCCAACATTCCTAAGGAAGATAGTTTCACACAGTTTACTAAGTTAATTAACTTCGAAGAGATAATGGGTATAGTAAGCCATATCAAAAACGATAAGGCGCCAGGCCCAGATGGCATCCCGAACAAGGCACTAAAACTTATCATCGCCTCGGTGCCCGGGATCTTCGTGGATCTGTTCAACGCCTGCCTCGTAGAGAAGACGTTCCCAGAAAGATGGAAAATACAAAACCTGGTGCTAAGACCCAAAGGAGGGAAACAACCCGAGGACCCATCCGCATACCGACCACTCTGCCTGCTAGACACGGTTGGCAAGATACTGGAGAAGATTATTTGTAACAGGATAGAGGCGTCTTTACAACAAACAAACGGTTTATCCGATCACCAATTTGGATTTCGGAAGAAACGATTCACAATTGACGCAATTAAGACAGTCACAGAAACATCGAAGGCAGCAATAGAAGGAAAGCGCTGGTCTGGAGGTACAAAACAGTACTGCTTAATAACAACACTAGACGTTAAAAACGCCTTTAATTCAGCACGTTGGCCAAATATACTCAATGCGCTACGTAAAAAAAGAATTCCAGAATACCTTGTAGCACTCATCGATAGCTACTTCGAAAATCGAATCGTGAGGACATTGGTCAGGAAAGATATCACGTCACTGGAGGAGTGCCACAAGGGTCAGTGCTGGGCTCCCTCGGTGCAAAAATAGTAGGATTCGCTGATGATATCGCCCTTGTAGTGGTAGCTTAACACTTGATCGAAGTTGAAAATGCTAGTAATACATCAATAAACATCACCCATGCGGGGCTTGTAGCGAATGGATTAGAACTTGCCAAACACAAAACCGAAGCAGTACTTATCAGTAGTAGGAAAAAAGTTGAAACGGCAGTGCTGACGATTGGCAAAACATTAATAACATCTAAGCCGGCGATGAAATATTTGGGAGTGATGATAGACCACAGGCTGACGTACAAGTACCACTTGGAACATGCTAGCAAAAAGGCCGCCGTCGCCATGTGATCCCGAGCCAGATGCTAGAGAGAGGGGTGAATGGTTTTTGTGGGTTAGAATCCAACACTACTGCACAGGCAGTGTATTTTCTAAATTTTCGTTCCGAACACCACTCTCTTAAAACCCCAAAAAAAAAAAAACACTAAGGGCGGTATAGTTGAGTATTCTGAACTATATAATACCCTGTACACACACCTATGTTGATAACACGTTAAACATTCGCCGACAGCAAAAGCAGTGTACCACGATATGGTTTGTGTATTTGCTAAGGTAAGGCAGGGCTCACAGTGCAATGTTGCCATTAGATGGCGCTTTAGTACGGATTTTGTTAAAAAGCATTGCTGCAAAATTTTAGTGTGTTGGTCTTTGCATGGAAAGTGGTAGTTTGTTGTATGCAGTTTTAAAAAGGTATGTTATCTGAGTTTGCATACAAAATTTCAGCATTGTATTCTTTATACTTCGACAATTTTCAGAGATACAAAAATTTTCAGAAAAAAATGACCTTTGGTTGTGCTCGATGGGCGGGAAGGAATGGGCTTGGAAAAAATTCCTTCAAACTTGATCTAGTGTTCGACCACACGAGTCTATCTTCCAAATTTCAAGTCTCTAGCTTTAATAAATTTCGCAGTGTTAAGTACGGTTTTTGTTACAAATAGGATAAAGCAGTGTTCAAAGCGCAATTTATGCCAAATTTCAATTTGTTTGTCTTTGCGTTGTCACACAGCGAGAAAAGTGAAAGTTTATGGTATGCAGTCTTATAAAGGTATGTTTACTGAGTTTGCATACAAAATTTCAGCATTGTATCTATTATAGTTTAGGAGATACAGCAATTTTAAGAAAACAACTTTTTGAAGGGAAACGATAGGGAGGGGGAAAAATGTGGTATGTAGTTCTGTAGAGCTTTACATACTGAGTCTACATTCTCAATTTCATGTTTCTAACTCATCAGGTTTTCGAGCTACAGCCTTTTGAAAAAATGGGTGGTGCTCGATGGGCGGGAAGTCTTTTAAGTCTCTAGCTCTTATAGTTTTCGAGAACCATTGGTGAGGACGGACGGACAGACAGACAGGGCTATATCAATTCGTCTTGTCATCCTGATCAAGAATTTATATACTTTATAGGGTCCCCCTACCCTCCTTCTATGCGTTACATACAAACCGTCTCAAACAAACTTAATATACCCTGATACACAGTGTGTGTACATGGTATAATTAAAAAACATTCGCGGTGCAATAACTAATAATGAACACCGTATGAACTCGGTAGCTGCAACCCTCGATATATTCAATTTTTTTAAACTCTACAAACACATAACACACTAACTTTTATATGTGTACTAACTCCTCAAAAATAATCACTTTGATAATTGTATGTATTTGAGTTCGAATACCTACGTTTAAATTGTGATGTTTTAGTATTTGGTGTTCTGTTTTTCTTCTTTGAATTGTATTCTTATATCTACATAATCTGACCGTTTTTTCTCCGTTATTCTTCGAATCAGGTTGCTATTTTCGCTTTTGCATTAGATAAATTGTTTTTCAGTGGAGTGTTATATATGAAAATAGATGACACGGCGCGCTTTGCTACACTCTCAAAGAATGAGGGAAGGATGCATAGCGCCGAGGATTGATTCTTATAACACTCTATCGATAAAGATATACTGGCGGCTTAAATTGTGTACTCTACAACAACTTTGGAACATCTTCTCAATTATTCTAATCAGAATCTTCCTTTTTTACAGTTTTTCCAATAAGAATCAATAAATTTTTAAAGAAATAGTTACACCCATGTTCTAAGTTGTGTTCAGAACGCAAATTTTTCCATATCGTTAAAACCGTGCCGTTGGTATTGAAACGGACGGAAATACAAACGGACATGGCTATATCAACTCGTCTCCTCGTGCTAATCAAGAATATATGTATGTGTGTACTGCATTGTTTGCTTCTCTGCATTGCAAACTTCATGACAAAATTAATTCACTCTTTTTTGAAAGTGTGGTATGGTCGTATATACTTGTTAATTTAGTACCCTGCACACATGGTAGGCTCTGCCAGACCCCAAATCTACAAAACAAATATTCATCTGACATCGCCCGTTCAAAAAGTGTTTAAATTATCAAGAAATTGTTACATACTTTGGTCTCAAACAAATTAAATATACCCTGACACAGTCTATGTGCAGAGTACACACCAGCACATGTAATGAATGAAGAAGGAGCGTAGCACAAAACCGAAAATATCGTTTCACACACGTATCAATACAAAAGTGTAAGAAGAAGCAAAGCATGTTACATTTCTGCACGTTTTGTTCTTGGAACCACAAACTGTTGATTTTGTTAATTTTTCTTCTTCTTTTTGTATGGGGGCTACCAGTTCAGTTTATATAAATGTAGGCCCATCTGAAGATTGCCAGAAAATTTGGAGTCTATAAGGAACATACATACTAACATTCTCTTTTGTAAATATAGATAACAATAAGGGGTGCAGTAGGAGGAACCGCAATAGTAGGCTGCATAACCCAGGAGCTTGCCGAAACCGGCATCTGGATACGACCTATATCTTTTTATACCCTTGCACATACAGTGTGTCAGGGTATATTAAGTTTGTTTGAATGAAATGTATGTAACGCATAGAAGGAGGGGAGGGGGACCCCATAAAGTATATATATTCTTGATCAGGATGACAAGAGAAATCGATTGAGTCCTGTCCGTCTGTCCGTCCCTCCGTCCGTCTGTATTCACCAATGGTTCTCGGAAACTATAATAGCTAGAGACATGAAATTTGGAGGGTAGACTCGTGATGCTTGGCACTACATCAAGTTTGAATGGTTTTGTGCCACGCCCACTCATCGGAAAGTCGGTTGGTAGACTAAGCATGAAGAGCTCTACAAAACTGCATACCACAATTTTTCCCCCTCATCTTGATTTTCCCTCCCCCAGTTGTTTTCTATAAAAAGCAATATCTCCAAAACTAATAAAGGTATGAACATGAAATTTTGTATTTTATATTTGATCGGGCGATGTCAAATCAACATTTTTTTGTAGATTTAGGGTGTTGCACCGCCTACTGTGTGTGCAGGGTATTATATTGTCGAGTATACTCGACTATAGCGTCCTTACTGGTTTTTTTTATTACTTTGCTTTTATTTATTGGATCTTCTCTTTAATATGAGACTAACAATAAGTTTGCAGATCTTATGACTAAACGTTAACTAAAAGTTCTTTTGGACTGTAGTTAGGTCGAGGGGCCTTAGGGTCTATCGCTGGGTTGGAAAGTCATTACGACGAAGACGGCATCGGCTGCACAGCCTTGTTAGACCTCTGGCAAGGTGGTTAAGATGCGTAGAAAGCTTGCTGAAGTATTTTTTTCTTAATTTCTGCTGTTACCTCTCTGACTGGTTGAATATTTAAGTCTCTCTGTATGTTTTCGTTTCGAACATACCACGGAGCCCCGGTGATGGTTCTAAATATTTTCAACTGCGTTCTCTGGACAATATCAATACTGCTATTGCTTGCATTGCCCCATAACTGGGAGCCATAGGCCCAGATGGGTTTTAGAACAGAGTTGTAGAGCAAGACCTTGTAGTCAAGACTAAGCGGGGATCGGGCGTTGACAAGTCAATGGAGGCTATTTGTTTTTAGTTTTAAGTGTGTTCTCTTGGCCTCGATGTGCCTGCGCCATGTGAGTCTTCTATTGAGGTGAACTCCTAAATACGTCACTTCGTTTGCTTGCGGGAGCGCAGTATTGTTTAGCTTAAACGGTGGGCAGTCTTGCCTGTTTAGAGTGAACGTAACGTGCTTGCATTTTTGTTTATTTACTTTTATTCGCCACTCAGATAACCATTTTTCTACGTCGATCAGATGTAAAGCTAACTGCCCTGTTGCTTGCATTGGGCATCTGGAACGACTGAGAAGAGCTGTATCGTCAGCAAAGGTTGATGTTGTTAGCTGTCTGTTTGTTGGGATATCTGCTGTGTAGAGGACGTGTAATGTTGGGCCAAGTACGCTGCCTTGAGGAACTCTGGCTTCAATGGTGTGGTCGTCGGACATATCGCTGTTACATCTCACTGCAAATTTCCTGTCGTAGAGATATGACTTTAGTAGTTTGTGTGTGTTATTTGGAAGCGTTGTTCTAATCTTGTACATTAGACCATCTAACCAAACTCTGTCAAATGCTTGAGAGACATCCAAAAATAATTCTCGGTTTTCGAACGCGCTTCGTATTTCAGATGTTATTCGATTAACCTGCTCGATAGTTCCGTGTTTTTCACGAAAGCCGAACTGATGTGAAGGTATTTTGTTGACAGTTCTTAAAGATGAATATATCCGAGTGAGCACGCATTTTTCGAAAAATTTTGATAGGCATGATATTAAACTTATAGGTCTATACGACGAGCGAATTGTGTGGTCTTTTCCTGGCTTTGGTATCATTATAATGATTGATTTTTTCCATATCGCCAAGTTTAGTGATGGCGTTGAAGAACTGGGCGATAGTGCAGACGGCGCAGTATGGGAGCTCGATAATAATTTTTGGGGTTATTAGGTCGCTGCCCGGTGATTTTTTTGGGTTCAGTTCCTTTTTGATAATATTAGCGATTTCGTTTGGTCGAAACTCGATTGGGTCACGTTGAAGTTCAGCGTCATTGGTTAATGCGGGTAGTGTAAACCCGTTTGTGGCAGGATTTGGTGTGAATACATTTTGAAGATGAGCCGCAAATGTTCTTGCTCTATCATAATCACTGCCCAGCCGCCTGCAGGGTTTCTTATAGGCATCACGGTTTCTGTTGGTGAGTTTAAAAATGGGTGAGCTATCCAAAGTGAGTGCTTTGTAGAGGATAGTTGTTCTACATAACGGTGTTGGGTGTGTGCTTTTTCTTGCTTTAACGCTTTGGTGAGCTCAGGTGTGGCGCACTTCAACCTATGTTTTGCAGATGGTGATCTGAAGGATTGCCATTCTCGTCGTATACGTCGCTTTTCGAGGACGAGTTGACGATTTGTAGGTTTGTCTTCTTTTGGTTGTATGGTACTCGTGCAGTTTGGTGTGTTAAAATGCGAGCTGCGGTGACAAAAACAGACTCCAGAGTGCTTCCAAAACTGTCGACGGCAGCTTCAACATTGAGAAGAGGATCTAGCTCAATGAGTGAGCTTATATATTTTTTGTATTTTACCCAGTGGGTGTTGTGTGAAGTCAGTCTACTTGGTTTGTCTACGGTTTTTGGATGTCGAAGTAGGTTAATTAAAACAGGCGAGTGATCAGACTAGAGATCTGAAAGGCTTTCAGTGCTTATCAAATATTTTTAGTTATTGCAAAGTCTATTAGGTCGTGTAGTTTCTTGGGGTCAACTGGCTAGTATGTTGGTCTGCCAGGAGAAACATGGTCAAGCTTGTTGCTGTTGCAGTGGTGTTTGAGGCGGTTTCTTATTAGAATACCAGTCCCACCATGGGCTTTACCATCAGGATGATTTGTTCCGTAGAATAAGTAGAATAAGTAGCCTCGCATGTTAAAGTTATATTTGTTTGTCAGATGTGTTTCTGAGAGCAGCATTTCGTCAATGTGTTTGTCGAGAAGAAATTGAGCTAACTCAAATTTATGCTGTGAAACGCCATTAGCATTCCACGTAGATATTCGTAGGGAAGCCATTGATTATTTAGACTGCTGTGATATCAGCATTTGTATCAAAAGATTTTGGTTTCGCATTAGATCCTGCATTGTTGTCCGCATAAATGACCTAAACTCCATAAGGCTTTGCTGCATGATTGTTAACAATACTTCAAGGCTGCTTTGTTTCTGCTCCGATTGATTGAGTACTCCGTATTTGGGGTAGGGGGCCAGTCCTGATTTTAGAGCGCTCGCAAATGATCATTTTTGGTTGGGATTTCGGGGCCAAGTGAGGATCTGGCTGGAGTCAAGAAGTATACATCTTGGTTAAATTTGGTTGGTGTGATATTAATCGGTACGTTACGAGAGCGTGCAGTGTGCATGCGCTGGTGGATTCGACTTTTCAGCCCCTTGTAAATTTGGCAACCTTTGTAATTAGCAGTGTGATTACCACCGTAGTTGGCGCACTTTTTTGTGCTGGCGTCGTCTTCACTCGCTGGGTAGTGTGTGGTATCATGAAGCTCTCCACAAGCTACACATACCGGGCGTAGGGTACAGTACGACCTTGTATGCCCATATTCTTGACAGTTTGTACATTGTACCGGAGCGTTGCGTTTGATTGGCTCTTCTATAGTGATTCTGCGGTGCAGTAGAAATTGAATTTTGTATATCGGGTGCACTTCGTTTTTCTTAAGTGGCTTGATTTCTGGAATGAGTTCCACCTTGACGAGTGGTTGAGGCTTTTTATCCTCTTTTATGTTTCAATAGTGATTAGCAGGCTCGAGGTCAATTTTGATACACCAAATTTGTAATCAAAAAGTTTTGGCCCGAAACAGCTGTACGATCTGCCTGCTGCTAGCTTTTGAGCTAGTTCTTTGTTTGTTGTTAAAACTGCCAAAACTTTTTGATTACAAATTCGGTGTATCAAAATTGACCTCGAGCCTGCTAATCATTATTGAATTACTTGTATAGGTCGTAAAACAAAACACATCTTTTTTAAGATATTGAAAACAGTTTTAACACTGAATCCTTTCTTTTTTAGCGCATTCATTATCTCTGTAGGAGATACTTCAGGCTCTATGCCCTTAAGTACGATTTGCTATTATCAGGCATTTCATTTTTTTCTGGGCTGGAATTGCCACGGACAATTTTTGGCTTCGAGTTAAGGGGGCTCGACTTTCGCTTTTTTAGAATGTAGCGATCCATTCCAGTCTGCACGGCCGGCCTAATATTTTCCTTCTTCGCATTCTTCGCTGAGAGCGCGCCGTTCGTAGTGTTTTGTTTGATCAAGTATGCATTACTTGATGGCTCTTGCATAGCGGGTGTTATTGTCGAGCAGGCAGTTGACACAGTTGAAGTTGTTGTTGTATTTACCATTGCGGTAGTTAAAGAGATTGTTGTGCTGGTCGCAGTTGATAAGCACAGGTCTCTCTGGCCAGTACATACCTGCGTTGAAGCGCTTACGGCGCTCTGCTGCTTTTGATGCGCGGACGGTAGCCACGGAGAGCAAGAACGCACTCTATCGTTCGCTGTGTACAGGAGCTCGGTCGTTGCAGGTCGCGCTCGTTCTAAGGCTGCGGTGTTTTCGGTGGGCGCGGCGACGAATGTAAAGTACGCGTTGTTCCGTTGCAGAGAGAGCCGGCGCTCATCTTGCTCGCGCTGCAGTTGTCTGCGAAATTCGTTTTGATTGACTTTACCACTCATTGTCACGACCGAGGTTTGGTTTAATTGTTTTTTTTTTTTTGAAGTGTTAATAATACTAATTAACTAATTAATTATTAATTAATTGATTAATTAGGTAATAGGTTTGTGCGATTTTATCGCACTAAGCGTCTTTTCGCGATTTTCACTATTTATTAGTCAGTTTTTCACTGCACAGATGAGTTTTAGAATTTCGGAGCACAAGAAAAATAAACACGTCTGCATGCGACGGCGAGAGGAGGTAACTGAAATAGGGCCAGAGTAAGTGGATGGATAGTGAAGCAACAGTGGAAGTGGAACAGGCAGTAGAAGCTGTGGAGGAACAAGTTGGGCAAAGAGGGATGACGATAATGAGACAAGTGGCGGTTCGAAGTCATAGTCCCTTAGCCAATTCCTTAGTTATCCGAAGTCAATGTCTTGCATAGTTTGTTCAATTCTAAAACTACTCTTTGCCGTTAAATAGGCCGGGCATGAGCATTTGTAACCACCACAGGCCGAGTTAGAGTCGTTATAAAGCCTGTCGTAGTCACGCCCAGTGATGCTAGCCGAGCAAAAATTTCAAATATTCTCGCACAACCAGCAGTGAATTTAGCGATTTTTGTCATCATCAAACATGTCTTTAATTTTGCAAGAAACGTTGCAACAACTCATGATCGATGAAACAAAACCAAGTTAAACAAAAAATGGATGATCGTATGAAGGCAACGATGAGTAGTTTTTCAATTGAAAGTGAAAACACACCATCAAAAAAGTTTCGTATTAACGGTGCATTACACAAACAGGGTATTGCACAAAGCTGGGAACAAAAACATAAAAATAAAAACCAGCATAGAGGTAAAAACAACAGTTACGTTTGTAACTAAAGTAAGTTGACAACAAGACTACTTCACTAAGAAAAACTTACAACAGATGTTCAAAATATAAAAATAGATTTCGTGCAGAAAATGCAAGAACAAAAAAAAAAAAGGTAAATCAGCATAAGAAAATACACTAACAAAGTGAGTGATCAAGGAAGGGATTGAGCAATGCTTACCGCAAAGGGATCTCTTAAATTGACAGATATTTTTCGGCAAATTCTGACATGTCAACTCGGTTGAAATTATGAGCACACAAAGAAGAATTAAAATTTTAAAACCGAACAGAGAAGTGTGTGCGAGGTGTACACATCCATCTCGCTTATCTAATGATTAAATCAAAACAGAACTGCACTGAAAGAAGAATGTCAAAATTACAAAAAAAATACTTAAATTTGCTACTGAGTTTTTTAAGAGTCCATTTTCCACTCTCTGTGTAGATTACTCATTGTGCTTACCGTATTAACATCAAAAGTGAAGAGAAAAAAGAGCAGCTTATGAACAACAAAAAGAAATAAATGATCACTGACGCACATAAGTTGATTATTAAAAACTAGCCGGCCATAAGTCAATTTTTAAATGAAAAGATTATCAACCAAAAGTAGCTGAAACAGAACGAGAAATACACTAATAACAAGAATTTCTGTACTGTGCGAATTTAAAATCAATTAAAAAAATTTTGATATTTTCAAATTAATTCTATTTAAATAACACAGGCCGACAAAAATACCGTTTGTAAAAACTTTTTGAATACTTGCAACTAGTTGCTATGTATTTTGGTGTGCTGATTCCGAAAATAGTAGACATAAAGTCGTATCACCCTCCAATTTCTTGCATTTCACGGAATTGTAAAAAACACGAAATTACTGTTTTTCAAACTTGTCTATAAGATATCTCAGAAACTACTGGACCGATCTTAATGAAATTTAACTAACATATTCTTAGGAATCCCATCTATCATGTACTAAAGAAGTTTTTTGATTGAGGGCCCCCTTCGAAAGTTATACACTTTTAAACCTCAAAAAATCAAGAAAAAAAGTTTAATCTTTAAATAGCTCTAAAATTTACAAGAAAAAAATTTTTAATTTTTTCCCCTATGCTACTCTATTTGTAGTTATTTCCTGCATGAAATGACGGTGCGTTTGTACTATTCCGACAATTGGTGACCGAGATATCAGGTATACCACCAACGTATGTTATGGTTGTATCGGAAATGGTATAAAAAAAAAATATTGGCTTTTACACAACATAACAGTTGCAGTAGCCATGGTATGTTTATTTATACCTATTCATTTTAAATTTTGATACAACAAAATTATGAACTGTAAAGTAGAGAGAAAATCCTTGTTGGTTGTGTACACGATATTTCAGTCAGCAATCGATGGAAAAATAATAGCGGACCGTCATTTCATGCAGGAAATAACTACAAATAAAGTAGCATAGGGGAAAAAATTAAAAGTTTTTTTTGTAAAATTTACAGCTATTTAAAGATTAAACTTTTTTTTCTTGATTTATTGAGGTTTAAAAGTGTATAACTTTCGAAAGGGGCCCTCAATCAAAAAACTCCTTTAGTACATGACAGATTGGATTCCTAAGAATATCTTAATTAAATTTCAACAAGATCGGTCCAGTAGTTTCTGAGCTATCTTGTACACAAGTGTGAAAAACAGTAACTTCGAGTTTTTTACAATTCTGTGAAATGCAAGAAATTGGAGGGTGAAATTATTTCAAGACTGTCTTCTGATACTACCTGCGAGGATATTATTAAATATATTTCCCATAGGTGTGAAGGTAAAGTTGGCGTGCAAAAATTCACTTTTGCACAACCCAGAGATATTGCCTCATTCAAATTGAGTGTTCCTTCTGAAGTATTTCATAAGGTGTGCAATGCTGAATTTTGGCCAGACAATATGATTGTGCATGAATTCAAACCTAATAATAGGTCTAGACAGAATTCGATTAGAAATTCACAGTTGTCACATAACAACCAGGCTTCCTCTACCAGCACGGCTTCAAAAAACTAGTTCCTGATCCGGAGCATGTCTCTATACTTTATCAAAACGTAAGAGGGCTTCTGTCCAAACTTAATAGACTGTATAGGGACAGTTTTTCTTTTGAAGCTGGTATTATTGTGTTTTCCGAGACATGGCTAACACCATTGATTCTCGATAACGAAGTCCTCTGTAATAAATTAATGACATATAGACTGGATCGTCAGATGCGTCGTGGTGGTGGTGTCCTTATTGCGGTAGACGCATGTTGGCGCTCTGAGGTTATTCGAACGGTCTTGCCAGCCGGCATTGAATTCTTGAGTGTAAGGCCCAGTTTCACAGTCAAAGTTAACCCAGGGTTAACTCCGAGTAACAATTTTTCAGTTTCACACTTAGTAGTTAACCCCTGAGTTAACCCTACTACATTCTAGGGTTAACCCCGAGGTAACTACTATGTTTTAACTTTTTCTATTTATGTTTTTTAATGTCAAAACAGAACTAAATTTGTCTGTCAAAAAAATAGAAATTAAATATGTCCCAATCAATAGAAATGAATTTGATAAATGAGCTTGTATAGCAGCATTCAACCAGGTAGTCTCACATCATATGGAATTACTGACATCGGAAGTCGTTTACTTTTCATTGGGAGAAGATATGCATCATTTATACAAAGTCTCCTTGTGTGATTGCTAAGAGTATTGTACCCATGTTGTGTTTTACACGAAACTAACATAACTACGTAGTACGTACTATTGTACCATTTGAAGAGTGCGGTTTACTTTCGTTGTGCAGAGTAACTCCCCGCCCCTTTGTAATGGTAAACTATACAATTAGACATAATCGAGTCAACATTTCACCTCTTGTTATATTGGATTCTCTTCAGTTATCCATTACTAATTGAAGGTGATTTTTAAAATAACTGAAAAAATAAACAGTGTTTGGTAAGTAGATGATCAATGTTGTAAAACATTCTTCTCAAAAAATAGAATGTTGCCATACTTATATAACTAGAGTTAACTCGTCACTGTGGAACTGAAAGTCAGAGTTAACTCCGGGTAAGGGTTAAATTCGAGTTAACTTTACTCTGGGTTAACCCTAGACTGTGAAACTGGGCCTTAGAGTAAGTTTTCCCCATCAGTCGATATTTGTTACCTGTTCCTACATTCCCCCGGGGTCTAGTATGGTAATTTACATGCAGCATTTTGAAGCTATCGCATCAGTTTCTAACCTTGTTCGTTCTCGTGATATTCTGGTTGTGCTAGGTGATTTTAACTTGCCTAACATTTCTTGGTCTGGTCATGGAAATTTAAATTATCTTGTGCCTTCTGGTCAACACGAGTTCATCGATAATTTACTTGATATACCTATCTTCCAAGTAAATCCTATAGCCAACCATCTTCACAAGTCCTTGGATTTAGTGTGGACGAATGATTATTGTTCGACAGTGGTTTCAAGAACCAACCCATTATCTTCACCTGAAGATTTTTACCATCCTACTTTAGATGTATGTCTCTGCCTTATGACATCTCCTTCGACAAGGTCTTTATCTCCTCTTCGCTGTCTTTGGTTTAGGAAGGCAAACTTCGTTCTTCTCGATACCTTAATATCTCAATACGACTGGTCTTTTTTGTATAGTTGTAATGATATTGCTGTCGCTACCAATTTTTTCTATGATTCTTTGAAATCACTCTTTGCTGAATGCATCCCTTTTAAAGAGACTGTAAAATCGGCTTATAAACCTCCCTGGTTTACTTGTCAACTCTCCAACGTGAAGAATGTAATGTCCAGATTACATAGAAAATATAAAACATGCAGATCTGCCCATTATTTTGAAAGATATTGTGTAGCTCGCTCCAGGTTTCTTATACTTAATAGTCGCTGCTACAAAAATTATCTTACTCGTTGTAGGTTACAGTTTAGTGATAATCCTCGGCAGTTTTATAATTTTGTGAACGCAAAGCGTAAATCTGCTGTGTATCCTTCCACTTTTTTCTTGAATAATGTACATGCTTTTGACGATTCTGGTATAGTTGATCTATTCGCTAATTTCTTCCAATCAACGTATTCTTCAGGTAACTTTTCAGGAGGCGGATACCCCTATCAAGTTAGTTCAATTAATCATTTCAGCTCTTTTGATATTGATCAGGATGACCTTCTTCTGAAGCTAAAATCTTTGAAGTTATGCTATTCTCCAGGTCCTGATAATGTACCTAGCTGTATTTTAATTCGTTGTGCTACTTCATTGTGCAAACCATTGTTAAAACTTTTTAACTTATCTCTTCACCAAGCATCATTCCCATCTATCTGGAAGGAGTCATTCATTATCCCTCTTCATAAGAAAGGAAATAAGTCTGACATCTCGAACTATAGGGGTATATCAAAATTATCTGCCATTCCAAAATTATTTGAAAAAATAGTGGTTTCGAACTTACAGCACTACTGTAAATCTATTCTATTTCCATCGCAGCATGGCTTTATGAAAATGAGGTCTGCCACCACTAACCTCCTCGAATTTACTTCATTAGTTGGTCACGGTTTTCTAAATCACTCTCAAACTGACGTTATTTACACTGATTTTAGTAAGGCCTTTGACTCTGTGAACCATGAGTTGCTGTTGTACAAGTTAGGCCTTATGGGTTTTCCACCGAATACTCTATGTTGGATTGGATCGTATTTAAAAAATAGATCTCAAAGAGTGTTGTTCAAGCTTTCATTGTCAAAACCAGTGCATGTCACCTCTGGTGTTCCTCAGGGCAGCCATTTAGGTCCACTGTTTTTCAATCTTTTTATAAATGATCTTCCTCTCAGTATCTCATATGCTCGTGTGGTTATGTATGCTGATGATGTGAAGCTCTGTCTCTCGCTTAACGACGCTACTGATCATTTTAGGCTTCAAAGTGATCTTAACGCAATGCATTCTTGGTGCACAATTAATCTATTGTATCTTAATAGCTCTAAATGTAAATTTATGACATATCATCGAAGTAAACCACTTTTGTTTACTTACACGATAGATAATGTCCTATTAGAGCGTGTATCCACATTTAACGACCTCGGTGTTCTTTTTGATTCAAAGCTTTGCTTCAATCAGCACGTTTCTAGGGTCGTTAATAAAGCAAAGGGTGTTTTTGGTTTCATTAAACGTTGGTCTAAAGAATTCAATGACCCCTATACTACAAAGATTTTATTTACATCTCTTGTGCGTCCACTGCTTGAATATTGTTCTTGTGTTTGGTCCCCACAATATAAAAAGCATCAAGATCGTATTGAGTCTGTTCAAAAGCAATTCCTTTTGTTTGCTCTTCGTGGACTAAATTGGGACATTAAATCGCGCCTTCCATCTTACTCAGCTAGGCTGCTTCTTATAAACCTTCCATCATTAGGACATCGCAGGATTGCTCTTGGGGCTTCTTTTCTCCATAAACTGATTTGTGGGGCTATAGACTCTCCTAATCTTTTATCTCAACTGAGGTTCTGCATTCCTAGACGTATTACCAGAAACTTTGTTCCTTTATCTCTAAATAGATGCACAACTAACTATGCTTTACATGATCCTCTTCGAGTTTTATGCGATAATTATAATAAGCTTTGGAACGTACTCTCGCCTGAGATCTCACCCGCTTCGATCAATACTATCATTCTTCGTCATCTGCGTGATGAATGAACTGCTGACAAGAGGGACTAACTGGACTCCGTCTAGACAGGATTCTTCTAGCTACTTTCAACCTGTCTTTTTATGTATCTCTGACCACTCATGGCTGTGAGAAGGGGCACAGCTAGCTGTTTGCAAATAAAATACCCCCAACGGGTCAGAGACATCTAATTATAAGAGCTAAATTTAAATATTTCTAAGTTAATTTATATCTTTTCGTATTTTTTCTCTGTTTTTTTTTTTTTTGTTTTTTGTATATAATCTTTAAGTAGACAGTAATTTGTCATATTTTTAAATTAAATAAATAAATAAATAAATACGACTTTATGTTCACTATTTTCGAAATCAGCACACCAAAATACATAGGAATTAGTTGCAATTATTCAAAAAGTTTTTTCTTGTTGGCCTGTGTAATTATAACAGAATAATAATTCATAAATGAAGTATTATTATTATTTGGTCATCAACTCCCTATCGGGAGCCTGAAACACAATTTTCTCCACACCTCTATGTCTTGGGCGCATCAAATGTCTAACGAGCCGGAGTGACTTCTTCCATATGTGCGATGTGACCCAGCCAGCAAAGTCTATGAAGTTTCATTCCATTGACTACGTCAGCATCATTGAACTGACTAGCATCCAGTTCATGCCTAAGTTGGGAACAAAATTTTTGGTTTTTCGTTTACACACAAAAGCGTTCAATCTGCCTTCAGACAAGCATCCAAATAAACATCCAGTTCAAATGAATGTGTTACATCCGTTGATGCTGAAACAAAGCGTGAGCATCAGCTGTTCGCACCTGTACTAGCCCAATTGGAATCCAGAGGGACATCTGCCCAAAATTCTACCGAGACAAGGGTGGAGGACGACTCCTCACGGCACCGGATACAGGTTAGAACTAGTTTTAAGAAGTAAAGAATAAGTATATTTCGTTTGTCACAATAAAGACCACTTTACATTTAAAAGTAAACTTTGTGAGCGAATATTTTGACGGCAAATTACAAATTGTAAAATTTAAAGTGGTCACTTCTGAATTGCCCCAACCTAATGACCTGGGTGTAGACCCGGAGTCCTTTATAATATTTACATAACATAGCAGTAATCGACAAGGTAAGGACTAACTGGTACCAGTTGGTAGGGGGTGTACGTTTAATTGAAGAAGAAGCCTGTAATAAGCGCTGGTATATAAATCTTCAAAATTTATGTAATCGATCAAAAATCGGTGATATCTTCATTTTGGTAAGTTAAAGAAGTGTACCGTAGGTTTGGTATACTTTTGCAAACGATCGAGGTGAGTGAAGTTTGATAATACTGTCGCGTGGAGTCGGTGCCAAAATTGCTGTATGTAATGTACACGCCGAGGGAGTAGTTGTCAGGAGGAAATAGGATATATAAAAAGTAGGTAGGTGTATGAAGTTAGAAAAAGGTAATAAAAAAGTAAAATTATAAAATATTTTATAAATTAATGGTTGTAGTTTAGTAAGAGTTTATGAATGAAAGGGGGAAAAAAGGTTAAAAAAATGCACTTAGACGAAAAAATATAAAAAAAGAATAAAACAAATAAAAAAATGTTTAAAGAAATTGGATTTAAAAAGAAATGATAGAACAAAAATAATTAAAAAGAAGAAATATTGTAAAGGAGGCGATGATAAAGGGGGTAACTAAAGTGCGATATATGTAAACGGTTTGTTTTCTATGTTATCAATATATCTTTGAAATATAAAAGCGATTATTATACATCGGCGAGCTTTGCTTAACCTTAAATTGATAATCAGTTCCCCCTTTCGTTTTTCATTATAAACAGCTTGAGAATCATAAGTAATCAAACAAAAAACTTTGTGAGGGGGCGAATTCCGTAGTGGATTCACGTTAGGAAGCATTGCATGTCACTTTGGGGAAACCCGTTAAAAAAATATAAAAACAAATTTTTAACAAAACAAAAATTTACCAACAAACAAAAAAAAAAAAAAATGTGAAAAAAAAATTGCAAGTATCGTAACAAGATGGTTAAGGTTTCGTTTGTGGGAAGCCTGCGGAAGGAGGATCTGATAGCATATTTGGAGGAGTTTGGTCAGGAAGCGTCCGGCTCGGTAGAAGAACTGCGCAAACGTTTCTCTAAATTTATTAGCGAAGGGGGCCATAATGCGCCATTCTTGACGCAGCTGGAGGAGTTGTCCACTTTGCACACCCGACCATCGCCATCGGTTGGAAGTCTGGGTGGGCGCCACGGGTGGCTTAGAGACGTCCGGAAGGAATAGTCGCAGGACACTACCTAGGGTCTTCTTTAGAGATGATCGGGGCGCAGAGGCACCGCGGAGGAACCTCATGACCGACGATATGGTCTACTTTCTTGAGGCGTACAGGTGGAAGATTCGGTTCGACGGGGAACAGAGCGCCTGACAATTCCTCGACGAGATCGAGGACAAGGCCCGAAGCCGACGAATCCCACGGAATAAGTTGCTGCTCATGGTACCGGAACTGTTGGAAGGTAGGGCGAATACCTGTTCCCTGTACAGCCGACACTTGTGGGACTCCTGGGATGCATTCAAGACCGCGTTTCTCGGGTTTTTCGTTTCGCCTAGGTTCGAAAAGGACCTGATGAAGAAAATATTGTTGAGGAAGCAAGGGCGGAACGAGTCTTTCGCAGATTACGTGGCCATGGAGGTGTACGACACACTGGAGAAGTTACAGGCTAGTGCAAGTGAGGTAGAGGTATCGTGCCGGCAGAGGGTACGGCGCGATCAAGAAGTTTTGGTACGACAGAGAGAGGCACACCTCCCGATTTCTTCGGGAGGGGAACAACCAATAAATCCACACACCGCCTGCCGGCGTTGCGGACAAGACGGCCATTGGTTGCGGGAATGTCAGATTGCATGGGTGAACTTTTGTTGGGATTGCGGGCGAAGAGGAGTCCATACTCGAGACTGATGTAGGCGGGCGGGAAACGGCCAAGGACCCCGATCGGGACGAGGCCCGTCGGAGTCCAGGCTACCTCCTCGTCTGGAGCTTCTGCCTCCGCAGGGGGACAAAATTAGGGACCTTACAAGTCAGAGAGGCCGGGCGGCAAGCCTTGGTCACGCTCGATGGCGCCTTGATTGAGGCGATCATCGATACAGGAGCCACGCGAAGTTTCATCAGCTCGCGTTTGGCTGGTCATTTAAAAAATAGTGAGAATGTTGAACGGGTAAATCAGGAGGTACGCATTGCAAACGGCCATCCATCTTGCGAGGGGTGCGACAGTTTTTGGGGGTGGTGTCGTGGTATAGGGGGTTTGTAGAGAATTTTTCGAAGGCAACAATGAACATCACCACGTTGCTGAAAAAAGGCAAGCATTGGCGGTGGAAAGTCGAGCATCAAACTGAGTTCGATGAACTCAAGAGACGCTGTGGCGCTGTGCTTACGCAACTGATAGATGGGCAGGAACGCGTAATCGCATATGCTAGCAGGCATTTGGGGAAGAGTGAACGAAACTATTCGGCAACTGAGAAGGAATGCCTGGCGATAAGGAAGTTGCGGCCCTACCTGGAGGGGTATACGTTCACAATCATTACTGACCACCAAGCGCTAAAATGGTTGAATAGCATTGAAAATCTGTCAGGTCGCATTGCGCGATGGGCGCTAGAACTCCAGCAGTATGCTTTTGATGTAGAGTATCGGAGGGGAAAATTGAATGTAGTGGCCGACGCGCTTTCACGACAGCCCCACAAACAGACTTGTGCTTGGACGGCCGCGAAGATTTCGGAAGTCGAAAAGTACCCTGAACGGTACCCTGACTATATGATTGAAAATGAGCACTTGTACCGGTATATACCAGGACGATTCGGGGAAGACGGGGCCCCAAGCTGGAAGTTGTGCGTCCCAGGACCAATGAAAAATAGCGTTTTGGAAGAAAATCACGACGCGGTGACAGCAGGACATTTGGGGGGCGCAAGACAATTGCGCGACTTTTGCGTCAGTACTATTGGCCGAGGTTGTTTTGGGACGTAAGATTATTATGTCGCAAAGTGCGTATCGTGTCAAAAGTTTAAGATTGGTCAACAAAAGGCGGCAGGCAAAATGTTGACCCAACTGCCTGACGAACCATGGGCGATACTTTGTGTAGATTTTGTGGGGCCATTGCCACGGTCAGTACATGGTAATACCATGCTAGTGGTTTTCGTGTATAAATTCACAAAATGGGTGGAAATGACACCACTGCGCAAAGCGTTGAGGAAAGTGTCGGAGGACACCAGGCAAAGATGCGCGAGATTTTCGAAATTGTGAGGAAGTCCCAGTCGAAAGCTAGTCAAGATCAGGCGAGAGGTTATAATTTACGACGACGCGAATGGGACCTTAAGTCGGTCAGAAGGTGCTGGTGAAGCAACATCACCTGTCCAAGGCAATTGAAAATTTTGCAGCCAAGTTGGCGCCGAAGTACGATGGGCCCTATCAGGTGCTCGGCTATGTGTCACCGGTGATCGCGGAGTTGCAAAGTACAACCGGTAGACGGACTCGGTGACTCACGTGAGCTGAAGCTATTCGCGGACAGACAGTCGATTGTAGAGGGTGAGGAGGAGGAAAAGGAACTAACCAACTAGGGCCAGTTGGAGCTTACAGGCTACTGCAATTAGTTATTATCTTAAGAACTAGCATACGGCGTAGGGCGCATGGTTGTATAACTTAAAATTAAGTCGGCGGTTATCTGAAAAAAAAGCCTTAAGTAAGGTTAAATTTTAAATTAATATATAGCGCGACCGTCAAACCTGATATACATCTACGGCCGGGCTATGCAAAATGTTGTTTTGCACAGAATCATACGTTGTTGCAGTCGTCTTCCAACTGATATCGGTTGTGTTGGGGCCTATCTCTAAGTATCCGCTTTTCTACACGGTAACAAGTTTCAGAAGAAATGTTGATGCAAAGGGTTATGAATGTCATATTAAGGACAACTAAATACCAGTTACACATATTCATGCAGTATGCTAGTTGAGTCGCTTGGGTTGTTTTCCACTTTACCCGTTGCTAAGGAAAGGTTATTGCTGCTTACATTCGCATTGCCAGAAATCATGGTCGGGTTAGTTTCATCTTTCGGTGCCAAAAGAATTTGTCGGTACGGTTTGGCGAATTACTACACAACTCTGCTGCTGCGCACACCATGTTTGCTTAGATTTCAGAATCCATTTCGTTTTTCGCTAACGAGGAAGTTTGGTCCAGTGATAGATTAGCTTGACTCTGTTGGTGTTGTTTAATATGTATTAATTTTCCACGTTCGCTGATTTGCACGTATTCATATATGACAATAGTCACTTACGTCCACTAAACTCACGCTTTACGCACACACAAATTCGGCAAAAGCGAAAAAATATAATGGCTGTTCGGTTGTTCTCACACGCGACACTTTCGGTTAAAACTTTATTTTGTTTTGTAAACTGCACGATAATATTGTTGGCAAAGCACATGTGTTGCATGACCAGTGATGCCGCGTCTGCGCACACACATGCGTCAAATGTGACACACTTTACTTGGTAAAATGTGTCTGCGCACACACATGCGTCAATGTGACACACTTTAGCTGGTAACATGTGTCAACGCACATGTGTCAAAAACAAAAAACAAAACAATGAAAAAATGTTTCTAAACTGGATAATATATGCATATAGTAAAAAGGGAAAAAAGGGAGGGAATCGAAACGGTGTCTCTCATGAGTCAGGGGAGGGGGGGTTTTGAAGGTTGATTGGTCAGGTGTGGTGATTTTTTTACAAGAAAGAGTGAAGGTGGAGGGTTTGGGAAAAAAAAGGAGGGAAGAGAGTGGTTGATGAATAGGGAGATCATGATACTAAGGAAATAATGATAAAATATAATAATGTATAATAAATGAATAATAATAATATAAGTAGGTTAGGTTAGGTTAGGTTGAACACGCAGCTCGACAGAAGTCGAGAGCACCCGGTGACCCTTAGGTCCATTGTGTTGCCTGATTTATATACTGTAAGGATTAGATGGGATTGGGTAGGGTTGCTGGGATAAAGGATGGGAGAAGGGTTGTGCCGTTTTCTCTTGGTTCTAATGGCCAGTCCCATTGGGCTTCGGCAGCCCGCGGAACCACCCAGTAGAATCCAGGAAGAGTGCCAGGTCCTCCAGGTGCGCGTTCGCTAGACTGCCCAATTCGTCAAAGAAGGGTCTTCCCAAAAATTGGGTTCTCCTCCTCAGAAGTGCAAGGCAGTCGCAGAGAAGGTGTTGGACACTCTCAATCTCTTCTTCGTTTTCGCAGCTGCGACAGTAGTCTTGTTGGGATACGCCGTACCGTTGGACCATACGCCCAATGTAGCAGTGTCCCGTTAAGACTCCTCTCAACATCCTTATCCTGTTCTTTGTTAAGTGTAGGAGCTCGGAAGTGCGCTTCGAATTGTATCTTGGCCATAATGCCTTGGACACCTCGCAGCCCAGTACTGCTGTCCAGTGTTCGACAGCCACAGTCCTCATGGTACTGTCAAGTTCCGCTAGTACGTACTGGATTGGCCTTTTAATATCTTTCACCACGAGACTTGTTGCTAACGCTGAACCGGATCTAGCGCACTCGTCAGCCGCCTCGTTACCAGGCACACCCATGTGGCCCGGTACCCAGGCCAGTCTGATTGAGTGCGGTTGACACCGATTCAGTGCCAAAACCGTGTCCCGGATGAGTTTACTCTTTACCGTGTTCGACGAGAGAGCTTTAAGCGCTGCTTGGCTATCGACATAGATCGATACGTTCCTCGGGCTCTCACTCAAGGTGTGTATCAATTTAGATCTCCGCTTGGAACACGCTACAATAGTCAGGAAGACGAAAGGAGAGTTGAACCGAACGGTCATCAGAGTAGACCCCCGATCCAGTTCCTTCCTTCGTCTTCGAGCCGTCTGTATAGATTGACAGCTCGTTCTGCCTCAAGGGAGTTTCGAGTTGCCAATCTGCTCTGTTAGGAAATTCGACAGTAACGTCGTCTTCCCATTTGAGATCTGACACCCAGTAGTCGTTCTCATCTGGCACAGAGGTTCCTACTGAGCGTAGGATGGTACTGCGGCCCGTAACACAAGGCTTAAGAAGGCTCTGGGCTGGCAGCCTGACTGCACTTCTTGCTGCCACGTGCTTGAGGGAGACTCCAATTGGTTCCAGATTCAACATCACATCAAGCGCTGCCTGGGGGGTAGAACGAATGCATCCTGTTACTCCCAGGCAAGCGAGTCTTTGTACTTTGCGGAGGTTGTTTAGATGGGAATTGGTGTGACCCACCTCCCACCAGACCAGCGCTCCATAAGTAAGTATAGGTCTGACGACTGCTGTGTAAAACCAATGAATGATATACGGTTGCAGTCCCCATCCTTTACCGAAAGTCTTTTTGCATACAAAAAAGGCCTGTAGTGCCTTTTTCATCCTCTCCTCAGAGTTCCTCCTCCAGGAAAGCTTAGAGTCGAGGATTACTCCAAGGTACAGCTTGGGATCTTATATTTCCGGGTGAACAAAACCAGCTCGGTCTTTTGTGGGTTGACCCCCAGACCGTTCTGCTCTGCCCATCGAAGAGTTAGTCTCAATGCGCCGTTTAGGAGCTCACTGATTGTAGGCAGGAATCTGCCTGTTACCATAAGCACCAGGTCGTCTGCATAGGCCGTCACTCTACATACCCTATTTTCCAGTTTTAGGAGAAGATCATTAAGGACAAGGTTCCAAAGCAAGGAAGATATGACACCCCCTTGCGGAGTTCTCCTGACCACTTTTCTCCTAATTGTCGAGGTGCAGAGTTGGGCGTTTACCACTCTGTGGCAAAGCAAGTTGCTAAGCCATCGAGTGATTGTCGGGTGAGAGCCAATTTTGACAAGTGCAGTCGTAATAGACTCGATCCTGACATTGTTGAAGGCTCTTTCTATATCCAGAAAAGCCGCCAATGTAAACTCCTTTCTCCGCAATGTTTTTTCAATTGTGCTAACTACCTCGTACAAAGCAGTCTCAACTGATCTACCCTTAAGATAGGCGTGTCAGCTTACTTCTGAGATGCAGGTCCACGAGTGTCTCCAATGTTTTCAATAAAAACGATGAAAGACTAATGGGCCTATAATCTTTTGGTGAGCAATGGTTGATCTTTCCTGCTTTGGGAATGAAAGCCACCTTCACTTCTCTTCAGTACCTTGGGATGTATCCTGTGAGGAGACATCCCCTGAAGATTTCCAGTAGCCAGTGCGACAGGTGCTCGCTCACCGTTTGCATCATGGCTGGTCTGATGTCATCCGGTCCAGCTGATTTGTTGGGATGGAACGACTTGATAGCCCAGCTTATCTTTTCTTTGGTAAGGATTTCCCTTACTACGGCCTCACTCTCCAGGTCCACTGCATGTTCCGGCTCTTCGATGATGCTAAGCCCAGGTTCATTATCAGTGTTAAGAGAACCGGCTTGCCCATCATAACTTCTCACTCTCTTAATGTAATCAGGCTCAATTTAGCATATACGTTCGTAACAGTAAGCTAAGCTCTATGTTATTCTACTCTCTCTGTTCTAGAAAGATCAATTCCTTGTACATCTTATAATTGCTTAAATACTTGCATTCGTTGTTAATTTGTCAAACCGAACACACGCATTTCGACGCGTTTTTATTTCGGTTAGTTTTTCGGTTTGGTCAAACAGCGGTCAGCAAAAACTCTTGCTGTTCCCCTAAACATTTGGTGACCCCGACGTGATAGGTTGAAAATTAATTAAGCAAATACAGAGGATTTAAATCGCAAATCTGGTTATTTCGAGTTTAATTTGCAAGCACATTTATTTCTTCGCTTTGCTCGTGTATGCAAGAAGCAACGGTAGATTGCGTTGTTGTTCTGCATTGTCTTTCGTTGTTGTTTCGCATTGCTATCTCGGTCGCAACAACAACAAATCCCGTTCGGATTAGTAGCCTTGCATTGCTGGTTTGCATTCGGTACATCATCATCGCATTCGGTGCATCATCATCGCTTATTCGGTACATCATCATCGCTATTGGTACTTCATCATCATCATTTGTCGCAGCAGCTTACTTGCGTGCTCTCTCAATCCGGATTCTTTTTCCTCTGCTAATTCGCTTTGGATAACTGTTTGAAACAAAATGCCAAAGTCAAATAAAGGGCAGCAGGCCTACCTCGTGGAATCAGTGAACAAAAATTATGAATTTCTTAAACGAAAGAGCCGGTGGTTTTTAAAGCAAATTGAATCTATGTGCGCCGCAGCGGCAGAAAGTAGCTCGCAAAGCTTGGACGAATGAATGTTAAATTAGAGCAGCTTGAGAAGCTTCAGTCTCAATTCGAAGATAATCAGACGCAGCTCGAGCAAATATGTGTCGACGAGGTTGACAGTGATGCTCGTGTAAAGTTCATGGAAACATTCGTCATGGCAAAGGCTTCTATGTCAAGATGTTTGAGCTCGCAAGCCATTCAGGATTCGCAGACGTCTACTCGTATTGAGCCGTTGGCAGCCCCCGTCATGTCATCAGCTAGAACACGTTTGCCGGCGTTACAATTGCCTGTGTTCAGTGGTACGGTCACAGACTGGCCGGACTTTTGGTCGCTATTTCAGGTTATCGTCGATAAGGAATTAGCTCTGAGCAACATCGAAAAGTTCCAGCATTTGAGAGCAAGTTTAACTGGCACGGCCCTTGATGCAATTCGTTCCTTGGAGATCTGCCATGAAAACTATGCCAAAGCGGTAACTTTGTTAAAGAGACGGTTTGATATTAAAAGTGTTCAATTTCAGGCGCATATTGGTTAGCTTTTTGGCTAGAAAACTATGGCTGAAAACTCAGCGTCGGACATGCAGGAGATAATTGACAAAGGTAGCTCGCATCTTCGAGCGTTAAGCACAATAGCTACGAAAGCTGAAATACTTGACGGATTCCTCATTTATTTGATTGGTAAAAAAGCCGATAGCGCTACACAATCAAAATGGGAGGAAGAGATACCCGTACAAGGCTTACCGTCTTGGGAGTCAATGGTAACTTTCTTTGAGCGCCGAGCCCGTATGCTCGAGAATGTTGAATTGGCTTCTGCAATACGCATACCAGGCCATCAGGTGAATTCCAAAAAGGTGTCAGCTAGAAAATCGTTTGTGGCCACAAGCTGTAGTAGGCGTTGTGCATTTTGCCAGGCTGAGCATACAATTACGAATTGTCAACTGTTCCTGAACCTCTCGCCTTTTCTTCGCCTCAAAGAAACCAAAAAGCTGAAGCTGTGCATCAATTGCTTGGGCAAGGGTCATTTCGTGAAAGACTGCAAATCAAGTTGCTGCAAATCGTGCTCTGCTAGGCACCACTCATTGCTTCATCTAAATCAGCAAGTTCCTGAGAGAATTGAAAGCTTGGTCTCCCCAGAAGCTAAAAGCGCTCTTGTCGTTGATTCAAAACCTGCTGCATTACTTAGCAGCAGTCATGCCTTGAATACTGTCACCATTCTCGCCACCGCTGTAGTCATGGTCAAGGGACGGAATGGAATATTGTTTCCATGTAGAGCACTGCTTGACTCTGCTTCGCAGCTTAATTGCGTAACAGCGGGTCTAGCTAATCGACTACAAGTCAAAAGGACCAAATCTACAACTATTATTTCGGGCTTTGGTCAATCGGATATAACTGCTAAAGAAAACATAATGATAGCATTGCAATCCGTCGACGGAAAATATAGTACATCCTTCTCAGCTGTCGTCGTTCCTACAATAATCTCAAATCAACCTGAAACAAACTTGTCATCTGTTCAGTGGAACATACCGCCAAATATATCGCTTGCGGACGCAGGGTTTTATCGGCCACAAGGAATCGATATGCTTATCGGTGCTAGTTTATTCTTCGATCTGTTATGCGTAGGTCAGCTGCAGTTGGGTCCAAATTTGCCAACTCTCCAAAAAACCAAACTAAGTTGGGTCGTCTCTGGGAATGTGAGTTGTCCCGTGAATAAAATATCATGCTGCGCAGTTGCCCACGTCGATTCCTTTAATCAAGATCATGATTGTGCTCTGCACGAGTTGGTGAAACGGTTTTGGGAAGTTGAAGGACACACTCAACTGAGCATCAAACGATCGAAGGAGGACTTAGATTGTGAGAGGCATTTCGTGAGCAGCTTTCGCCGTCTGGATACGGGAGAGTATGCAGTGCGATTACCAACAAAGGTCAGCTTATGTGCATTGGGTGATTCATATGCACAAGCTGTAAATCGGCTGAGGGCGTTGGAGAAAAAGTTTGTTAAACACCCTCAATTGAAGCAACAGTATTCGGCATTCATCAAAGAATATAGAGACCTTAAGCACATGACCCCGATTAGCACAGTTCCACCTGGCATGGCATCATATTTCCTACCGCACCATTGCGTTTTAAAAGCTGACAGCACCACGACTAAATTGCGTGTGGTATTCGACGCGTCAGCCCCAACCACCACTGGTTATTCTCTGAATGATATGCTAATGGCAGGACCTGTAATACAACCAAAATTGGTTGAAACACTTTTGCGTTTTCGATCGCACAGAATTGGCATCACTGGAGACATATGTAAAATGTATCGCTGTGTAAGGATTGAAGAACCAGATTCTTTTCTGCAGTGCATCGTATGGCGCGAGCAGCCTGATGACGCAATACAGATTTATAGATTGGACACCGTGACCTATGGCACAAAGCCTGCAGCATTTTTGGCTATTCGGGCGATGAGGCAGGCAGCTATAGATGAAGCAGACGACTTCCCTCTTGGGTCGAAGACAGTACTACGCGATTTCTATGTTGACGACCTCATCACAGGCAGTAACACAGAGGATGAAGCTTTGGAAATTATTTCGCAAACAAAGGCATTGCTTCTCCGAGGAAAATTCATACTCCGAAAATGGTGTTCAAATAATGAGCGTGTCTTGCAAGCAGTGGAAGCAGAGAGCAGAGAGCGGGCAATAGCCTTCAGTGATGGCGGATGCTGCAACTCTTGGAAAACTCTTGGATTGGTATGGGACCCAAAAGACGACAATTTTTTGTTTTCGTTAGCTCCGATGGCGATTGCTGATCATGTCAGCAGGCGCCAAGTGTTGGCAGCCGTTGCAAGGATTTACGATCCACTTGGACTAATAGGCCCAGTAATTTTGAAAGTGAAAGTGTTTCTTCAGTCGCTTTGGAAACAAAAATTGGCATGGGATGAAAGTGTACCACAGTCATTTCATTCTAGTTGGAGTATATTATGCTCAGAATTAAGCAGAATTAGCAGCATTCGGTTTCCTCGTTTCGTTGGACTAGATGATTCGGAGTTGCAAATACATGGATTTTGTGATGCAAGTGTAAAGGCCTATGGAGCGTGCGTTTATATTCGCGCGAAGAAGGGTGATGATGTGAAGGTTAACTTACTATGCTCAAAGTCAAGAGTAGCACCATTAAAGACCCTCACCGTACCCAAATTGGAATTATGCGCTGCAACCTTACTAGCTGAGTTGATGAAGTCTATTTTTGATTTACAAGCCTTTAGTGGAGATTTCTTTTGCTGGTCAGACTCAACAATAGTTCTTTCTTGGCTAAATGACGTCGCCGCTAACTATAACATTTTCGTCGCAAATCGCATTAGCACCATTCAAGAGATGTCGCAAGGCATGGCTTGGAGCCATGTGCCATCAGAGCTCAATCCGGTGGACATCGTATCGAAGGGCGCATTTCCAAATGAGCTTGAAGAATGTGCGTTATGGAAACATGGGCCTGCGTTCTTACAAGATAGCTAGTGTAGATGGCCACAATATGTCAAAATTGCTCCGAGTACTCTTGAGAAAAAGCGTAACGTGCTGAGTGCAGTATCAAGCATTGTGGACTACTCAATTCAAAGCAAATTCGTTAATTCATTTAGATCAATTCAAAGAATTTACGCTTACGTATATCGTTTTATAAAATTCAAATCGCACCAGTGGTCATCGTCAAAACTCACCGTGGAAGAGATAGAAGCTGGAACCCATGTACTAATTAGAATGGTACAAAGGTCAGCAATGCACCATGACTACACCGAGTTGGAAGCTAATGGGAGAATTGGCCGTTCTAGTAAAATCGCATCTTTGAACCCCTTTATTGACAAAGCTGGCGTATTGCGCGTAGGCGGTCGATTAGAAAATGCAAACTTGAGCTTAAACGAAAAACATCCGATCATATTACCTATAGGTCATCCAGTGACAAAGAGTATTATATCTGACTATCATCAGCGTCTGTTGCATGCTGGCCCGCAGGCTTTGCTGTCGAGCACCCGGTTGAAGTTTTGGCCTCTCGGTGGACTGAAGGCTGTAGCTAAAGTTGTGAACCGGTGCATCAGATGCTTTCGCGTAAAACCAATAATGATGCAGCATATCATGGGCAATTTGCCAGCAGAGCGCGTAAGGCCCCAGCATCCATTCTTCACCACAGGAGTTGACTTTTGTGGACCTTACTTCTACAAGTCGGAGGTACGCAATAGGCAGCCGACAAAATGTTACATATGCCTGTTCATATGTTTCGCTACAAAGGCTGTACACTTGGAGCTGGTGAAAGATTTGGCAACTTCTTCGTTCTTGGCTGCGCTCCGGCGCTTTGTAAGCTTGCGCAGACGGCCTCGAGTCATCTGGTCAGACAATGCGACAAATTTCGTTGGTGCCAGAAATGAGCTGAAAGAGCTTCGCAATCTGATGTTAAGCGAGGAACATCAAAGTGAGGTGCACAAGTATTGTCTCGACGAGGGAATAAATTGGTGCTTCATTCCGCCTAGATCGCCGCATTTCGGTGGCCTCTGGGAAGCTTCAATCAAGTTAGCCAAACATCACCTTCGTCGCTCAATTGGCCTGTCAGTCCTCAATTTTGAAGAGCTCAGAACTTTGATTTATCAAATGGCCGCCATAGTTAATTCACGACCTCTTTTTCAGCTCACAGAAAGAGCTGATGATTTGCAAGTTTTAACTCCGGGGCACTTCTTGACTGGTAGAATGCTGTCAGGGGTTGCGGAGCCAGACCTATCTCACATAAACCCAAATCGCTTAAGGCATAAGGCTGGTCAGATCCTCGCAGAAAGCGGCCCAAGAATCTCTTTTGGCCTTCCTACATTCTTTCTTGAAGACTTTGAAACTGAGGTGGTAGGCGTCCCAGTCCACCTGGCAGTTTCTGTCTTTCGCTCTGTTGTAGAGTCTTCTCGTTTTCTTCCGTATCCTTCCGAGCTCCGGTGTCCACCACCTGTTGCTGTTTGACTTTGGAGGACGCCTGATAGGGCAGGATTTGATGAAGGTCTTTCATAGAGCTTCCGTGACGGTCCTGGTCGATTTATCCAGTTTGTCCGGGTTGTCCAGCCTACCCACTGGGTGGTTTGGGAGTAACTCCTTGACAAGTTGAGAGAACTTGACCCAGTCAGTTCGTTTTGGGTTCCTGAAGGGGCGTTTGGCCTCTCTGAACCATTCCACTTCGAACACTATCCTGTAATGGTCCGAGAAAGAACATTCCGTGGATACGTGCCAGTCTACAACAGAGAGGGAGACACTGTTGGTCGCTAGGGTTATGTCAATAACCTCAGCACGGTTCTTATTGCGGAATGTGGGGTGGTCACCCCGTTTACACACATTAAAATTTGTGCACGACATGAATTCACACAGCGATAATATAAGTAAGTATATTCGTAAGTAAATTGCGACAGAGTGCATTGGATAAACGGAAATGCACCGTTTGAGGTGAACGACCGGTCAGCACAAATTAAGCGGTCTAGTTTGGGACATTAACAGCGTAACACGGGCAACAAAGAATTCGGTGGAAGTCGAATAGTGTAGCTAATCCTAAAGTCCAGAAGTGTATGGATAGGAACTGAGAACTAAGTGAATAATTGACTTTGACACGCGCAAAAATACACATAGAATCCACCCACGGCGCATCCATTGCTATCGCAAGAACACCAGGCAAGGACGGGCCACGTTCAAGTTGCCACGTCAGAACCGCTACGACAACCCGCAACCGCCAACAACATCAACACACAGACGATCGACGATAGTCAACATGGGACAACGACGGCGAGCAGCGAGCAACGAGGGAGCACACACTACCCGCGGACCCCCTCTGCCGTTTAACGGCTAAGTCTAGTGAATAAAATTGCTTGTAATCTAGGTTGTAAGTTCATTTATGAACATACAGGAGTCAGGGCTCATTGCTTAGATTTAAGTTATCATTAACAAATACTTCGAATTATACCTTACATACAACTAGCTCGAACCACGTTTCCATTCCCTTCAACACGTTCCTTTCAAGTTACTAGGTATCATTTGAGAAAGGTAAACATTACCAATTCACGCAGGGTCTTTTATATAAATCGATCAAATTTATGTAAAACGGACTCTGTCGGCGAGCTATTCCCATCCATTGAACCGGGAGAACCGGGAGTCCTTTACACTTGTATAAAAAAAAGGGAAAAGAAAGAGGAAAGAAAAACTGTTTGCTTTGAAAAAAAAAAAAGAGAAAGAAAATGGTTATTTTGTATGCATCAACAAAAAAAAAAGAAAATATTTTAAAGGAATAACCAGTAAGGGCGGTATAGTCGAGTATACTCGACAATATAATACCCTGCACACATGGTAGGCGGTGCCACACCCTCAATCTACAAAAACATATTTATCTGACGTCGCCTATTCAAATATTGTTCAAAATATCAAGAAAATCGGTCAAAAAATGTGGATTTTACGAAAAATTTAAGTTTGTTGGGCTCTGAGGGGTAGCCACCAAAGAGAGGGTAAATTTGTGGTATGCGGTTTTAAAGATGTATTATCACTGAGCTTGTTTACAAAATTTCAGGTTCATACCTTTGTTAGTTTTGGAGATATAGCTTTTTTAAGAAAAATACTAGGGGAGGGGAAATTATGGGAGGGGGTAAAATTGTGGTATGCAGTTTTTTAAAGTTACTCATACTGAGACTACCTACCGACTTTCATGTTTCTATCTCTTTGGATGTTCGAGTAATAGCGTTTTAAAAAAGTGGGTGGTGCTGGATGGGCGGGAATGAGTGGGCGTGGCACAAAACCATTCAAACTTGATCTGCTGCCGAGCATCACGAGTCTACCCACCAAATTTCAAGTCTCTAGCTATTATAGTTGTTGAGAACCATTGGTGAATACGGACGGACAGACGGACGGACATGGCTTAATCAATTTCTCTTGTCGTCCTGATCAAGAATATATATACTTTATAGGGTCCCCCTGCCCTCCTTCTGTGCGTTACATACATTTGGCTCAAACAAACACAATATACCCCGATACACAGTATGTGTACAGGGTATAATTAAAAAAAAAGGAAGTAAAATAAAAATAAGATAAAAACCAGTAAGGACGCTAACTTCAGCAAGGCTGAAGCTTAAATTCTCTTCACGCTTATTTCTTATGCCACACCTATTTTTTTGACTGAAAATATTTTCTCTTCATCTAATTAGCCTACATACAAATTTTCATTGTTTTTGCTCATTGGGTACCGGAGATATTCAAATTATTGATTTTTGCTAAAAGTGGGCGCCCATTTTTTTCAAAATAGTTTTAATGCCTCCCCAAGAACATAACTGTGAAATTTCAAGTCAATTGGTTAAGAAACAAAAAAGTTTTCCATACAACGACATGAATATTGCTTCTCTTCCTCTTCTTCATTTTATATGGCAGGTACCAGTTCCAGTTGCCCGATCTCAATGAAACTTTCTGGTATTTAATCGAACCATATAAAACTACTAAGTTTAAAATTTCAGCCCCTATCTACCAAAACAAAAAAGTTTTCCATACAACGACGTTAAATCTTAATTTTTTTTCCTGTTCTTCATTTTGTACGGCAGCTACCAGTTCTAGTGGCCCGATCTCAATGAAACTTTCAGGCATTATGTCGGACTATGGTAAACTACTATGTTTGAAACTTCAGCCCTCTATCTTCCAAAACAAAAAAGTTTTCCATATAACGATTCAAATTTGTTTTTCTTCTTCATTTCGTATGGGGGCTACCAATTCCAATAATCCGATATGGCCGGTTCCGACCAATGATTTGACCACACATTAGAGAAGACTCTGTGCAAAATTTGAGCTCTATATTTTCAAAACTGTGGGAGGAGATAGCATATTCACAGACAGACGGACAGACGGACATGGCTATATAAACTCGTCTTGTCGAGCTGATCAAGAATATATATACTTGATGGGGTCCCCCTCCCCTCCTTCTTGCTGTTACAAACTTCAGGACAAAGTTATAATACTATTCACTTGCGTGAAGAGTATAATAAAATGGAAGTATAAATGAATATGAATAGATACATTTCTAGTATAAGAAATCTTCGAGTATTTAATATGGTTGAAGTAAGGTAGATTTAATCCGGAACGGACGGGATGGTTGAGGAGAACGAGGTTGGTGGCGACGGCGAGGGACATGAGATTTACGCTTTCTCTCCCGTGGGGAGGGGGATGTGTGAGGGGGGCGAATTTTTTAAGGGATTCACCCCTCACCACAGAACATACCAGGCCGATCAGTGGCTGTAGGGTACAGCAGAAATATCATCTGTTGATAGCCTGTAAGCCACTGTTGAACTAACAGTACGGCAGCAGCGTGTCACTGTCGCTGTTAACAGCCTGTAAGCCGGCCAGCAGGGCTGCTTTGCGACGGCCACTATTAAGCCAACAGAGCTGCTTTGTAATCGCCGCGATCAGCTGGTGGCCTTACACATGTGCACAGTGAATGTTGTTGGCGGATTTCAATGCGATAGAGTGCATTGGAAAAACGGAAATGCACCGTTTAAGGTGAACGACAGGTTTCAAGGCCTAGGAAGGATACCGTTGGACAGAATGGCGGGAGAAAGGCGGCAGCGAGTTGGTTCAGCACAAATTAGGCAGTTTGGTACGGGACATCAACAAAGATAGTCAAAAGTCGGCTCTGATTTGGTAACGAGAGGGATCGACAAAACGGTAACAAGTCTGAGTTTAGTTCTTGCGGTTCCATTCGGGGAAAAGTCTCGTGTAAAGAAACGGAAAACTCTATTCACCCGTCGGCCGAGTCGTCGAATATATATCCTGAGTATTCTGAACCCACATTGTGCTACAGTGCATACGGCCGCTACAGCAAGTTTGGCATAGCCATCTTGCACAGCTACGACAGCAATACCATTTTTCTACGCCCAGTCAGACGCAGATCTCGTCTAGCAATGAACAGGTCTTGCGTTAGCACCGAGGGAGAACGCACCACCCCGCAACAGCTACTGGAGGATATCCTACAGCTAGCAATCAACAGGACGTGCGTTAGCACCTTACCGGGCGAATCTGATAACGAGCGTCGAGGGAGAACGCACCACCCCGCAACAGCAACTGAAGGCTATCCTACAGCTAAGTCTAGCGTTTAAATTATACTTTGTGAACTAGCGCGTAAGTCATTATAAACTAGGTAGGAGATAGGGTTTCTTGCTCTAGTTATAAGTTAGTAACATCTGATCTTTCTGATCGCTTTTCCTTTGTATTAAAAGTTTTTTTGTACGAACCGAACGTCAACCTCTGTCTTCTTCACTACTCTTGAGTTTGGATTTCAGGCAAAGACGAAAGGTAACGTTACTGATTCACGCAGGGTCTTTTATATAAATCGAATAAATTTATGTAAAACGGACTCTGTCGACTAGCTATTCCCAGCCTTTGAACCGGGTAGAACCGGGAGTCCTTTACAACTTCGAGAAATGCTCGCCTTGCAAAAATGTTGTTGTTCAGGGCCACCGCCGTATTTTGAAGTCAACTCTTTTATATATTATTTTCTTTCTTTCCCTGCTTGTTATCTTGACAACCTTAGTGTGATTCGAACCTAGCGTCGTTGAATTGAAAGGCGGCACTCAACCAACTTGACTATAGGTATCATTGAAGCTTTGTAAATTCAATATTATATAAACTACAATTTTTTTATTTTGCTAGAAAATAATAGAAAACAACTTAAGCCGAAAAACAAAGTTACTTTGTGTTTTACATCATCGGCTACTCCTTCCCATCTCGCTTCTCAAACCTTTCAAAATCAGGTGGCCCTTCCCTTCTCGTTTCTAAATGAAGGGTTGTGGAATGTTCTGGTTGTAAATAAAAATTCCGAATACCAAGTCTAACTTCGTGTCTTTCAGTCATCGGCTACTTCTTCCTATCTCGCTTTTCAAACCTTCCAAAATCAGGTGGTCCTTCCCTTCTAGCTTCTAAAAAAAAACCGTAGGAAATGAACAGGTTTTCAACAATATTTTCCGAGTACCGAGTGTTACTTCGTGTCTTTCAGTCTTCGGAGACTCCATCTCATCTCGCTTCTTAAACCTTCGAAAATCAGGCTGCCCTTTCAATCTCGCTGTTAAAAAAGCTGATGGGAAGGTGCTGAAAATTCGTCATTAAAATGGTGTTTAAGAAGGGTTTGGTTCAATTTAGGTAAAACTTGTTGACGTCAAAATCCTTTCAAGCTTGTTTCAAGCCACCTTCCAGGGTAAACGGTTCACCTTTGCTTTAAAAAAAGGCATTGTAGAAAGCCTTCGTCGTCAAGGTACACCCATTTTCTCTCTGGGAAGGCACTATGGAAAGCCTTGTTCGGCAAAGAGTCCAAAAATTTCTTTCTGGGTAATAATACTTTATATATATATAAAGTAAAAAGTTTTTTATAATTTTGTGAAGTCTGATTAAGATTTATATGCTGAAATGTAACTTTTTACTCAATCAACAATAGTCAACCAATAAGTTACTTCAGCTTGTATGCGCAATGACTGGATGAGTAAGTTAATTTTATTTAAGATTGACCCAGCAGTTCTCCTTGTGTGAATTGGCCCATTTTTAATAGTTTGGGACTATTTCTCAGCTATCGAATTTAATCAGTCAGAATCATATTCTATGGAATACTTCTATTAGCAAACTAGCACCCAAATGTCGATTCAAAACAATGACAAGAACTAGACAAAGATGACACTTTATCACAACAGTCTGAAAAATAAAATGTCGGATTGACCCATTTTCGTTATTTGGAAATTAGTTTTCAACTAGTGAATTTGGGTCTAGTATTTGAACCAGACAGAGGTAATGCATAAAGGTACCGGTCTAATCAAAAATGATTCAAGGAAATAGAATTTAATTTAGAACAGCAGGCTCGAGGTCAATTTTGATTACAAGTCTTTGTTAACAAAAGTTTTGGTAGAAAAACGTTTGGGGAGTGCTTATTATTGGTTTATTGTTAAGCAAAGATCGCTGATGAAGGAATTTGGCAAATCCCGAAACAACTGTACGATCTGCCTGCTGCTAGCTTTTGAGCTAGTTCTTGCAATATTGTTATTGTAAGACTTGTAATCAAAATTGAACTCGAGCCTGTTATTCTTAATTGATTGGTCGTAAATCAAAAAACACTTTTAAAAATAAAATTTATCAAACGAGGTTCAATCCCCCGCACCACCAGAATTTAAATTTTTAGTACAATGTTTTAGAGCACAGTTTACTCATTGTACAGTGAATGATAGTTTGATAAATTGAGATCAAAAAATAATTAATAATTATAATTAACTAATTGGTTACTAATTTGCCAATATATAACACTTGTGCTTAACAAGATTTTTATTTTTGTCAAGTTTTTTGTTTGTTCACTGTGATCACAGCCGCGTACGTAAAGTTTGTTTGATCTACGTCTTCTTTGTGGTTTATACTGAGAGCCAAAAAACAAAAAACAGCTGTGAAACCCTTACAGTTTGGACTAAGGTATAAAATGTATTTTGCAAATTTTAAATGTGATGTTAATATTATAAATGTTTGTATTATCTTCTTTGTGAACATGTTAACAAAAAAGAAGACTGCCAGATGAAGGCGAAATATGTCGCCGAAACGCGTAGGAGGAGAATCATATTAGAAACGTAGTTTTTAGTTCTGATTAAAAAAGATTGGCCTATACAACCCCGTTCAAGTTTGAACAAAATAAAACAAAAATGACATAAAAATTGGCCCAATAACCAACATTTTAACAGTAAAAAATAAAATTATTCACACAATTATTATAGTTAATAACAAAAAAAAAAAAAAAATAATTGCTCAGTCCCTTAAGATGGATCTTTTTTCTTCTTTCGTATGCCCCAAACTGGTGCGGGAGGACTAGTACGGTGTCAAAAAATTTTGACTATTGAATCTTAGGTCTGTACTAGATCGATGAACTACTGGATAGCACATTATGATTGTGGCTTGAAATTGATATTGACAACACTCAGCAAAGTTTTGTAACATTTATCAAATAACTTGGCTTTCCGAAAGGTCAAAATAGGATGCTGTTGATATTTACCTTAAATAGTATTTTTTGATTCTCTATTAAACACTTCAATTACTAATTTTGCTTGACATCATTAAAATCGCTTTATTTTATTTTAAGTCAATTATGCGCTATTATTTTTAAGTTTTCGCTACAACTCAACAAAATATAAATATTTGTTAGTTCGCACAGACAAATTCACACTTACATAAAATAAATTGTAATAACATTCAACGTTGAGAGATAATGTTAGCGCAATGCCGAACATTTGGCAAATATTTGAACTCTAAATAATATAAATACAGATACACTCACAATCTCATACACAAGCGTGTAGAGTCATAAACAACGATTTCCATTGATATTAGGGTGTCCTTCATATGGACGATTTCTTTGTTTTTGCATTTATGAAAACGCATACCCACTATTTGGGTATATTTCCCTTAACTTAACCTAGATACAAAATTTCGGATTCCTATGTTAATTTCAACCCGTGCCGACTGAACCTTTAAGTTTCATGAAAGAAGATTTTATATGTTTTTTTTTTTAAAGTCAACTGGGGTACAGCAAATAATTAAGTTTTAATTGAATATATATATATAAAACTTATCAGGATACTTCATTTTCAAGGTTTTTATACCCTGTACACATATCGTACTGTGTATCAGGGTATATTATACCTATTTTACAGCAGAGTCTAAGGCAAAATGCCGCAGACTACGTCAAAAATGTGTTTACACTGCTTGCCGTAACGAAAAATGCCGCTACTTGACAGCTGACGTTATAAATTCGACAAAAATAAAAATTTACTTTTTGTCGATTCAAATTCATTTGCTAGCAAAACATAATTTAATTCAATGGGTTTGGCCGAATAGATTTTGAGTTACAAGCCTAAGCATACGATGAAGATGATTTCGAAGTTATTTTGGAAGCTGTCGCTTGGAACCGACTGTTGCCAAGGTCCATACGGTACATACCATAACTTTCAATAAATGCAACCACACTAAACATATAATCATTGTGGACCCGCCCGATCGCCTCTTTCATCAACCTCGAATTCCAAACACCTAACCCTTCCATTACTCTTTATACTATTATAGCTAGTGTGTTCCTCTGGAGGAGTCTGGGTTTGCTATATTTAAATTAAACAATATGCAAAGCACGAGTTCTGTCCGTACGCGTCTAGATTTATTTCAAAATTAGTCTTCTTCTTGTTAGTGTTGAACAATGCTTAAAATTATAATGTTCTCTGGTATTTTTACTTATAGTCTATTTATGCTGTGTGATGGCAGATCGCCACACTATCATTCAAGCCGATGTGCCTGCCGCTACTGCCTCCACAGCCAGTGTGGTCAATTACGCTGGTACTAGGGCAGTGGCAAATGGTACACTACTTACAATGTGTAACCATGCATCATGGCTACGTATTTTCAACACCAGCACACTCACATATTTGTTACATACAGCTACACCCGCCATATTTACGTTAAGATCTAATAACCCCTCTTAAATAATGGACAAGATCCTACATAAATAAATATGTCTTTTTTTTACATCCGCAAATTAATAATATTTGTTGTTTATTAAATATTGTTCAGAGATTATACATAAAATTGGTTCATATAGTTTTGTCTAGTGCCGTCACTTCCATCGAATATCATCAATAATTTGATATTATGCATTCGTATTTGTAATTTGGTCAGTCAGTGGAGCGCTGATGACGAGAATGGGAAACGAAGTATTACGCTTTATTGCCTAATTACCGAGAATGAATTTCGGGCCATTTGGAATCCCTGTACATTTTTTGAATTTCACAATTATTTACGACTAGCTGACTCGGCGCGCTTTGCTACGCCCTCAAAGTATGAGAAAATGTTGCATGTAGCCCAGGATTGAATCTTTTAACACTGTATCACAATTAGTTCCTAAATTTTTTTCTTGTCAGACATATAGTTACAGGTATAAAGGCGTTTTAAACTTTTAAAATCCCATACAAAATGTATGAAAACCATAGTACCAAAGTTGTACACTTTGCGGCGCTCGTACGCCTAAACTATTAGTCTTACAAAAAAAAAGCTTGGAACAGATTTTTGTAAGAAATTTCATCTTGTTTAGTTTAGTATAGAGATGCTTTTGCCGTAAAATGACCCAAAATGGAGATATGGTAAAAAAGTTATTTTGGACGCCATTTTTTCAAAATGGTGGCTCGAGTGGCGGTGATAGAAGGTCGGAAAGTGAAAATTCGGAAAGAGCAGCCCAAAATCCGTATAGATGTCAATTTTTAAAATTCCCGAAAAACAAACTGCAAATTTCTGACTTTGCAGTGTCGATATTATAATTGCATTCAAGCATAACAAAACCATATTTTTGACTCGTCGGAGATGTCTCCTTCTCTGCGTTGCAAACTTCATGGCAATATTTGTGTTTATTTTTCGCAGGAGTATAGAAAACGCTATATTCAGCCTTGCTGAAGACTATTTTCTTTTCACGCTCTTTTTTATGCCACGCCAATTTTTTCGGTTCAAACTGATTTCTCTTTACTTTAATAGCCTATATACCAATTTTCTTTGTTAAGCTCATATGGAGATTTGCAATTTATTGATATTAGCTTGTGAAGTTGTAAGTCAATTGATTAAGAAACAAATAGTTTTCTTTTCATCGGCGTAAATCTTCTGTATCTTCCTCTTCTTCACTTTGTATGGTAAGCTACTATGTTTGTTTATGTTTTTTTCATCCCTCTAATTTCCAAAACGAAAAAGTTTTGTATACAACGATTTAAGTTCTGTTCATTTTTATACTTTTCACGTATGTGAAACAGTATAATAACTTTGTGCTGAAGTTTTAACACACAGAAATATTCACTTGCGACTATATAAAGTATATATATTCTTGATCAGGACGACAAGACGAGTTGATTTAGCCATGTCCGTCTGTCCGTCTGTCTGTATATATACAATCTCCTCCCACAGTTTTGAAGGTATCGAGCTGAAATTTTGCACAGAGACTTCTTATTCGTGCAGTCAAATCATTGGTCGGAACCGGCCATATCGGACCACTGGAACTGGTAGCCCCCATACGAAAAGAAGAAGAAAAATGAACAAAACTTGAATCGTTGTATGGAAAACTTTTTTGTTTTGTATGATAGAGTGCTGAAATTTTAAACATAGTAGTTCTACATAGCCCGACTACATGCCTGAAAGTTTCATTGAGATCGGGAAACTGGAACTGGTAGCCCCAATACAAAATGAAGAAGAGGAAGAGAAGCAATATTCACGTCGTTGTATGGACAACTTTTTTGTTTTTTAACCAATTGACTTGAAACTTTACAGTTATGTTCTTAGGGAGGAATGAAAACCATTTTGACCAAAAGTGGGCGTAGCCACGCCCACTTATAGCGAAAATTGACCCGTTGTATGGAAAACTTTTTTGTTTTTTAACCAATTGACTTGAAACTTTACAGTTATGTTCTTAGGGAGGAATGAAAACTATTTTGACCAAAAGTGGGCGTAGCCACGCGTAGCCACGCCCACTTATAGCTAAACTTGACCCGTTGTATGGAAAACTTTTTTGTTTTTTAACCAATTGATTTGAAACTTTACATTTATGTTCTTAGGGAGGAATGAAAACTATTTTGACCAAAAGTGGGCGTAGCCACGCCCACTTATAGCGAAACTTGACCCGTTGACTGGAGAACTTTTTTGTTTTTTAACCAATTGACTAGAAACTTTACAGTTATGTTCTTAGGGAGGCATGAAAACTATTTTGACCAAAAGAGGGCGTAGCCACGCCCACTTATAGCTAAACTTGACCCGTTGAATGGAAAACTTTTTTGTTTTTTAACCAATTGATTTGAAACTTTACATTTATGTTCTTAGGGAGGAATGAAAACTATTTTGACCAAAAGTGGGCGTAGCCACGCCCACTTATAGCGAAACTTGACCCGTTGTATGGAAAACTTTTTTGTTTCTTAACCAATTGACTTGAAACTTTACAGTTATGTTCTTAGGAAGGAATGAAAACTATTTTGACCAAAAGTGGGCATGGCCACGCCCACTAATAGCTAAACTTGATCCGTTGTATGGAAAACTTTTTTGGTTTTTAACCAATTGACTTGAAACTTTACAGTTATATTCTTAGGGAAGAATGTAAACTATTTTGACCAAAAGTGGGCATGGCCACGCCCACTTATAGCGAAACTTGACCCGTTGTATGGAAAACTTTTTTGTTTTTTAACCAATTGACTTGAAACTCTACAGTTATGTTCTTAGGAAGGAATGAAAACTATTTTGACCAAAAGTGGGCATGGCCACGCCCACTAATAGCTAAACTTGACCCGTTGTATGGAAAACTTTTATGTTTTTTAACCAATTGACTTGAAACATTACAGTTATGTTGTTAGAGAGGCATGAAAACTATTCATTTCAGTTTTTTTTATAGTGACACAACGTGAAAAGTATTATAGCTTCAGCCTTGCTGAAGATAGCGTCCTTACTGGTTCTTCTTCATTTTGTATGGGGGCTACCAGTTCTAATGGTCCGATCATGGCGGTTCCGACAGATTATTTATGGTGATAAAGCTGCAAAATTTCAGGTCGATAGTCGGGGATGTCTCCTTCTGGGTGTTATAAACTCCGTGACAAAGTCATAATAATATTTACATACGCGAAGAGTACAAAAACACTAATATGTGTGTGTATGTTGTATGTAAAAGATGAAGAAGCGAAGCACAATAACGAAAGTAAAGTTCTTCCGTTCTCTCACCGTTTTTGTGTTCCCTTCGCAAACAACACACACATACCAATACAAAAGTGTAGAAGAATCAAAGCATAGAACGTTTCTGTACGTTTTGTGCTTGCGTCCACAAAATCTAAATATTGTTCATTATACCCTGTACACACACTGTATATCAGGGTATATTAAGTTTGTTTGAGACGGTTTGTATGTAACGCATAGAAGGAGGGGAGGGGGACCCTATAAAGTATATATATTCTTGATCAGGATGACAAGACGAATTGATATAGCCCTGTCTGTCCGTCCGTCCGTCCTCACCAATGGTTCTCGAAAACTATAAGAGCTAGAGACTTGAAATTTGGAGGATAGACTCATGAGGTCAAACGCTAGATCAAGTTTGAAGGAATTTTTGCCACGCCCACTCCTTCCCGCCCATCGAGCACCACCCATTTTTTCAAAAGGCTGTAGCTCGAAAACCTGATGAGTTAGAAACATGGAAATGTAGACTCAGTATGTAAAGCTCTACAAAACTACATACCACATTTTTTCCCCCTCCCCTTCGTTTCGCCTCAAAAAGTTGTTTTCTTAAAATTGCTGTATCTTCTAAACTATAATAGATACAATGCTGAAATTTTGTATGGAAGCTCAGTAAACATACCTTTTTTAAACTGCATACCACAAACTTTAATTTTTAACGCTGTGTGACAACGCAAAGACAAACAAATTGAAATTTGGCATAAATTGCGCTTTGAACACTGCTTTATCCTATTTATAACAAAAACCGTACTTAACACTGCGAAAACTATTAAAGCTAGAGACTTGAAATTTGGAAGATAGACTCGTGTGGTCGAACACTAGATCAAGTTTGAAGGAATTTTTGCCACGTCCATTCCTTCCTGCCCATCGAGCATAACCAAAGGTAATTTTTTTCTTAAAATTGCTGTATCTCCTAAACCACAAAATGTACAATGCTGAAATTTTGTATGCAAACTCAGTTAACATACCTTTTTAAAATTGCATACAATAAACTACCACTTTCCCCGCAAAGACCAACAAACTAAAATATTGCAGCAATGCTTTGTAACAAAATCCGTACTAAAGCGCCATCTAATGGCAACATTGCACTGTGCCTGACCTTAGCAAATACACAAACCATATCGTGGTACACTGCTTTTGCTGTCGGCGAATGTTTAACGTGTTATCAACATAGGTGGGTGTACAGGGTATTATATAGTTGACAATACTCACCTATACCGCCCTTACTGGTTTTCTTCTTCTTTTTGTATGGGGGCTACCAGTTAAAATAGTCGGATTGATACCAAACAACCTTCAGGAAGTCCATCTAAAGATTTCATGAAAATTTCATTGAAATCGGTCAAGCTGTTTTTGAGTTATGCGCTTACCAACACATTTTGCGTTTCATTATACCCTGTACACATACTGTATCGGGGTATATTGTGTTGTTTGAGCGAAATGTATGTAGCGCACAGAAGGAGGGCAGGGAGACCCTATAAAGTGTATATATTTTTGATCAGGATGACAAGAGAAATTGATTGAGAAATTGAGCCATGTCCGTCCGTCTGTCCGTCCGTATTCACCAATGGTTCTCAGAAACTATAAGAGCTAGAGACTTGAAATTTGGAGGGTAGATTCGTGATGCTCGGCAGCAGATCAAGTTTGAATGGATTTGTGCCACGCCCACTCCTTCCCGCCCATCCAGCACCACTCAATTTTTGAATATGCTATAACTCGAACATCCAAAGAGATAGAAACATGAAAGTCGGTATGTAGACTCAGTATGAGTAACTTTACAAAACCGCATACCACAATTTTACCCCCTCCCCTTAATTTCCCCTCCCCTAGTATTTTTCTAAAAAAAGCTATATCTCCACAACTAAGAAAGGTATGAACTTGAAATTTTGTATACAAGCTCAGTGATAATACATCTTAAAAACTGCTTACCACAAATTTCCCCTCTCTTTGATGGCTACCCCTCAGAGGCCTACAAACTCAAATTTTTCGTAAAATCCACATTTTTTGACCGATTTTCTTGATAGTTTCAGCACTATTTGAATAGGCGACGTCAGATCAATATATTTTTGTAGATTGAGGGTGTGCACCGCCCACCATGTGTGCAGAGTATTATATTGTCTCGAGTATACTCGACTATACCGCCCTTACTGGTTTTTATATTATAGAAGATTATTGTCTCACATTCAATAATTAGTGATCAGTGGTAACTAAACACTGCACTAAACACGATATAGCTACGATTTATTTTGTGTATCAGTTGACAAAAGCAAACTCAGTAGTGAAAATCCAAGAAAAACAATACCGACATTGATAGTTTGTTGTTGTTTCAAATCCTTCAGCCTTTTGATTGTTTAAGGGGTTACATGGGTTTCGTTGGTTCAAAAAAAAAAAATTTTTTTTTTTCACTTATTAATTTCTACAACATCTCACTAATATTATTCTAAATTTTCAAGTCGATCCGAATAATAGTTGCGAAGACACAGCCTTTGGAAGGTGCGCGCTCCAAGTCACTTTCATTGTTACGCAAAACTTTAAACGCGTTTTTCTCGTAACTGTGTTTTTAAAGTCGGTTGTCAAAATTTCTCGAAAACTACTCAACCGATCTTGATGAAATTTTACACACGTGTTTGAGATACAATTTACTCGTGCTTGAACGAAGGATTTTGTTTTTTTTAAATTTCAACTATTAAAAAAAAAAAAAAATTCGCGCAAATTTGACCGAAATTGTCTTTTTTTTGGAAAAAGGTCTGCCAAAATTCCAATTTTTGTTTTTTTTGGTTTTCCTTCGTTCAAGCACGAGTTTATGGTTTTATCTGAAACACGTATTTTTTGTTTTTCCTTTTAAATCATCGTGTCAGGAGTTATGCTGACAACGCGGAGGCATCTTTTTTTCGAAGGGTCACCGAATATGACGTCACAATGGCGAAGTTTTAATTTTTTTTTTTTCGAAAATTTCAGAAAATATTTTTAAAATGTGTATCTTCAAGACAGAAAAAAGTTTGAATTAAATAAATAATTTTTTATAGTACAAAAAAATTATTGAAAATAGGCCTTTTTTTACACGACGAAACCCATGTAACCCCTTAAACAACAGTGCGTGTGGTTTGCAAACAATATTAATTAATTTTAATACTCTCTGCTTTGTACGTTCTCTCACAGTTTTCTTGTTCTCTTTCAAACAACAAACACATAACAATACTGACGTGTAAGAAGAAGCATAGCTTGTGACGTTGCACGTTTGTATGGGAAAAAGAAAAGGTCTGTTTTTAGGGTTTTTCCCGCAATTATTCGAATTTTTCTCACCGTAAGAACCATCTTTGAACTTCAACGAACATTTAAAAAAAAGAATTGGCTAAATTGGTCCAGGCGTTGTTGAGTTATGCGCTTACAAACATATTTTGCGATTCATTTTTATATTATAGATTTGTTTATGTTGACATGTCATAATTTTTACAAAAAGGCAGAAATAAACAAGAGTACTTGATGTAATTTTTGGAAACAAGCAGGGCAATTCTGGCATTTTTTTTGCCGCAAAGAGCCTCAAGCCAGCAAAATTTCAAACGTAACGGACAGATTTTGTATGGATACGGCCTAGGCCTGCGGCAATTTTTGTTGCGGCAGAGTTGTGGCTTCGGTGTAAAATCGGTATCAGGTTTGTTTCAGATCAAATGTATGTAACACAAAAAAGGAGGGGAGGGGAACCCTACAAAGTATATATATTCTTGTTCAAGATGACAAGCCGAGTTGATATAGCCATGTTCGTCCGTCTGTCCGTCTGTCCTAACCAATGGTTCTTGGAAACTGTAATAGCTAGAAACTTCAAATTTGGAAGATAGACTCGTGTGGTCATGCGCTACTTCAAGTATGAAGGATTTTTTGCCACGCCCACTCCTCCCCATCCATCGAGCACCTCCCACTTTTTTAATGTGCTATAACTTGAACACCCAAAGAGATAGAAATATGAAAGACTGAGTATGTATAGATCTACAAAATTGCAAGCCACATTTTTTCCCTCACCCCTTTATTTTCCCTCCCCCATTTGCTTACTTAAAAACACTATATCTCCAAAAATAATGAAGGTAAAATTCTGAAATTTTCTATTTAAGTTCAATAAATATACATCTTTAAAACTGCATACCACAAATTTCTCTTCTTTTTGATGGTTACCCCTCAGAGACGAACAGACTGAACTTTTTAAAATATTCCACTTTATTTTACTTAAAATTACTACATCACCTAAATTATAAAAGATACAAACATGAAAGTCGGTATCTAGTCTGAGTATGTATAGATCTACAAAACTGCACACCACAAATTTGTTTGTGCTTAAGAAGTTAAGTAAGGGAATAATAATATAAAAAAAACAATTCTTGAATATCTAGCAAATGGCAGGCCCTTCTGTTCAGCGATAAAAAAATTATTTTAGTACAAAGAACATTGTCCCATTTTTCTTTTTGGTTGCATTTCCCACCTTCATCAGGAAGTCTATTTTTTTTTAAATAGGATAATAAACATATAATAATAAAAGTTAAAGTCTTCTATGCAGTATATCTAGAACGAGTTCGTGTGGAAGAATTAAAAATTGATAAATTTGATGTTAAATGGAAGTGAAATCCATTCCGATTGAAAATTAACAGTCCACACATTAGAAATTCCAAATAATACCTTTTGTTCATACAATTTGTATTTGCAGTTTGAAATTATCGACTGTTAGACCTGCTTCGAGGGCTACTATTTTAGTTTCTGGCCTATCAATGAAACACACAACTTATGCGACTGAAAATAATTTTATTGTTTTTCAAAATATTCTTCTTGACGATTAATACACTTTTGCATTCGAAGAAACCAATTTTCGTGGCATTTTTCCTGTCCGACTGAGACACCTCTAAAACATGCCTTTTTTATGGTAAAGGATGATTCGTCTCGTTTTGTTCATTTTTTGAATTTGACCGGAAGCTTGTGGCAAACAAATGGTTGTTGATCAATCAGAATTAACTGTTTTACTGTTTATCTAATGCCACTGTAGACACATGACCACTAAAACAAAAAAAAAACAGGCGACCATTTGCTTCGATGTGCTTCGCGAGCGAACAACTTTTGTTGGATTTGGGTCATCTTGGAAGACCCAAACAGTCGATTGTTATTTTGTTTCCGGCTCGTATGAATATATCCAGGATCCATCAACTGTGTAGATATTATATACACTTTTTGAAGCACCACGATCGTATTTTTGGATCATTTCTTTACACCAATTGACACGCGCCCTTTTTTTGCTGGATGGTTAAATTGTGAGGTATTCAAAAGGAACACATCTTTTTTAGGCCCAAGTGATCATGACAAATCATGGCACAGCATCTATATTTTGTGTCATAACAGCTGATTTTTGACGACCCTCACGGAATTCGTCGCTGTGCGAACAGCGACCACGAGAAAACTCACTGTATAAATTATAGTGATAAAGGATGGTGCTTGTTCGCCGTATAACAATTTTAGTTCGTCGATGCATTCTTGTCTAATTAATCCACGCCGAAATTTATGAAAAATAATCGCTCAAAAATGTTCACGGTTTAAATCCATTTTTCTGCCGGGGTAAATTTTTGATTTATCGTTAATCGATATCAAACAGGTCGTACATGAAAAAGTTGTAGGGATGTTTAACACATAAAGGTCCAAACTTTTTTATGCAAATGACCAATTGGTCCTTATATGGCTAGAAGTGACGTAGGCCAGAAATTAAATAGCGGCCCTCGTATTTGCAAGAAATGCAAGAATAACTGAATACCCTTAATGTAATTTGATTGGTTTCGTTGTTGATGGACTTTCTGTCCTTCATGGTTCACTTCTTCCCAGATGGTCTGTCCACCTTCTTAGTATGTTCGTATTTACTCGTTCACCGTCGACTCTTAACTGTCCACATCTATGCTTCATTGTCTAAGATCTTGTTTCTTACAATCAAAGTGGTCGTGCTGCATGCACACAGCACAATATCGATAAATTTTCTGCAGGAAATTCTATGACATTTTTCATAAAGAAAAGAATCCACTAGGATAGGAAGAACAGACGCACAACGGAGACGAGAGCACTCAGTGACCATTAGGTCCATTGTGATGCCTTATGATGGAAGGAAAAGCCAGGAGTGGGTAGGGTTCATGGGATAGTGGATAGGAGAAGAGTCGAGTCTTATTCTATTGGTTCTACTGGCCAGTCCCCTAGGCTTCGACAGCCCGTGAAACCACCCCGTAGAGTCTAGGAAGAGTGCCAGGTCCTCCAGGCGCGTGTTCGCTAGACTGCCCAGATCGTTTTCCTAGAAATTGGGTCTCCTCCTAAGAAGTGCAGGGCTGTCACAGAGAATTTCTTCTTCACTTCCGCAGATAAGAAGTAGTCTTGTTGTGATTCACCGTACTGTTGGGCCATACGTCCAACAAAACAGTGTTCCGTTAAAACTTCTTCCGGCATCCTTATTCTGTCCTGTGTTAAGTGTAGGAGCTCGGAAGTACTTATCGAGTTATACATCGATGGATCACCCAACCAAACGAGTTTTTGTACTTTGCTTAGATCTTTCGCTAGCTACCTTCGAAGTCGGGACGCTTCTGTGGTGCTGGTTAGACCTTCGCAGAAAGCGGCCTAAGAATCTAATTTGGCGTTTCTACATTCTTTTTTGAAGACTTTGAACCTGAGGTGGTAAGCATCCGAGGACTTGTAAGGTCTTTTCGTTTCCTTCCGTATCTGTCCGAGCTCTGATAACCACCACCTGATTGCCTGAAGGCAACCCATTCCCATCATCAGACGATCTTGCCTAATCAGGAGTTGGAGTCCGCATTGGTCAGTTATCACAATTTCACTTTTTATATTACTGCTAAAAGTTAGTGGTTCGTTTGACTGACGAAAAACCCTCTAACTGAACCCTCCCCGAGTGTGCCGGCTGGTCAATGGATGTTGAAGTGGCTCGTGTCACCGAGGAATGCTGGCATCTCTTGCCCGCCCATAAGACCTTGTAGTATTTAGCAAATGTGACGGACCCAAGCTTCTTATACCTTGTCTGAATTTCTCCTATTTCATCTGGATACACTTTGCACAAAAAACGGGATGATTAACGGAAAATCGATAAAGTATTAGATAGGAGAAAAATTCAACATAGTTACTGCCTATGGCTTTACCCATTTGGATAGTACCCAAAAAACTAGATGCAAATGGAAGCCTCAAATGGAGCATACGAATTGATTATAGGAAATAAAACGAAGAGAAGGTGTCGGAGACAGTATTATGAATTTCAAAGAAAGCCATTTGAACTCAAAAACTCCCACTCAACCTATCAGCAGGTCATGGATAGAGTTCTCAAAAAGGAAATTGGGATTTGACATAGTTTATTTAGACAATACTATTATATTTTTAACATTCCTTTAGGACCACATACTTAATCTGACGAAAGTATTTAATAAACTACATACGGAAAGAAATCCAATTGCTGGAACACATCTTTACACCAGATGGTATCGAACCCAACCCAAATAACATCTCTTTATAAGAATTCCCTCTACAAACAACACCGCAATAAATTGAATAATATCTTCTATTACAGTAAATTCATTTGAAATTTCGCAAAGCTTAATAAAACTTTAATATAAATACAATAAATCTAGATAAAGAATACACTGATATCTTCGAACACTGCAAAACAACCCTTTTGTAACGACAAAATTTCACGACACTATGATTTCATGAAACTATTCATACTAACTACAGATGCAAGTAACGTCGCTTTAGGAGCTATTCGTTCTCAAAGTTTAATTGGGTGCGAGAAACCAATTTGCTATGCTAGTGATACCTTATGAGATACAGAAATACGCTATTCAACAGTGGGTTCACAAATATCGTTTGGTCAACAAAATATTTTAGCCCCTATTCGGTAACAAATTCACCGTTACCGACCATAGGCCCCTTACATGGCTAATGAGTTTGAAAGAACCGAACTCAAAATTAGTCAGTTGGAAACTAAAACTGGAAGAATATGATAATAAAAACGCTATTGTACTAAGGGCAAAAGATAAACCTGAAAAAGAATAAAAATCGACGTTGAAATTTCAAATTGAAAAATTACGCGGAAAACATCGCGACAATTGGCAACATAATAGAATCACTAGAACAACAACTGAATACAAACTTAATAGACTCCTAGGAAATACTAAACATGAAATATCATCAATTAAAAAGGAAAATTACATATAATACCTCTCCCTATTTCCAAAGCTTTGTCAAGTGTTCGGTGTGGTCGGTCGCATGTCAAATTTGTCCTGTGTTTTTTATTAAACTTTCAATTATTTTTGTTTAAAGCTTTGTGAAATTTGCATTAAAAAATTAAATATTGTTTTGATTGTGTTATTTGAAAATTTGTTTATGTTCTTAATCAAAACTTAATAAGATTTCACAATTTTTAAATAATTAAGTGTTTTTGTTTTTGTAAATTAACACTTGCGTTGTAATTGTTGCTTCATCGAACATCTGGTGAGAGTTTCTTTTATGTTGTGATTCGCTCTGTTCTGCTTGTTCTTATAAGAGTCGTGATTGTTTCTCTTGAAATAAAATTTTACACTCTTAATCGTTAACCCGTTAACGTCAAGCAAGCTAAGGAGACGTCCATAAATTACGTGAGGTTTTTTTTCAAGAAATTTAGACCTCCCTCTGAATCTCACATGAGATTTTGCTACAAATTTGATAAAAAAATTAAATTTTTTGAAGTGAAACTTCTTTAGCATGGGTGTGATTTGAAACTTGATGAAACGACATGACAAAGAGACAGACTAAATATTTATATGATTAAGCCTGCAAAAGAATGAAATAGAACATAGAATGACAATATGTAGTCATAAACTTAGTAGTCATAAAAAAAAAATAACAACAACAACATGCTTAGTTGTAATTTTGGCATTCCTCAACTAACTTTCACTTTCGCCATCTGGCGCATATGCAACAACAACTTACTTGGCATGTTTACTCCAAATATTACAACAACTGTTGTTGGTGTTATTTTCGGCATAAGCATGCACTGTTAGGTCGGACAGTGTGGTTGTTGCTACCTATGTCACTGTCTGAGCGTGTGCATTGTGTTTGTTGTTGGCCGCTACTTAGCGTGGCTAATCAACGTCGCTAATTAGCTAACAGCTTCATAGTATACATATGAGCCGCGAATTCATCTGCAGTTCGCGTCCTCCCAATTATGTTGAAGCCCATCCAGTTTTGCAATTGACAATCATACCCTTTCCGTTGTTGTGAAACCAAAAGTGAACACTAATAATAAATTATAATGCAATAAATAAAGTCCAGTAGACTCCACACATTGGAGCGCTGGTAGTTAATTTTCCTCTGTTCTTCGGGAGACCCTCTGCATATTTGAATTAATTCTTCTTCTTCGCATTTATGCATTCAACAATGTACACATTCCATCTTGCCCAAATAACATAGTTGGTACACACATATTTTCATAACATTTACTATTTTTACAAGATTTTTTAACCATTTCAAATACAACTTCACATTAATTATAACTTTAAAATTATTTCAACAATTTAATTCGAATGTACTTCTCAATCTTCAAAAAAATATACAAGAAGATTGTTTTCCAGCTATAAAAATTTGGTTGATTTGGGAAGGGTTTGTTTTTAAATGCATATTTATAGATGAGATTGAATTGTTTTAATGCAGATTAATAGGGAAACCATAAAGTTCATTTCTTGCTACATAATTATTTATAACAACTTAAAATAAGGCTGAATTTAATAAAATCTCTGAGAAAATTGTCACAGATTTTGCAAGGGTATAAAAATAACTACAATAGATTTGTCATACACCTAAATTTCCTTGTTGATTGTTTTCAAATTCACGACCTGAAAGGTTGCACATTTTATTACCATAAATCATTGATTGAAAAAAAAGCAAATTTACGTCATTGTATGGAAAACGTTTTTTGTTTTTTCATCAATTGATTTGAAAATTCACACTTATTGTCTTAGAGAGGCATAAAATCTATTTTGATCGAAAATAGGGCATGGAAACGCCCGCTTATAAAAAAATTCATAATTTACATATCTCACGACGCAGTGAGTTAAGACAATGAAAATTAGTATAAAGGATATCAAGATAAACAGAAATTCAATTCAGAAAAAGTGCATGTTAAGGCCGAAGATAGCGTCCTTACTGGATTTTTGTTTTTTTTTCAGGAAAGTTTCACTTCAAACACGTGTACTGTGTTGCACGCGATTTTTTATTTTTTTTGCTTAAATTAAATTAAAAAAAAAAAAAAAATGGCAAACAAGTGAACTAAAAAACATGAGATGTCCGATGAACCCCCCTCCCCCTGAGTGTGATTTGGTGAGATTTTGTTGAACCCCCCCTCCGCTAATTTTATCTTACGTAATTTATGGACGTCCCCTAATTTCAACACTTCATTTTTATATTGGGTTTGTTTGAACGAAATGTATGTAACGCACAGAACTAGGGGAGGGGGACCCCAAAAAGTATATATATTCTTGATCAGGACGACAAGAGAAATTGATTGAGCCATGTCCGTCCGTCTGTCCGTCCGTCCTCAGCAACGGTTCTCGGAAATTATAAGACCTAGAGACTTGAAATTTGGTGGGTAGACTCGTGATGCTCGGCAGCAGATCAAGTTTATTTTTTTTCCCACGCCCACTCCTTCCCGCCCATTCAGCACCACCCACTTTTTTAAACCGCTGTAACTCAAACATTCAAAGAGATAGAAACATTAAAGTCGGTATGTAGACTCAGTATGTATAGCCCTACAAAACTGCATACCACAAAATCCACCCCTTATTTTCATTTTTTCATTCAAATTTTTTGACCGATTTTCTTGATATTTTGAACACTATTTGAATAGGCGATGTCAGATCAGTATGTTTTTGTAGATTGAGGGTGTGGCACCGCCTATCATATGTGCAGGGTATTGTTTTGTCGAGTATACTCGACTATACCGCCCTTACTGGTTTATTAAAATTCCTGTTGTTTTTTTTAATTTTTTTTTTTTTTTATTACTAAAATAAAATATGCCTTGATGTTCGCCTTAGTGCCCAATTAAGAGAGAAAAAGAACTCTTAGTGGCTTGTTGGATGTGTAAGTCTACTGCTCACCTAAAATGTGTCGAATTAAACGGCCGCATTGCTGACATTTTCAGAATTTATAATTTCACTTGTCAGAGATTGAGTTACGCAAGTGGGTCAATCTTATGCATAATGCATACAAAGATATTTTGAAAGTTTTCGAGCGACTTAACGAAAAATTTAAGTCGTTTGATAAGTCTTTCTCCACCCTCAAGTCCGTTGAACCTTCACCTAAGCGAAAGAGGCCCCATCCGGCACTAAACATTCCCATTCCGACAACTCTTTGCCTGCCAGATAAGACCATGGAATTCTTTTCCCCGCTTCCTTCGCCTATTCTTCCGCCTATTGTTGTCACAGCATCAGAAAGTTCATATGCTTCTGTTGCCAAAACCAACAATATCGTTCCTCCCGAACTTATTCAAACCGCTTCTGAAATAAATATTCCTCAAGGGGATCAACAGCCCAACAAGCTTATTGTCGTGCCACCTGCACCACAAAAGAAATTTATTTTTTTATCCCGCTTAGCTGCGGACACTTCTGAAAGTGATATAAATCATTTTATCACTTCCAAGATCAAATCTGTCACAAATTTAACAATTTCTAATTTTAAATTTAACTCAGCGCGATCTATTTCATCCTTTAAAATCTCAGTGCCAGAATCTTTCTTCAACGCTTTAGTTGACTCAAATTTCTGGCCTGATGGTTGCGTTGTGCATGAGTTCAAATTTAAAGACTGTACTAATACGGGAAATACGGTCAAGCCTCCTGGGTCAAAAAACTGATTACTCCCCGTAACACCCCTTCAGTTATGACACTAAGCTTTCAAAATGTCAGAGGGTTAAACTCAAAACTAACTTCTCTTTATTTAAAAAGTTTTTCATTATCTTCTGATATCATTGTCTTTGTTGAAACATGGCTTCGCCCTGATGTTTTAAACTCGGAACTTTTCTGTGACAGCTTTAATACTTTTCGCAAAGATCGTTTTGGCAAAATTGGTGATGGAGTTATGATCTCTGTTTCTGTTCAACACACATTGGAACAAATTTGTGTGATAGGTACTGACGATATTGAGCTAATATGCGTTAAAATAACTTTAGCAAAGACTCACGTTTTCATTACGTGTTCTTACATTCCACCAAATTCAGAACCATCTGTTTATTCTGCACATATAAAGGCTATTCAATCTGTACTAGACTTGGTTAAGGATTCAGATACGATGCTTATCTTTGGAGACTTCAACCTCCCTCACATTTCTTGGATTGCATCCGACAATTCAAATATAGTATCTCCTTTGTCTAGTAATGATTTTATTGATTCTTTGCTTGAATCATCATTTAACCAAATAAACAGCATAAAAAATTCTAAAGATCGAATTTTAGATCTTGTTTTTATAAACAGCATTGAGTTCGCATCACTTTACAGATGCCCTCTAGTATCACAACCTGAAGACTCTTACCATCCAACGTTGGAGCTTACAATTACACTTAACTCACTAACAAATCCTCAAAAAAATCCTCTAGATGCCAAACGTAACCTTGTTTTTTGTTTTAGAAAAACCTATTTTGAACGACTTGGTCTTTTGTTTTCTGACACTGGTTGGTCGCACATTCATAACACGCCCAACATTGAACAGGCAGTAAAGTTTTTAACGCAACTATGTATAAACTGTTTAAATAGTGCGTACCAAGAGTTAAGATCATATCACATATAATTAACAGCCGTGGTTTTCAAAAAAATGATCTCATCTAAAGAACTTAAAAAATAGATTACTTAAAAAATATAAGAGAACCGGATCTCTTGTTGATTATGTAAACTATGCAAAAGTTCGTTATAAATTCACTTATGTAACAATCGAGATTAAGATTTTTACCTAATTAAATTAAAATCCAATATATATCGCGATCCTAAAAATTTTTTTAATATAATTAAATACAAGTCTAACTCTAACTCATTTGCGTCATGTATGAAATTGAATGGTGTGGAAGGAAGTGATGATGCAACGATATCCAACCTCTTTGCTGAATTCTTCCAAAGCACCTATAATAACTATTCATACCAAATTGTAACTTATCCATACTTCATCAATGGTAGGGGTCATATCAATGTGCCAGTTATTGAAAATGAAACAGTTCTTAGACACTTGAAATTAATTAAGTCATCTTTTACTGCTGGTCCAGATAATATTCCTAGTTGCGTTTTGAAGCACTGCGCTGAACTGCTGTTTTATCCATTATGTACGCTTTTCAACATGTCGCTTAAAAACTCTATTATCCCCACCATTTGGAAAGAGTCTTACATTATACCCCTTTACAAAAAAGGCAGTAAGGTTGACATTTCTAATTACAGAGGCATTGCTAAACTGTGTGCTATTCCAAAACTATTCGAACAGATCATTACGGAACAGCCACAGCACTTTGTGCCATCAGTTCTAAATTTGTCTCAGCATGGCTTTCTCAAGAAACGGTCGTCGGTAACCAACTTATTACATTCACCTCGATTGTCAATCGAAATTTTTCGTCCGGCTGCCAAACCGATGTTGTGTACATAGATTTCAGTAAAGCATTTGATTGTGTTTGTCACTCTCTGCTTTTAGCAAAACTCGAAACCTTTGGTTTTCCATCATCATAAGTCAGTTGGCTGTCGTCTTATCTTGAATCTCGAACTCAATGTGTTCTTTTTAAAACATTGGTTTCGAGACGAATTCTTGTTACTCCTGGGGTTCCTCAAGGTAGTCACCTTGGCCCCCTATTGTTTAATATATTTATAACTGTCTTGCCTACTGTGATCAAACACTGCCATGTTTTAATGTATGCTGACACCTGGCACAATCAAATGTTTAGTGTTAAGTCAGCATAAGTTAAAGGTTCCACTTAAACACCTGGCACAATCAAATATAGAACGCACTTAGCATTAAGTAATATTGTCAAATATCAATAGTCAGCAATTGCAAGCCAAGCCACAATGACCCACTTTGCCTGGTATCAAGTTATGGCTGCAACGTACGATCGGTCAGCGCAAGCAAGCAAAGTACGGTCATTGACGCTCGGCAGCATATTTGCTGAATATGCAAAATGTATAGTATATACCTGAAGATCCTTTTCACCCTTCGCTGGAAATCTCTCTTGGTCTAACTTCGCCCACTTCCATTTCGCCTAGTTCTTCTCCTCAGCGACGAATGTGTTTTCGTAAAGCTAACCTCGATTTAATAAACTCGTTTATTGCTCAAACTGATTGGTCCGTCTTAAATAGTTGTAATGACATAATGGTTGCCACAAAATTCTTCTATGAGACCCTAAATGACATTCTCAATATTTGCGTCCCATTGGGAACCTCAACAGGGCCGTCATTAAAACCACCCTGGTTTTCCCGCCGTTTGTCTAACCTGAAAAATATTAAGTCCAGACTTTACAAAAAGTTTAAATCATCTGGTTCACTGACGGACTTTTCCAGGTATTCTGTAGCCCGATCGCAGTTTTTTACGATCAACAACATCTGCTATCAGAACTATCTGAGTCGTTGCAAAAATCAATTTCTGAGCGACCCTAAAACATTTTTTAGCTTCGTTAATTCTAAGCGTAAATCTGCGTTATACCCGTCCTCATTCTTCTTGGACGTTAAATTAGCGAGTGATGATCTAGGAATTTCTAATTTGTTCGCCGAGTTCTTCCAAACGACTTATTCGTCTACATTATTCACGGGAACATCGTATCCATATCCTATAAGCTCTATCAATGGTCCTTGTTCCCTTGTACTCGATGAAGACATTATTTTCAAAAACTTAATGGCTGTGAAGAATTCTTATTCCCCCGGTCCTGACAATGTGTCTGGCTGCATTCTTAAAGGTTGTGCAAAAACTTTGTGCAAGCCTTTATTAATGCTTTTTAATCTCTCGCTTCTCAATGCTTCGTTTCCCCCAATTTGGAAAGAGTCTTTCATAATTCCGCTTCATAAAAAGGGTAATAAGTCAGATATCACCAATTATAGAGGTATAGCCAAGTTATCTGCAATTCCCAAACTTTTTGAGAAAATTATTATTGGTAGCATGCAGCATTTTTGCAAACCTATTATGTCACCTTTTCAACATGGTTTCCTAAAAATGAGATCAGCATGCACCAACCTTCTTGAATTCACAAGTGTTGTTAATCGAGGTTTTGCTAGTCAGTTTCAAACTGATGTAATATATGCTGATTTCAGCAAAGCTTTTGACTCAGTTAACCACGATTTGCTTTTATTGAAATTGAATATCTTGGGCTTCCCACCGGTTCTTCAAAATTGGATTAAATCCTATTTATCTAACAGATCTCAACGAGTATTGTTTCGATCTGCTATGTCCGAGGTTGTTCAAGTTACTTCTGGTGTTCCTCAAGGCAGTCATCTTGGCCCACTCTTGTTTAATCTGTTCATTAATGATCTCCCCCTATCGATATCATACTCTCGGGTACTCATGTACGCTGATGATGTTAAATTGTGTCCTGCTTCTTATGTCCTATTGCAGGCTGATCTGAACTCATTACAATCTTGGTGTTCACTTAACTTGCTTTTGCTGAATTGTTCTAAATGTAAGTTTATGACTTATCATCGTAGTAAACCTCACTTGTTTACTTATTCGATTGATAACGTCCAATTAGAACGAGTCTCTGTTTTTAACGACCTCGGTGTTCTCTTTGATCCCAAACTTTGCTTCATTCAACATGTTTCAACTGTCGTTAATAAGGCGAAAGGTGTTTTTGGATTCATTAAACGCTGGTCTAAAGAATTCAATGACCCCTATATCACCAAACTTCTTTTCACGTCACTTGTACGTCCACTTCTCGAATATTGTTGCTGCGTGTGGTCTCCACAGTACAAAAAACATCAGGATCGCATTGAGTCAGTTCAGAAGCAATTTCTCCTCTTTGCGCTTCGAGGCCTTAATTGGAATCCAAATACTAGGTTACCATCATACATGGACAGACTTCTACTCATTGACCTTCCATCTCTACATCATCGCAGGATAGTTTTAGGGACTATTTTCCTTCACAAACTCATTCTTGGATTGATTGATTCTTCAGACCTACTCAGTCGGATTAGTTTTAGCGTCCCACGACGCACTACTAGAAACTTTGTCCCTTTAGCTTTGCAAAGATGCACAACTAACTATGCCCTTCACGATCCGTTTCGCGTATTATGTATGAATTATAATAATTTTTATCACGCCCTCTCACCTGAAATCTCTCTCACTTCACTTAACTCAACCATTCTACGCTACCTTCGTGAAGCACAAAGCTCAAATCGGCATGGATGATCGTTTCTGGATGGACTGGTGGCGCTCGTTAAAGTTAAGTCTCTGACCGCAAACGGCTGTGAGTCGGGGCATAGCCTGCGTAGCGCAAATAAATTTCCCCCAACGGGTCAGAGACTTCTCAGCTTTAATTCAATTAGTTTCCTAGTTTCTAACTGCGAAGATTTTTTTTCCTTGCTTTTTTTTCTTTCATTATATTTAATCATTCATTATCATATTTTTTTGAATAACAAATTTTTTTATCTTTATTTTTATCATCATAATTATTATATATGTATATATTTCTGTTTAATTTTATTAATTTAATTTTTTTAAATATTATCTTATTATATTATTCTAAGTCACATAACAGTCAATTTGTTATTATATGAAATAAATAAATAAATAAATAAATAAAAATAAGTTGTGATAGTACAATAAACAAATCAGTAGCAGTACAAGCCACTGAAGACAAAACCAAATTAACCGATTCTACTTTCTTCACCTTGTCGTTCCAGTGTAAGGCTCAAACTATCTCACGATACCGCAAGTTAATGTGCTTGGTGGTATCACTTCAACAATCGCTCTAGTTCATGTGCTAAGAGCGCGACTTTACAGTCAAAACATTGGTGACCCCGACGAGCCTTACGTTGTGACGTGCAAGTCAACGTAGACGAATTTAACATAAAAAAAAAGCAACAGGATGCAAAAAGTGAGAAGGGTCCGTGTGCAGAGCTGGAATATCTGTGGTGAAGGTTCAGGATCTGCATTTCGAAATATTCGGAATGTGTGACGAGCCTGTCCAATACGGATACAACGTGGGACCTTATAATACGATCGAGGCACAGGTAGACAAGCTCCGTGTCGTGCCAGAAAAAGAGGCATCACGTTTGGGGGTAGATTTTGCCCAAGTGCAACACCCCAAGATAACGACCCTAACATTTTCCGGAGATTATCTGCAATGGCAACAATTTGCAGATATCTTCCGAAAAATGATTCATGAAAAGGATATGCCAAAGATACAAAAAATGTGGTATCTAAAGGCAAACCTTGGAGGGGAAGCCGCAAGAATGATTCGGCATCTGGCGTTCACCGAGGATAATTACGATGCCTCATGGGACCTGCTGCATGAACGGTATGCAAATAGAAGGGTCATAGTGGCGAATCTCGTGATGAAGATCGTCGAATACCCAGCCGTAGGAAATGAATCCGCAGCGATGAAAAATTTCTACGATTGCATATTTGAATGCCTTGCGGCACTGGATACGCTGGGGATAGCCACAACGTCGTGGGATCCGATGCTATTGGTTGTTCTGCAGCGCAAACTCGATAAGCAGAACAGCATGCTATATGAGCAGTCGTTGGAGCACATAAGAGAAGTGCAAACGATGAAGGGATTCATATAGTTCATAGAAAAGCGATTCGTGTCTTTAGAATCCGTTGGCTCGCACGAAAAATTCCGAAGCAAAACAACGGCTGCAGTTGCAGCTTCTACGGAACATAAGTGTAGAGTGTGCGGAAACGATGAACATCAGCTATACTACTGCGAGAAGTTCTTGGTATGGGCCATCGGACAGCGAGAAAGTTGGGTACGGAAAAACAAGCTTTGCACTAATTGCTTGCGTCCAGGACACGTCGCTGTAGCATGTGAATGGAGGTCGTGCACGAAATGTGGCAAGAAGCACAATTCCTTGCTTCACGCAGATACAAAGGCTGCGAGAACACAGGGTGGTAAAGAAAAGGACCAGCACAAATCAAAGACGCCAACTACCACAGTTGCAGCAGCAAATGGCACGAATACCAAAAAGGGGTATGTCATGCTGGCAATGGCGAGAGTCGTTATTAGAGGAAATAACGGCCATCAAGGAGAGTTTCGGGCACTGCTCAATTCTGGATCACAACTAAACTTGGTATCGGAACGTCTGGTCAGGAGGTTGGCGTTATCAACGAATAATGCTACACTGCAGATCGAAGGCATCGGGGGGAAGACACGTGCATCCAAATCACGTGTAAATGTAGAATTTCGGGCCAGACTGGGCCTATATTCAACTCGACTGGAGGCATTTGTGCTACCTCAAATCATTTCGGTGCAACCATCGCGTAAAATCGACGTTAGACCAATTCAACTACCAGAAGGATGTCAGCTAGCCGATCCAACATTCTACCAACCAAATAAGGTAGATGTGTCTAGGAGCTGAATTTTACAACGAATTGTTGCGGCCTAAAAAGATACAGCTAGGCCTAGGGATGCCACTGCTTCAGGATACTGAGCTTGGGTGGATTTTTGCCGGGAAGATTAACGGCGCAGACGCGAAAACTTTGACCTGTGGCATCGCGGGAGCAGAAGAACAGAATATGGACGTACTACTTCAACAGTTTTGGAAGTTAGACGAGTTCTCCGACGAAGCTCCCAGGTATACCGCCACGGAAAAAAGATGTGAAGATTATTTTATTAAAAATATTGGTCGGATCCCAAGTGGTCAGTTCATCGTACGGCTGCCTTTCTCCGATCATAGCAGTGTGCTTGGAGAATCAAGACGAATGGCTGAGACTCGATTTGCAGCTATAGAACGTCGACTAAGCAAAGACCCGACCTTACGAAAAGGGTATGTGCAATTCATGCACGAATACGAGGCGATTGGACACATGACGGAGATAGCTGCTGCAGACATTCCAAGGAGCAACTGCTTCATCCCACACCATTGTGTTATCAAGCCAGACAGTTTGACAACAAAACTTCGGGTGGTCTTCGATGCCTCGGCAAAGACGTCATCAGGAAGGTCCTTGAATGATATCCTGCATGTAGGGCCCACGGTTCAATCCGAGCTGCTTACAATACTACTACGTTTCTGCATGCATCGATACGTATTCACCGCAGACATCGAAAAAATGTATCGCCAAATCTTCGTTAACAAGGACGATCAGATGTTTCAGTTGATCGTGTGGAGGTCAGCGCCAGACAGACAGCTGAGATATTTCCGGTTAAGGACAGTCACGTATGGCACAGCATCAGCTCCATATTTAGCGACAAAATGTCTACAGTATCTGGCGACGCAAGAAAGGACATCATATTCTTTGGGGGCGCAGGCACTTCACGACGATTTTTATGTGGACGGCTGTTTAACTGGCGCGGATAGCATGAATGAAGCGTTGCTGAAACGAAATCAGCTGGTGGCATTGCTTGGCAGCGCCGGCTTCAACTTACGAAAGTGGTGTGGGAACAAGCAGCAACTGCTCGAGCGGATCCCATCAGATGATCAAGCAGTAGATCTAAGTCTTGGTGGATCCACTGTTAAGACGCTAGGGCTGTTATGGAAGCCTGGAACGGATCGCTTATGTGGGAGAGCACGATCTGGCAAGCATATTTGACCCACTGGGTCTATTTGCACCGGTCGTAACTTCAGCTAAGATATTCATGCAGCTCCTTTGGCAGCTAAAATCTGGTTGGGACGACCCGTTGCCAGAAGCTTTGCAAATTGAATGGAGCCGTTTTCGTGACAATGTAGAAGAGCTAAACAATGTCGAATTGCCACGACACGTGTTAGAAGGCGGGTCTCCAAAATCGATGCAGCTTCATGTTTTCGCCGATGCATCAGAGAAAGCGTATGGAGCAGTAGCATACCTGCGTTCAATTAGCAGAGAAGGTACAGTAGTGGTTCGACTTCTGTGTGCAAAGTCACGGGTTGCTCCACTCGCGAAACAGACGCTACCACGATTAGAATTGTGCGCCGAAGTGTTGGCTGCAGAACTTGCTTATCGCATCAAGAAGGATCTGAGATTAACCACGACCACCACACACCTATGGTCCGATTCCGAGATTGTCATATCCTGGATAAATGCCGAAGCTTCATCCTTTCACACGTTCGTCGCAAACAGAGTTGCAAAAATTGCCGGCATTTTGTTAGCTGAACAGTGGAGGCACGTCCCATCAAAGGATAATCTTGCCGATTTAGTCTCACGTGGGATGGCGGTCAAGGACTGCGTCGGGTGTGGATTCTGGTTTTTCGGACCACTCTTCTTACATGGTCCTGAAACGCAATGGCCCGTGACAGCAAAGGGCTGCCATAAGGTTAATAGGGATGATGCCGAGCGAAAGATAAAGCCCGTCGTGGCCACTGTGAAGGAAGCAAGCACCGATGACGACTGGTTATACCTCGTGCGACACCGAAATAGCTTCCGAATGCTGCAACATGTGATGGCATATGTCAGTCGCTTCGTCAAGAATGTTCGCCGGACGCAGGCCGAACGTTCACAAAATCTGGAGTTATCTCCACAGGAGATGGAGGACGGGCTTAAGATAATCATAAAGAAGGTGCAACAGTCAGATTTCAGCAAGGAAATCCGACTGCTGCAGAGAAATGAGCCGTTAGGCAAAGGAAGTCATCTAAACCAATGGACACCGTATTTGGACCAAGCCAACGTACTTCGTGTGGGTGGACGCACCGACAATGCCTCGCATATCGCTTATGACGCCCGCCATCCGATGTTATTACCGTACAATGATCCTCTGGTGAAACTACTGGTTCGACAAGAACACGAAGAAAATTCTCACTGTGGACAGCAAGCACTGACCAATATTTTGCGACAGCGTTTCTGTATCATCAAAGCAAAAATTATGGTCCGCAATGTGATTCATCAGTGCGTACGATGCGCTCGAGTCAAACCAAAGATGGCTGCTCAAATCATGGGGAACCTGCCAGTAGACAGGGTAACGCCTTCCCGACCTTTTTTCATATCGGGAGTTGACTACGCCGGGCCATTCTGGGTCCACTATAAAATACGAGGAAAAAGGCCGCATAAGATGTACCTGGCTGTGTTCTGCTGCTTCGCCACCAAAGCCATGCATTTATAGGTTATGACCGACTTGACAACTGATGCGTTTCTTGGGGCACTCAGTCGCTTCATAAGTCGCCGCGGGAAGGTCAAGAAGCTATATTCCGACAACGCGTCGAACTTTGTGGGTGCCAGCAACCAGCTTCGTGAGTTGCAAGATGCAATTTTTGCGGACGACGCGCAGCATCAGATCAAGAAAAGCTGTTCTGACAAGGGGATGGAATTCATATTCATTCCGCCAGGGGCTCCGCATTTTGGTGGTCTATGGGAGGCAGCAGTGAAATCGGCAAAGAGACTGATGCTAAAAACGATTCAGTCGACGAATAATTTGACTCATGAAGAGTTGGAGACAGTAGTGATTGGCATCGAAGGCATATTGAATTCTCGCCCACTGACGCCTGTATCAACGGATCCAAACGATTTGTCGGCGCACACCCCAGGACACTTTCTAATAGGAGAGCCAATGACTGCACCGGTCGACGTCCACGCTAAGGACGGTCGCCTAAGCCTGGCCTCACGGTGGACACAAGTACGGCAGCTGCAGCAAGAATTCTGGACGAGATGGTCGACCGAATACCTGAAAGAGCTGCAAGCACGTCCCAAATGGCAGACAAAGCAAGTAGATTTGCAAGAAGGGGACATGGTGGTGATACGGGACGAAAATCAGCCTCCACTACGATGGGCGTTAGGATGCATTGTTCACACTATAAAAGGTGACGACAATGCGGTTAGAGTGGCAGATGTAAGGACATCAACGGGCACTCTAAGACGCCCAATTCACCGGTTGGCACCACTTCCAGTTGACAACACGCCACCGCCAGATGTCACGACGCTAGACCCAGCGAATTCGTCTCCGGCTGCAGAAGAACCGACACCAGCGAAGCGCAAGAGATACGGTCACACATCTCCGGTAATTGTAGCATTAGTTGTAATGCTGCTGCTACCGCTGGCTTTAGCAAACCCCATCAACATTACGAGATTTGATTCCAAGCCTGGGGTATTCTTCGAGGGAATTGGAACAACGAAATTTGTTGCGTCAACGTGGAAGATGATTGTTTATTTTGATCTCGAGCCGTATCGACAGGATATGGCAGCATTAAAAAATGGGACAACAACTATGCGAAGTCTTTGCGAAAGATTGGCTCCCAATCCAGAATGTGAAATGGTAATTACTCACTTCGAGCACATGTACGAGGCGCAGCTAACATCATTGGAAATGTCGCACGTACATTGTTCGGCGTGTTGGACTCAGAATACGCTAACGATATGTCCGCTACAATTACCAAATTGAAAAACAATGACGATTTTCTACTTGACCTGATGCGAAATCAAACAACAGTCATTGACTCAACGGTCAATGTCCTTCGGAAGGAAGGAGACGCCATGCACGTCCGCCGTGGGAAGATGAAACAGGAGATCGACAAAATCATCATGCTACGAGTCGAGTTGATGTTGTTTCAATGGTTTACAGAGTTATCAATTTTATTATTATTGACAACAAGGCTTCAACGTATGCAAGGCGAGATAACAAGAGCCTTAACTGATGTTCATCATGGAACGATCAGTCCAGTACTTTTGTCTCCTCAACAGCTCAACGATTAGATAAACAAAATGAAGATTCAACTTCGAGTCGGACAAACGTTTCCAGTTGAGGAGATGAATTTGCTGCAACTCTACAAGCTAATGTCCGCAGAAGGTGCGGCAACGTCAAAGCACATTGTGTTTCAGATCAAGCTTCCACTGGTTGGGCAGCAACAGTTCGATCTATTTAACCTTGTGCCTATACCGGTTAACATCGATGGCGTATTGCAAGTTATACATCCAGATAAGCCGATACTGGCAGTTAATGCTCATCGTGATCAATTTGTGCCAATGACACAACACGACTTAGAACATTGTCAATTAGCCGGCGAGGAGTCATATATTTGTGCCACCGCACAGTCTGTCTACTCAGCTCGATCTGAAGCTATCACTTGCGAAATACAACTGCTCAATGAGCAAACATCTCCATCCTGTCGTACAAGCCCAGTACAAAGAAAGTTCTTGTGGGAATCAATGAGCCACAAGAATCAGTGGATTTTTGCGAGTATCACTTCTGTAGAAATGACTACAGTATGTAAGGATTACTCAGCAAGAATCAGTCTAAAAGGTTTCGGTCAACTAGTTGCAGATCCGAGTTGCACTTTTCACAATTCTGACATAATTGTACAAGGGCATTCCATCAAGTCAACCGCTGTGCATATTTCTTACGCACGACTAAGTATCTCCGTTCCTGAGCTCACATTTGCAAAGGTTGCAAATAATGATGACTCGTTAGAGAAACTAGATCTGACAGTTCAACACCTGAAGATACCGAAGCATTTCCCAGATACGTTCTCCGTTGCCAGTCATCACCATTACTTCGCCGCATACGGTGCACTGCTGTGCTCTGTGGTGGTTGGCATCATCATCATCATTCGTCGTTACAGACAACAATCGCGACAAAAGGTTTATGCTACATCGCGATCAGATGCACCACCACCAGCGCCACCAGCACCTTCACCTCCACCAGCGCCACCAGCACTGCGAGTGCCAACCAGCCGGATGCTACCTGAGCCAAGAAGACTGCCCAGCAAGTAAGTTGAACAGGTGTTCAACGGGCGGGAGAATGTTTATTGTTAAGTCAGCATAAGTTAAATGTTCCACTTAAACACCTGGCACAATCAAATGTTTAGTGTTAAGTCAGCATAAGTTAAAGGTTCCACTTAAACACCTGGCACAATCAAACTATCTCACGATACCGCAAATTAATGTGCTTGGTGGTATCAATTCAACAATCGCTCTAGTTCATGTGCTAAGAGCGCGACTTTAGAGTCAAAACACCGTTAATTCTATAGATCAACAGAATCTGCTCCAGTCTGATTCTGACTCTCTCTCACAATGGTGTGCTGTGAACAATTTATTGTTAAACAGTGAGAAATGCAAGTTAATGTCTTTTTATTGAAAAAAACTAATTGTTTGCACGTACAAGTTAAATAATCTGTACCTGGAGAGTATCTCTCAGTTTAGAGTAACCAGAAATTTTATTCCGATCTGTCTCAGTACCTGCAGATCGACTTATTTAGAGCATGACTCGTTTCGTGTTTTATGTAGGTATGTAGGTAGGTACAGATATTTTAGTTTAATAGAGAACTGCTCCTCTAATAACCTTATAAAATGTCTTATTGTAACGTATTTAAATAAGTAAAAATTTTGTTTATCAATTGCAGTATGTAAAATGTTATGTTAGTTGCTTAACTTAGTAGTTTTAAGGGAATTGTTTATAAATTAGATATTAGTGTTTTTAATTGTGTGTAGAGTATGTAGTAAAACGACTGTTGACTTTGTCTGTCGTCGCGAAACAGACTGACCTGGTGTCGCAAGTCCACTTGAGGGTAGTGCGCTACCACAACGTCTTGCGCCTGTAGTTAGTAAAAAAAAAAAAAAAATAAGAAGTCATAACTGGAAATATCTCGGTAATGTCGTTGACACCATAAACAAAAAACTCACCGAACGATATCGATATAAAAAACACAGTAAGGACGCTTTCTTCAGCAAGGCTATTTTACTCTTTCAAGAGCTTTGACTATGTAATTTATTTAAAAGAGAGCTTCATACAGTTAATCATTAACCCTTTATTGAGAAACGGGTTTCTTTGAAAACAAAAAAATTTTAAATGATTTTCTTTTGTTTGTTGTTTTTTTATTAAAAAAAAAAGAAAATTATAATGACTTGCTGTTTGCCTAAATTCCCAATGGAGGGTGGCATATGCGAGTCTACTGATCACCTAAAATGTGCCGAATTAAATTGCCGCATTGCTGACATTTTGGAGAAGAACATCAGCCTTCACTGTTCGTCAGAGATTGAATTACGCAAGTGGGTCAATCTTATGCATAACGCATATAAAGATATTTCGAAAGATTTCGAGCGACTTAACGAAAAATTTAAGTCGTTTGATAAGTCTCTCTTCAGCCTTAAGTCAGTTGAATCTTCCCCTAAGCGAAAAAGGCCTCATCCTCCGCAAATAATTTCTATTCGTGGATGAAACCACGAAATTCTCTTCGCCGCTTCCATTTCCTAAAGTTCCGACTGTTGACACATTATCAGAAGGATCATATGCTTCCGTTGCCAAAAACAACAATGCTGTTGCTTCCGAAGTTATTCAAACCGCTTCTGGAAGTAATCTCCCTAATGGTGATCAATAGCAAAAAAAACTTATTAACTCTGGTAGTACCCCTCCAGTTTTGATTGTCTTTGTCGAAACTTGGTTTCGCCTTAATGTTTTAAATTCGGAACTACTCTCTGACAGCTTTATTACTTTTCGCAAAGATCGTCTTGGCAAAATTGGCGGTGGAGTCTTAATCTCTTTTGCAGTTCAACACACATCTGAACCAATTGGTTTGAAAGGTACTGACGATATTGACCTTATATGCGTTAAAATAACTCTTGCAAAGACTCACGTTTTCATTACGTACTTCTACATTCCACCTCAATCAGAAGCATCTGTATATTCAGCGCATATAGATGCTATTCAATCTGTACTAGACTTGGTTAAGGACTCCGATACGATGCTGGTCTTTGGAGACTTCAACATCCCTCATGTTTATTGGATTGCAATAAACATGGACAATTCAAATATAGTTACTCCTTTGTCTAGTAACGAATTTATTGATTCTTTGCTTGAATCATCATTTAACCAACTAAAGAGCATACAACATTCTAAGGATCGAATTTTAGATCTTGTTTTCATAAACAACATTCGAAAAATATAAGAGAAACGGTTCTCTTCTTGATTATGCAAACTATGCAATAGTTCGCTGTAGATACATTTAAGTAACAAAAGAAATTATGATTTATATTTAATTAAGATAAAATCCAATATATACCGCGATCCAAAAAAATTTTTTTAATATCATCAAATACAAGTATAATTCTAATTCATTTCATTTGTTTAGGGGAACAGCAAAAGTTTTTGTTGACCGCTGATTGACCAAACCGAACTCCTAACTGAAAAAATAACTCGTTGAAATACGTGTGTTCGGTTTGAAAATTTACCAATTAATGTATTTTAGCAATTAAAAAATGTACAAGGAATTGATCTTTCTAGAAGAGTGTGTAATAACTGTGCAAAAACATCGAACTCTTCTAATTATTATGAAGGCAGACAGTTATGTTGAATTGTGCCTGATTGCATTAAGAGAGTGAGAAGTTAGGGTAGGCAAGTGAGTTCTCTTAACATTTTCCCCCGTTGAGGGGCTCCGACTTTCAACATCTTTCATTGGTAGAAGACATAATTTGGCTACGGCTTGCTTACTAACTTACTGTGTGGTATCTGACAGAGCATGATTTTCTATCTGATATCTTTTTGGAAACCACCTGATGGCCTGACGTGCGTATTGAAAAAGCCAATTCCACATTCTCTAGCATCCGGGCTCGGTGCTCAAAGAAAGTTACCATTGACTCCCAAGACGGTAAGCCTTGCATGGGTAGCTCTTCCTTCCATTTTAATTGTGTAGTGCCTTCGGCCTCGGCCTTTTTACCAGTCAAATAAATCAGGAATCCGTCAAGTATTTCTTCTTTCGTAGCGATATATAATATCCAATCGTGTCTTTAACAAATTTACCACATTAGCAAAGTTTTCTTGGAAAATATCCAAAGACCGAATTGCATCAAGGCTGAATTTTTTCGTTGTTGCTCAGAGCTGAATCCTTATCAACAATGAACTGGAATAACGACCAAAATCCGGCCAGTCTGTGACAGTACCACTGAAGACAGCTTATTGTAAAGCCGGCAAACGTGTTCTCGCTGATGACATGACGGGGGTTGCCAACGGCTCAATATGAGTAGATGCTTGCGAATCCGGAATGGCTTGCGAGCTCAAAACCTTGACATAAAAGCCTTTGCCATGATGAATGTTTCCATAAATTTTACACGAGCATCACTGTCAACTCCGTCAAGACATATTTGCTCAAGTTGCGTCTGATTATCTTCGAATTGAGACTGAAGCTCCTCAAGCTGCTCTAATTTAACGCTCACGATAGATTCGTCCAAGCCTTGCGAGCTACTTTCTGCCGCTGCGGCACACATTGAAAACCACAGGCTCTTTCGTTTAAGAAACTCACAATTTGTATTCACTGTTTCCATGAGATAGGCCTTCTGCCCTTTATTAGACTTTGGCATTTTGATTCAAACGGTTGTCCAGAGCGAATAAGCAGAATAAATAGAATCACGATTGAGAGAGCACGCAAGTAAGCTGCTGCGACAAATGATGATGATGTACCTACAATGCAAGGCAATTAATTCGAACGGGAGTTGTTGTTGTTGCGACCAAGAGAGCAATGCGAAACGAAAGACTATGCAGAACAACAACGCATCTACCGTTATTACTTGTGTACACGAGCAAAGCGAAGAAATGTAATGGCAAATTAAGCGCAATATAGCAAGATTTTCGATTTAGACCTTCTATATTTGCTTTAATAGTTTACAACAATCACGTCGGGGTCCCAAATGTTTAAGGGAACAGTAAGAGTTTTTGCTGTCCGCTGATTGACCAAACCGAAAACCAAACCGAACTCGTCGAAATACGTGTGATCGGTTTGGAAATTTACCAACAAATGTATTTTAGCAATTAAAAATGTACAAGGAATTGATCTTTCTAGAACAGAGAGTGTGTAATAGCTGTACAATAACATCGAACTCTTGTAATTGTCACGAAGGCAGACAGTTATGTTGAATAGTGCCTGATTGCATTAAGAAAGTGAGAGGCTAGAATGGGCAACTGAGTTCTCTTAACATCCTTCATGTGTGAAATTCAATGGTGAGGAAGGAAGTGATGACGCAACGATATCCGACCTCTTTGTTGAGTTTTTCCAAAGCACCTATTATAGCTATTGATACCAAAACTTTACTTATCAATACTTTATCAATGATAGAACTCATATCAATGTGCTAGTTATTGAAAATGAAACCGTTCTTAGACACTTGAAATTAATTAAAACATCTTTTACTGCTGGTCCAGATAATATTCCCAGTAGCGTTTTAAAGCACTGCGCTGAGATGTTGTTCAATCTATTATATTCGCTTTTCAACATGTTGCTTAAAAATTCTACCATTTGGAGAGAGTCTGACATTATACCCCTTTACAAAAAAGGCAGTAGGGAAGACATTTCTAATTACAGAGGCATTGCTAAAATATCTGCTATTCCAAATCTATTTGAACAGATCATTACGGAACAGCTACAGCACTTTGTGCCACCACTTCTAAATTTGTCTCATCATGGCTTCCTCAAGAAACGGTCAACGGTAACTAACTTACTAAAATTTACTTCAGTTGTCAATTCATGGTTGCCAAACTGATGTTTTGTTCACTGATTTCAGTAAAGCATTTGATTGTGTTTGTCACTTTTTGGTTTTAACAAAACTCGAAAGTTATGGTTTTCAACCATCGCACAAAGGGGCCTTAGATACATTCAGCTTGCAAAAATCAAAAACTCCATGAACGCTTTCGATAGAGAGCTTTCCATAGATTAAGGAAATATTAACGTTAAAGAAATCGGAATAATAGTTTGGAAGATATGCGCACTCAAAGTTGACCTTTTTTTAACTTTCAATAACATGCTCATTTTTTTTTAAATTCGACATCTTTGAGTTGGAATAGGATCTCAATTATGACAGGAATCATTATCGAATTCATTTACATATATTTTAAGGTAGCCACAGTAAAGTGTTATATTATAAATATCAACTCTTTTCGATTTGTAGTTTTCTTAAGAGAGCTTTTTTCGAACTACCTATTTTTTTGGTATTTTTCAACTTTGGTGGACAATAAAACAAATAGGCAAAAATGGTCACCGTCCAATTTTCAAAATATGTTTATTATATATTCCTTTACCTTCATGTAAAATTTTGTTCACGAAATACCACGGTTTTAGCTTTTCTGCCAAAAAACGATCACAGCCTCGCACAAAAAGCAGCGAATAAGGCGAGTTGTAGGTAGATTTGCTGTTACAGCTTTAATATGTTAATAAAGTGAATAAATATTGTTATAAGTAGGAAGCAACTAGTTATATTTGCAATGCCGATGGTGGGTAAAATTATTTGGTGGCGGTGTAAAGGGGGTAAAATAGCTTAATTTTCTTTATTTTGTATAGCAGGTGTCAGTTTCAGTGGTCCGATCTCAATGATACTAATGTGCATATTAGTTGGGTACGTAATAAGACTACATATGAAATTTCAGCCTTTTATGTTGAAAAAGAAATAAGTTTTCCATACAACGACTCTCTTCCTCTTCTTTATTTCGTATGGAAGGTACCAGTTCCAGTACTTCGATTTTAATGAAACTTTCAGACATTTGGTCGTGCTACCTAAAACTTCTAGTTGCCCTCTATCTTCAAAACAAAAAAAATGTTCATTCAATGATTTACGTTTTGATAATTCCTCTTCTTCATTTAGTATGGGGGCTACCAGTTCCAGTAGTCCGATCATGACGGTTTCGACATGTTTCAGGTCGATAACTTCAAAACTGTGGGAGAGATTTTTTTTTTTTTTGACTAACTACAGGCGCAAGACGTTGTGGTAGCGCACTACCCTCAAGTGGACTTGCGACACCAGGTCAACCTGTTCCGCGACTACGGGCAAAGTCAACAGTCGCTTTACTACATACTCTACACACAATTAAAAAATACTAATATCTAATTTATAAACAATTCCCTTAAAACTATTAAGTTAAGCAACTTACATAACATTTTACATACTGCAATTGATAAACAAAATTTTTACTTATTTAAATACCTTAGAATTTGGTTTCAACTGCCGTCGTATGCAGACGTGTTTATTTTTTGTGCTCCAAAAATAAATTCTAAATCTCATCAGTGCAGTGAAAGACCTAATAAACAGTAAAAAACGCGAAAAGACGCTTAGTGCGATAAAAATCGACAAAACCGATTAACTAATTAATTTATTAATTAATAAGTTAATTAATTTATTAATTAATAAGTTAATTAGTATTAATTCTTACTAAAAACAATTAAACCAATTTCGGTCGTGACAATGAGTGGCAAAGACAAACAAAACGAATTTCGCAAACAAATGCAGCGCGAGCAAGACGAGTGCCGGCTCTCTCAGCAACGGAACAACGCGTACTTCACATTCGTCGCCGCGCCTACCGAAAACACCGCAGCCTTAGAACGAGCGCGACCTGCAACGATCGACCTCTTGCACACAGCAAACGAGAGAGCGCGTTCTTGCTCTCCGTCGCTACCGTCCACGCATCAAAAGCAACAGAATGCCGTAAGCGCTTCTACGCAGGTATGCACTGGCCAGAGAGACCTGTGCTTATCAACAGCGACCAGCACAACAATCTCTCTAACTACTGCAACAGTAAACACAACACCACTTCAACTGTGTCAACTGCCTGCTCGATAATAACTCCCGTTATGCAAGAGCCATCAAGTAATGCTTCCTCAAGCAAACAAGTCACAACGAACTGCGCGCTCTCAGAAAAACAGAACGCGAAGAAAGTAAACGTTAGGCCGGCCGTGCAGACTGGAATAGATCGCTACTTCCAAATACTTCCTAATAAACGAAAGTCGAGCCCCCTAAACTCGAAGCCAAAAATTGTCCGTGGCAATTCCAGCCCAGCAAAGATTGAAATGCCTGATAATAGCAACAGGTTTGAAATTCTGGCTGACAATTCTGATGATCTGGCTCCCGAAGCAGAAGGTGATAGAAGGAAGCCAAAGCCACCCCCAATATACATCCGAGAAAAAAGCTCCAATGCTCTCGTTAGCAAATTTGTCGAGCTCATTGGGAAAGACAATTTCCATATAATTCCCCTTATAAAGGGAATTATTCACGAAACAAAAGTGCAAACTGAAACTGAAGAAAGTTACAGGGTATTGTCGAAGCATCTAAGTGACAGCAAAAAAAACTTTTACACATACCAACTAAAAAGCAGCAAGGGCCTGCAAGTCGTACTAAAGGGGATAGAGCCTGAAGTATCTCCTACAGAAATAGTCAATGCGCTAAACGAGAAAGGATTCAGTGTTAAAACTGTTTTCAACATCTTAAATAAGGATAGGAAGCCGCAACCACTCTTCAAGGTAGAACTTGAACCAGGAAGCAAGCCCCTTAAGAAAAACGAAGTGCACCCGATTTACAAACTACAGTTTCTACTGCACCGCAGAATCACTGTAGAAGAGCCACACAAACGCAACGGTCCGGTACAATGTACGAACTGCCAAGAATATGGCCATACAAGGTCATACTGTACCCTACGTCCGGTATGTGTAGCTTGTGGTGAGCTACATGATACCACAAACTGCCCAGCGAGCAAACACGACGCAAGCATAAAAAAGTGCGCCAACTGCGGTGGTAACCACACTGCTAATTACAAAGGTTGCCCAATATATAAGGAACTGAAAAGCCGAATTCAGCAGCGAGTGACCACTGCACGCTCCCGAAACGTACCGACTAACATCACACCAACCAAATCCAATCCAGATGTGTACTTCTCGACTGCAGCCAGATCTTCACTTGGCCCTGAAATCTCATCCAAAAGCGTATCATTTGCGAGCGCTCTTAAATCAGGATTGGCCCCCCCTACCTCAAACACGCTTCACTCACAACCAACACATGTAGAGCTGAACGCGGCCCAACAGTACCAACCATCGGTGCAGCAACAAAGCAGCTTCGAAGTAATGTTATCAACTATGCAGCAAAGCCTTATGGAGTTTATGTCATTTATGCGGACAACAATGAAGGATCTAATGCGAAACCAAATTCTGCTTATCCAAATGCTGATATCTCAACAGTCCAAATAATCAATGGCTTCCCTACGCATATCTACGTTGAATGCTAATGGCGTTTCACAGCACAAACTTGAGCTAGCTCAATTTCTCCTCGACAAACATATTGACGTAATGCTACTCTCAGAAACACACCTTACCAACAAATATAACTTCAACATACGAGGTAACTTATTCTTATTTCACGTGGTGGGACTGGTATTCTAATAAGAATCCGCCTTAAACACCACTGCCATAAACAATTTGCTCAAAATTATTTACAGGCCACATCGATAAACATTCAGCTAGCTAGTGGTAACCAACTAACTCTAGCTGCCGTATACTGCCCCTCTCGCTTCAACATATCTGAAGCTGAGTTCATGCAGTTCTTTAACTCACTCGGAGAACATTTTAGGAGACTACAATGCTAAGCACACTCACTGGGGATCTCGTCTCGTGACCCAAAAAGGAAAGCAGCTGTACAATGCAATTACAAAAGCCTGCAATAAGCTCGACCATCTCTCTCTCGGCAGACCAACATACTGGCCGGCTGACCCCAATAAACTTCCCGACCTCTGCTAAGCGCCGAAAGTCTTTCAAATCTCTCATCTGATCACTCGCCTGTATTAATTAACCTACTTCGACATTGACTTCGAAAAATGCATGCTAAGTCTGACGAATTCATACCTTAGAACTCACAACAAAATCTATTCACACCAGTTCGGCTTCTGTGAAAAACACTGAAATATTGAGCGGGTTAATCGCATAACATCGGAAATACGAATCGCGTTTGAAAATCGAGAATACTGCATAGCAATATTTTTGGATGTCTCACAAGCATTCGATAGAGTTTGGTTGGACGGTCTAATGTATAAGATTAAATCAATGCTTCCAAATAACACGCACAAACTACTTAAGCCTCTACGACAGGAAATTTACAGTGAGATGCAACAGTGATATGTCCAACGACTACATCATTAGAGCTGGAATTCCTCAAGGCAGCGTACTCGACCCAACATTATACGTTCTCTACACATCAGACATTCCAACAAGCAGACGACTAACAACATCCACCTTTGCTGGCGATACAGCTATTCTCAGCCGTTCTAGATGCCCAAGACAAGCAACAGCACAGTTAGCACTTCACATGGTCGACATAGAAAAATGGCTAGCTGATTGGCGAATAAAAGTCAACGAACAAAAATGCAAACACGTTACGTTCACTCTAAACAAGCGAGATTGCCCACCACTCATGTTAAACAACACTACGCTCCCGCAAGCGAACCAAGTGACATACTTAGGAGTATACCTCGATATAAGACTCACATGGCGTAGGCACATCGAGGCCAAGAGAACGCATTTAAAACTAAAAGCAAATAGCCTCCATTGGCTTATCAACGCTCGCTCTACCCTTAGTCTTGACTACAAAGTCCTGCTCTACAATTCTGTTCTAAAACCTATCTGGACCTACGGCTCCCAGTTATGGGGAAATGCTAGCAGTAGCAACATTGAAATTATCCAAAGAACCCAGTCAAAGATATTGAGAACCATCACCGGGGCACCGTGGTATGTTCGAACCGAAAACACACAAAAAGATTTAAATGTTCAACCAGTCAGAGATGTAATAGCAGAACTAAAGGAACAATACTACAGCAAGCTTTCTACGCACCCTAACCACCTCGCCAGAGATTTAACAAGGTTGTGCAGCCTATCCCGCCTTCGTCGAAATGACCTTCCAGCCCAGTGATAGACCCTAGGGCCCCGCAACCCTACTGCAGTCCAAAACAACTGCTAGTCAATGTATAGGCGTAAGATCTGCAAACTTATTGTTAGTCTCATACTAAAGAGAAGATTTAATAAATTAAAGCAAAGTTAAAAAAAAACCAGTAAGGACGCTAACTTCAGCAGGGCTGAAGCTTAAATACTCTTCACGCTTATTTCTTGTGCCATGCCTATTTTTTTTACTGAATATATTTTTTCTTCATCTAATTAGTCTACATACAAATTTTCATTGTTTTTGCTCATTGGGTACCGGAGATATGCAAATTATTGATTTTTGGTAAAAGTGGGCGTAACCATGCCCATTTTTGTCTAAATAGTTTTAATGCCTCCCCAAGAACATAACTGTGAAGTTTCATGTCAATTGGTTAAGAAACAAAAAAGTTTTCCATAGAACGACGTGAATATTGCTTCTCTTCCTCTTCTTCATTTTGTATGGGAGCTACCAGTTGCAGATGTCCAATCTCAATGAAACTTTCAGGCATTATGTCGGACTATGTAGAACTACTAAGTTGAAAATTTCAGCCCTCTATCATACAAAACAAAAAAGTTTTCCATACAACGACGTTAAATCTTAATTTCTCTTCCTCTTCTTCATTTGTATGGCAGCTACCAGTTCTAGTTGCCCGATCTCAATGAAACTTTCAGGCATTATGTCGGACTATGTTAAACTACTATGTTTGAAATTTCAGCTCTCTATCTTTCAAAACAAAAAAGTTTTCCATATAACGATTAAAATTTGTTTTTCTTCTTCATTTCGTATGGGGGCTACCAGTTCCAATAATCCGATATGGCCGGTTCCGACCAATGATTTGACCACACATTAGAGAAGACTCCCTGCAAAATTTCAGCTCGATATCTTCAAAACTGTGGGAGGAGATAGCATATTCACAGACAGACGGACAGACGGACATGGCTATATCAACTCGTCTTGTCGAGCTGATCAAGAATATATATACTTTATGGGGTCCCCCTCCCCTCCTTCTTGCTGTTACAAACTTCACGACAAAGTTATAATACTATTCACTTGCGTGAAGAGTATAAAAATAACAAAAAAAAATACGTTAGAATACTACATTTTATAAGGTTATTAGAAGAGCAGTTCTCTATTAAACTAAAATATCTGTTATAATACCTACATAAAACACGAAACGAGTCATGCTCTAAATATGTCGATCTGCAGGTACTGAGACAGATCGGAATAAAATTTCTGGTTACTCTAGCGGGTACACTGAGCTGTATATACGCCAACAATGTAGGAGAGAATATCATGACATTTATAAGGTTATGCAAAAACCAAGTACCAAGCATAGTTCTACGACTAGACAATGATGGCAAATTAATAAGCTTCAACCGACTACTAAAGGGAGAAAGGTGAACACAGGTATCCCAGTGTAGATTCCTAAGAGCAAACAGAGGGAACTGTTTCTGAACAGACTCAATTTGGTTCTTATACTTTTCACACTGAGGATCCCAAACACACGAATCATATTCCAAGATGGGCCGTACTAAAGAAGTGTAAAGCAATTTAGTTGTGTACGGGTCATTAAATTCTGTGGGGGAGCGAATTCCGTACTGCATTCGCCCTTCACCACAAAACAGACCAGGCCGATCAGTGTCTGTAGGGTACAGCAGCAATATCATCTGTTGATAACCTGTAAGCCACTGTTAAACTAACATCATCTGTTGATAACCTGTAAGCCACTGTTAAACTAACCTGTAAACTAGCCTGTAAGCCGGCCGGCAGAGTTGCTTTGCAACATCCATTTTTAAACCAACAGAGCTGTTCTGCAACAGCTGCGATCAGCTGATATCCTTACACACGTGCACAGTGGTTGTTGTTGGTGGATTTCAATGCGACAGAGTGCATGGGAAAACGAAAATGCACCGTTTGAGGTGAATGACCGGTCTCAAGGCCTAGAAAGGATACCGTTGGACAGAATAGCGGTAGAAAGGCGACAGCGAGTTGGTTGAGAACAAATTGGTCAGTCTGGTACGGGACACCAACCAAGATATTCAACACTGGGCTCTGATATTAAAACGAAAGTGAACGAAAAACGGTAACAAGACTGAGTTGAGTCTTTGCGGTGCGATTCGGGAAAAGTCTCGCGTAAAAGTAACAGAAAACGCTATTCACCCGTCGATCGAGTCGTCCAATATATAAGCTGAGTGTTGGAAACTACATTGTGCTACAGTGCATACGGCCACTACCAATACCACTTTTCTACACCTAGTGAGACGCTGATCTCGCCGAGCAAGCAACAGGACGTGCGTCAGCACCCAACTGAGCGAAACGTCTAACGATCGTCGAGGGAGAACGCACCACCCCGCAGCAGCAACTGGAGGGAATCTTACAGCTAAGTCTAGCGTCTAAGTTAAATTTTGTACACTAGCACGTAAGTTGGTATAAGCGAAGTAGGACATAGGGTTTTCGTGCTCTAGTTATAAATTAGCTTTTCCTTTAGAATTAAAAGTTGTTCTGTACAAACCATACGTCACCCCTTTCGTTTCACTACTCTTGAGTTTGGTTTTTCAGGAAAAACGCCAGGTAACGTTACTGATCCACGCAGGGTCTTTTATAAAAATCGAATAAATTTATGTAAAACGGAATCCATCGGCTAGCTATTCCCAGCCTTTAAACCGGGTAGAACCGGGAGTCCTTTACAATTCCTTGGACCATCTTTTGATGAAACCCAGTACGCCTCTAGCCTTATTAACAGACAGCAAAATTTGTGATGCGAAATGAAGTTTTGGATCCATCAAAACACCAAGGTCATTAAACTGAGAGATACGCTCCAGGTATAAATTGTCTTACTTGTACGTGCAAACAATTAGTTTTTTTTTCTATAAAAAGACATTAACTTGCATTTCTCACTGTTTAACAATAAATTGTTTACAGCACACCACTGTGAGAGAGAGTCAAGATCAGACTAGAGCAGATTCTGTTGATCTATAGAATTAACGGTTAGACATAATTTGACGTCCTCAGCATACATTAAAACATGGCAGTGTTTGATCACAGTAGGCAAGTCATTTATAAATATATTAAACAATAAGGGGCCAAGGTGACTACCTTGAGGAACCCCAGAAGTAACAAGAATTCGTCTCGAAACCAATGTTTTAAAAAGAACACATTGAGTTCGAGATTCAAGATAAGACGACAGCCAACTGACTTATGATGATGGAAAACCAAAGGTTTCGAGTTTTGCTAAAAGCAGAGAGTGACAAACACAATCAAATGCTTTATTGAAATCTATGTACACAACATCGGTTTGGCAGCCGGACGAAAAATTTCGATTGACAATCGAGGTGAATGTAATAAGTTGGTTACCGACGACCGTTTCTTGAGAAAGCCATGCTGAGACAAATTTAGAACTGATGGCACAAAGTGCTGTAGCCGTTCCGTAATGATCTGTTCGAATAGTTTTGGAATAGCACACAGTTTAGCAATGCCTCTGTAATTAGAAATGTCAACCTTACTGCCTTTTTTGTAAAGGGGTATAATGTAAGACTCTTTCCAAATGGTGGGGATAATAGAGTTTTTAAGCGACATGTTGAAAAGCGTACGTAATGGATAAAACAACATTTCAGCGCAGTGCTTTAAAACGTAACTAGGAATATTATCTGGACCAGCAGTAAAATATGACTTAATTAATTTCAAGTGTCTAAGAACTGTTTCATTTTCAATAACTGGCACATTGATATGACCCCTATCATTGATGAAGTATGGATAAGTTACGATTTGGTATGAATAGTTATTATAGGTGCTTTGGAAAAATTCAGCAAAGAGGTTGGATATCGTTGCATCATCATTTCCTTCCACACCATTCAATTTCATACATGACGCAAATGAGTTAGAGTTAGACTTGTATTTAATTATATTAAAAAAATTTTTAGGATCGCGATATATATTGGATTTTAATTTAATTAGGTAAAAATTTTAATCTCGATTGTTACATAAAGTGAATTTATGACGAACTTTTGCGTAGTTTACATAATCAACAAGAGATCTGGTTCTCTTATATTTTTTAAATAATCTATTTTTTAAGTTCTTTAGATGAGATAATTTTTTTGAAAACCACGGCTGTTTATTTACAAGTGATATCATTTTAACTCTTGGTACGCACAATTAAAACAGTTTATACATAGTTGCGTTAAAAACTTTACTGCCTGTTCAATGTTGGGCGTGTTGTGAATGTATGACCAACCAGTGTTAGAAAGCAAAAGACCAAGTCGTTCAAAATCGGTTTTTCTAAAACAAAATACACGGTTACTTTTGGCATCTAGGGGATTTTGACGAGGATATATTAGTAAGTTTAGTTTAATTGTAAGCTCCAACGTTGGATGGTAAGAGTCTTCAGGATAAGATACTAGAGGCCATCTGTAAAGTGATTCACTGTTGTCTATAAAAACAAGATCTAAAATTCGATCTTTAGAATTTTTTATGCTGTTTATTTGGTTAAATGATGATTCAAGCAAAGAATCAATAAAATCATTACTAGACAAAGGAGATACTATATTTGAATTGTCGGATGCAATCCAAGAAATGTGAGGGAGGTTGAAGTCTCCAAAGATAAGCATCGTATCTGAATCCATAACCAAGTCTATTACAGATTGAATAGCCTTTATATGTGCAGAATATACAGATGGTTCTGATTTTGGTGGAATGAACACGTAATGAAAACGTGAGGCTTTGCTAAAGTTATTTTAACGCATATTAGCTCAATATCATCAGTACTTATCACACAAATTTGTTCCTATATGTGTTGAACAGAAACAGAGATCATATCTCCATCACCAATTTTGCCAAAACGATCTTTGCGAAAAGTAATAAAGCTGTCACAGAAAAGTTCCGAGTTTAAAACATCAGGGCGAAGCCATGTTTCAACAAAGACAATGATATCAGAAGATAATGAAAAACTTTTTAAATAAAGAGAAGTTAGTTTTGAGTTTAACCCTCTGACATTTTGAAAGCTTAGTGTCAAAACTGAAGGGGTGTTACAGGGAGTAATCAGTTTTTTGACCCAGGAGGCTTGACCGTATTTCCCGTATTAGTACGGTCTTTAAATTTGAACTCATGCACAACGCAACCATCAGGCCAGAAATTTGAGTCAACTAAAGCGTTGAAGAAAGATTCTGGCACTGAGATTTTAAAGGATGAAATAGATCGCGCTGAGTTAAATTTAAAATTAGAAATTGTTAAATTTGTGACAGATTTGATCTTGGAAGTGATAAAATGATTTATATCACTTTAAGAAGTGTCCGCAGCTAAGCGGGATAAAAAAATAAATTTCTTTTGTGGTGCAGGTGGCACGACAATAAGCTTGTTGGGCTGTTGATCCCCTTGAGGAATATTTATTTCAGAAGCGGTTTGAATAAGTTCGGGAGGAACGATATTGTTGGTTTTGGCAACAGAAGCATATGAACTTTCTGATGCTGTGACAACAATAGGCGGAAGAATAGGCGAAGGAAGCGGGGAAAAGAATTCCATGGTCTTATCCGGCAGGCAAAGAGTTGTCGGAATGGGAATGTTTAGTGCCGGATGGGGCCTCTTTCGCTTAAGTGAAGGTTCAACGGACTTGAGGGTGGAGAAAGACTTATCAAACGACTTAAATTTTTCGTTAAGTCGCTCGAAAACTTTCAAAATATCTTTGTATGCATTATGCATAAGATTGACCCACTTGCGTAACTCAATCTCTGACGAGTGAAATTATAAATTCTTAAAATGTCAGCAATGCGGCCGTTTAATTCGACACATTTTAGGTGAGCAGTAGACTTACACATCCAACAAGCCACTAAGAGTTCTTTTTCTCTCTTAATTGGGCACTTAGGCAAACAGCAAGGCATATTTTATTTTAGTAATAATAAAAAAAAAATTAAAAATTAAAAAGTATATTAATAACAAATTAAGTGTTGAAATTAAGATTAAGAGTGTAGGATTTTATTTCAAGAGAAACAATCACAGAACAAGCAGAACAAAGCGAATCACAACACAACAGAAACTTTCACCAGATGTTCGATGAAGCAATAATTACAACGCAAGTGGTAATTTACAAAAGCAAAAACACTTGTAATTATTTAAAAATTGTGAAATCTTATTAAGTTTTGATTAAAAACATAAGCCAATTTTCAAATAACACAATCAAAACAATATTTAATTTTCTATTTCAAATTTCACAACGTTTTAAACAAAAATAACTGAGAGGTTAATAAAAAACACAGGACAAATATGACAGGCGACCGACCACACCGAAAACTTGACAAAACTCAGTCTAATTACAGACACTAACATATGAAGAGACGGACATGGCTATATCAACTAGTCTTGTCATACTGATCAAGAACATATATACATTGTGTAGTCGCAACTTTCTAAGTTTGTAAACAATGAAAAAGTAGTGATTTGCACCGGAAACAAATACTGTCTTTGAAAATATACTATGCTGCTCCCAGATATCTTAGCGCATTCAGCTTATTTTAAAGCTTAAGGAATTCCCGTTTAAATAAAACTTCTTTCATGCAATTGTCTTTATTCGTTCAGAAGATATGATTTTTGCAAAGGAAAAAGTCAGAAGGCCCCACTATGCATCGTTATTGCGTTGGCTGATGTCTTATCTTGAATTTCGAACTCAATGTGTTGTTTTTAAAACATCAATTTAGAGACGATTTTTTGTTTCTTCTAGGTTCCTCAAGGTAGTCACCTTGGCCCCCTATTGTTTAATATATTTATTAACTATAATAACACTATTCTTTGAGATTATAAAAAATATTATAATTTATAATTTGACCTTGCCGAAACTTATATTCTCTTGCAAGTATTCTCATTGGAAACCCGTTCTTTAATTATTTCTAATGAGAATCATTTCCCCAGAGAAAGAGGCTTTGACACGCCTACTTTATAATTTATCCAATTACATGCCAATACTTTATACACTACTTCCTATTACAAGCTTCTGTCTTGTCTGCTTACAAAGAAATCTCATTTTAAAGTTTTTTCCTTATACCCCAGTAGACTAAAAAACGATAAATTTTTGATCGTCCACAAAACATCTGAAAACGAGCTCGAAAACGAATGTTTTACGGATAAAAATCGGACATATCAGAAAATGTCCGCAAAATGCTCGCAATCGGACTTACAAACGAACCTAAAACGGATAAAATTCGGATGAAAAAATATTCGCAAAACATTCGCATATTGTTCGTAAACGGATTGCAAACGAAAGTTTTGCGGACAAAAAACGATCATTCACAAAACAATCGGAAAATATTCGTAAGCGGATTACAAACGAAAGTTTTTCGGTTAAAAAACGAGCATTCTCAAAATATTCGCAAAATGTTCGTAAAATAACTCAAAAACGAATATTTTGCGGACAAAAAGCGAGCATTCGCAAGATTCTCACAAAATGTTCGGAATCAGATTCAGAAACGAACGTATTGCGGACAAGAGACGAGTTTGAACAAAAATGTTTAAAATAAATAAAATTTATCAAATATCAAATGTTTCTATGTCGCCAGCTGTAGCTCTGAGTTTAGTGTGTTGGACTATGAAACCGAAGGTATGAGGTTCAAACCCCAGCGGCATCAGAATTTAAAAGTTTATTATATTAATGTGTATCAATTTAATTGTTGTTAATAATAAAAAATAAAGATATTTAATTAGCAAAATTATAAAAAAAAGTTAACCGGATTGGTAATAAAAAAAAAAAAACAATATATTCAGTTCCTTAATATTGTTTCTATTTTTTAATTTTACAATTTTTTATTGGGGGAATAAACTGGGATTGAAACAAAAAAAACTGTTATTAAACAACCCGAAAAAGGTTCGTAAACGAGTCCGCAATAGGCTCTCAAAAGTTCCGTAAAAGTGCAAAAGATTCCGAAACAATACGAAAACGAGTTCGGAAACGATACGAAAACGAGTCCTAAAACGATACGAAAATGATTCCCAATTGTCCGTTTTCGACTATCGTAAACGAAATTTTCGTGCACACAAACTGAAAGACTGATGATTAATTTTCGTATCGTTTTCGGATCCATTTACGATAGTTTTGTCCGGTTGAGTTTCGCAAAACGTTCGTTTACGATATCGTTAACGAGAATTTTGTCCACTGGGATCAGATTCCTACGAAACTTTGTAGTAGACGTAAATTCTTATCTATACAAACACGTAATTGCAAAATTTCATCTCTTTTGTATTAATTAACAACAAAAACCTACATTTTTACGGATCTTTTCTATGGGAGCCAACCAACCAACTTTTATTTAAAAGACCGATCAACTTAGGCAGCTATAAGCTATATAGTTATCCGTTCAAGATGTATAAGAAAACTGTCTGAACTGTCTGTTTTGCTATTAGTCAGACAGTCAGATAGGCAAACCTGCCTATATGAATTCGTCCCGTCGTTTTATTCATGATTAAATATACTTTATAGAGATATCTTCCTTTCAGCGTTGCAAACTTTTGTTTTGTTCATGAATAAATACACTTTATTGAGATATCTCCCTTTCAGCGTTGCAAACTTAATGAGAAAGTTAATATACTCTTTTTCCAAGAGTATAAAAACAACACTTGAGAAGAATGAAACAGGAGCATAGAACAAAAACGTGATTTGTACTTTCTCTCACTCTTTTCGTAATCTATTTACAAAGAATACACTCAAACAAATGTAGAAATGGAAGAAGAAGCAAAGCGTAAAACCTTTTTGTACGTTTTGTGGTTGCACAAATAAGTTTTAATCCGATTGTTTTCATAAGACCTGTATGCTATAATGATCCAATCAATCAACATAAGCAAGGCATGTTATGTTTCTATAGGTTTTGTGATTGTGACCTTACAACCAAAGTAAGAAATATTGCACTCATTGTCATTGTATTAAAAAAAAAAACCAGTAAGGACGCTATCTTCAGTAAGCCTGAAGCTATAATACTTTTCACGTTGTGTCACTATAAAAAAACTAAATGAATAGTTTTCATGCCTCCCTAACAACATAACTGTAAAATTTCAAGTCAATTGGTTAAATAACAAAAAAATGTTCCAAACAACCGTTCAAGTTTCGCTATAAGTGGGCGTGGCCACCTTTTCAAATTTAGTTTTTGACACACAACCAATGTCGATCTTTTGTTTGGCCACCAATCCATCCCAATCAAATGTGACCTTTATAGCCAGAATTAATATTATGAAATATTAACTTTCACAATAATTATGCAATTGGTCCACGATATTAAAATCAATATTAAATTATTTCCCCCTCATCCACAAACGAAGAGGGAGAAGTTTATATATAGCCTATATTTATTTGGGATAATATAGCATTCTAAAGGTGAAAGAATTTTTGAAATCGGTTAAGTAGTTATTGAGTTTATTCATTACAAACATACAAATCCTTCTTTTTTATATTATTAGTATAGATGACATGCATATTGTGATCAAGCAGTGACATGATGACGTGAAATTATGTCTGACCGTTAATTGTATAGATCAACAGAATCTGTTCCAGTCTGATCTTGACTCCTCTCTCTTAATAGCTAACTAATTTTCATTGTTTTTACTCAATGGGTACCAGAACATGTAAATTTATTGTTTTTGGCTATAAGTGGGCGTAGCCTTGCCTTTTTTTTGGTCAGAATAGTTTTGATGCCTCCCTAAGAACATAAGTGTGAAGTTTTAAGTCAATTGATTAAGAAACAAAAAAGTTTTGTATAGAACGACGTGAATCTTGCTTCTTTTCCTCTTCTACAATTTGTATGGCAGGTACCAGTTAAAGTTAAAAGTTGAAGTTGTTTGAAATTACAGCCCTCTATTTTCCAAAAGAAAAAAGTTTTTCATACAACGATTTAAGTCTTGTTCAGTTTTCTTTTTATTTTCATATGTGGCTACCAGTTCCAGTGGTCCGATCATGCCGGTTCCACCAAATGATTCATCGTAATAAATTCCAACACTGTGCGCAAAATTTCAGCTCGTTAGCTTCGGTACTTAAATTCAGTGTACACTTTTATCTCTGTACAGAGTTTTCAAAAAAGCCTAAAGAGAAAGTACAAATTATTAATGTTCTTATTTTATATGACTGCTATGTTGTTGTGTAATTTCAAAGTATGTACATCAAATAAGATAATGTGAACAGTAAAAATTAAACGAGTAACTGAGGTTCACAAGTGTACACCACCATCAATGGCAGAAAAATTAATTTCCAAACAAAGATAATATTTCTAGTGCAATAATAGACAGTGAAAGTAGTGTAATGTTTAAACCAGACTTCATCATTTGATTACTCCATCGAAGATTCTACTCAGAAGAGATAAACCGCAGTTACTAAGGCCAAACTTTTAAAATACGAACTAAAAGCAATACAAAGTGTTGGATACTTTTTCAAGAATTATAGATGGTAATGGTCTGGAAAAATGTGATGTAGTTGGTTGTAAAACGTGTTATAACATTTACAGGTTCGACATAATTACTTAAAATCTTGTTAAGCACCAGAGATCTGCAGCGATCCACCACAACTACTAGTGCACCGCATTCGTACAACATCATTTTCACACATGAGTATTGTAGCACCGCAACAAAAATTGATGCGGTGTTTTTTTACTCGTTCTTTTTTCTGCTCTTTCGTATGCGGTGCCTGTAGTGTGCGTCACATTCTGTGTGGGTATATTTTCGACATACTACCAGCCACCGCACAAAAATTGTGTGCAGAAAAACAACTCCTAAAATGATGCAGTGTTGTTGGTACTTGGTGTCTGAGTGACTAACTTATTATACCCTGTACACATACTGTGTATCAGGGTATATTGTGTTTGTTTGAGCGAAATGTATGTAACGCACAGAAGGAGGGGAGGGGGACCCCATAAAGTATATTTATTCTTGATCAGGACGACAAGAGAAATTGATTGAGCCATGTCCGTCCGTCTGTCCGTCCGTCCGTTCTCACCAACAGTTCTCGGAAACTATAAGAGCTAGAGACTTGAAATTTGGAGGGTAGACTCGTGATGCTCAGGAAAAGATCAAACTTATTTTTTATTTTTTTGCCACGCCCACTCTTTCTATCTCTTTGGATGTTCGAGTTATAGCGTTTTCAAAAAGTGGGTGGTGCTGGATGGGCGGGAAGGAGTGGGCGTGGCACAAAACCATTCAAACTTGATCTGCTGCCGAGCATCACGAGTCTAGCCTCCAAATTTCAAGTGTCTAGCTCTTTTAGTTTCCGAGAACCATTGGTGAGGACGGACGGACGGAGAGATGGACGGACATGGCTTAATCAATTTCTCTTGTCGTCCCGATCAAGAATATATATTGTTTATGGGGTCCCTCTCCCCTCCTTTACTGCGTTACATACATTTGGCTTTTGCACAAACACAATATACCCTGATACGCAGTATGTGTACAGGGTATAAACAAAGATAGCTTTACATTCTGGCTATTGTAACTTTAAAATAAAACAATAACTTCATAATGACTTAAATTAATATAAGTAGAAGGAACAAAAATTGTTATTTAAATTATTTATTTACATTTTGATTTTTATAAAATGAATGAAAAACCAGTAAGGATTGGAGTCGACAGTAATCGACTTCGACATACCCTGTACCTTCAATTAGTAACGACAGTTTGAAGGCGTGTCCCCGCCCACTTTTTAATCAAAATAGATTTAGTTTCGATTTTATATTACACATACCTTTTTTTACACTTTTAGACTAATTGGTTCCAGAGATACAACGTTTTTCTATATATGTAATTGTAATCATGTTATATTCAATCCCAATAGCATACATGCAAAATTTCATTCTTGTAGGTCTTATGTTACTAGAGATATAAGCGTTTGAAATTTTTATTATATAGGGGCGTGGCCACGCCCATTTTATGATTGAATCTTATTATTCTCCAACCCAATAGCATACATCCAAAGTTTCATTTTTGTAGGTTGCATGGTTCTTGAGATATAAGCGTTTAAAATTTTTACTATATGGGGGGCGTGGCCACGCCCCTTTTTTATTCTATCCTCTTGGGGTCTGAGTCAGATATATACTAGAGTGTTGCATAAATACATTTGAAACGACAAACAAGGCTTTTGCTTTATTGTAAGTTAAGCAATTTTCGAGTATTCGATCAACCAAATTGAATGAATAGAGTTTTACGTCATCATTTACAAATTCCAAGTACTTGTTCACATATGCAAATGTTTTGTTTCAAATGCCTACTTAATACAAATGGAATGAGTTTCAAACCAAATGAATGAATGGAAATCATTCGGGTACTTGTAAATTATGTTCTTCTTCTTTTTCTTTTCTCAATAAAAAACTTATTTTTATTTGTTTATATTGTTTTGCATAGTATTTAATGTTTATATCGACAATTGCTCTGCGATGCTCAAAGTGTGATAATATTCTTCATCAGGGCGCCAAAATAAATACATATAGCCATGTCTATCCTTCAGTCTGACCTCACCAATGGTTCTCGGAAAATATAAGAGCTAGAGACTTGATATTGGAAAGATAAATGAAATTTTTTTTAAAACGCTGACTTTGGAAAAAAATTTTTCAAATATTTGGAAATCCCTGAAACATTTGGAAGTACTCCAAATGAAACGAATGCAGAGCATTCTATTTTATTTGTTTGTTTCAATTTTTCATTTCATTTACTTGTATTTCATTTTCAAATGAAAAGAGTTCTAGAAACTTAAAAGTGACAAACATTTGTTTCATTCGTTTGCTTTGTTTTTGTCAAATACAAATGAAATGAATTTTCAAATTTATTTGGAAGTACTTGGTTTCAAATACAATCATGCAACACTCTAATATATACACTCCAAATTTGGTGTTCCTATCTCAAAAGACAACCCAGAAAATACGACTTTTGTAAGTTTTTACCCAAGATTACTCCAGTCATTTGCCCCTCACCCCTAAACGAAGTTAAAAAGGGGGAAACAAAAAAAAACCTGATCTGCTTAAGAAATGACAGAATCGAAGTGCGAAGAGCTTTTGGTTCTATCGATTATAGTTTCCGAGTTCTAGACGTTCATACAGATGGACAGACGGACATGGCTATATCAACTCGTCTCATCGAGCTGATCAAGAATATATATACTTTGCATAGTCGGAGATGTCTCCTTCTGGGTGTTACATACATTGTCGATGCTGACAAAACTAATATACCCTTGTACTATAAGGTACAGGGTATAAATAGTAAGGCATCTTTAAATGAAAGAAAAAAAAATATTGCTGTAAAATAACTGATCCCACACTCGCAATATTCATCAAATTTTGTCTACTTCATTCTGCTATCCTGTGTCAAAACATCGCAGTAAAAAAATGAAGCAATACAGAATAACGGAACTTGAGTCGTAAAAATTTGAGCAAGTCAATATTTGTGCTTGCGTCCAGGCACCGCATATTTTCTTGTCGCTTCATCCACATATTCGTTTCTTAAGCGGTGTTTGAACACCGCAACCGCATGCTAGGCGGTGCTTGTATCACCGCCAACGCAAAAAAGGTTGAGTACACTACTAGTGTCGGAAACAAGCACCGGTGCAGATCTCCGTTAAGCACAAGTGTTATATATCGGCAAATTAATAACCAACTAATTGTAATTATTAATTATTTTTTTTCCTCTCAATTTATCAAACCATCATTCACTGTACAATGAGTAAACTGTGCTCTAAAATATTGTACTAAAAATTTGCGGAACATTATCTGTGTGAGTACTGTACAGTACTTAACATTACAAGCTCAATTACAATATTCATTCACATTTACTCAAAAAAGTACAGCGAAACAAACATTAGTTTTCAGGGTGAATGATTCATTTGCCGGTTTGAATGCATTCTTGCAGACCTCTAATACATACTAAGGATGTCAAACCCGGGATCTCGCGATCCAGAAATCCCGGGAATTCAGTGTTTTTGAAGTCTCGAAAATCGCGGAATTTCATTTGCCTAATCCTGGGATATTGGGGATTTCCATTTTTTTATTGTGATTTATCGCCCTGTTTTAGGAAATGTCTTAAGCAAGTTAAGACTCTGTTAAGCTGTAACATTCTCTTAATTGCCAGTTGACAACATTTTAAAAAAATTAGTATTTTTGAAACAGAAAAAAACCTCTTATCCTCTTAACGAACACATTTTCTAAGACTTGCTCACGAGTACGTCTTAACAAATATTTTGACGCAAATGTGTGCGATATTAATGCAAATTGTAAAAGTATTATTTTTTTTTTTTCAATATTAGTTATTACATACATAATAATATTCTTACCTTTAAGGCCTAGTTTCACAGTCAAAGTTAACCCAGGGTTAACTCCGAGTAACAATTTTTCAGTTTCACACTTAGGCCCAGTTTCACAGTCTAGGGTTAACCCAGAGTAAAGTTAACTCGAATTTAACCCTTACCCGGAGTTAACTCTGACTTTCAGTTCCACAGTGACGAGTTAACTCTAGTTATATAAGTATGGCAACATTCTATTTTTTGAGAAGAATGTTTTACAACATTGATCATCTACTTACCAAACACTGTTTATTTTTTCAGTTACTTTAAAAATCACCTTCAATTAGTAATGGATAGGTGAAGAGAATCCAATATAACAAGCGGTGAAATGTTGACTCGATTATGTCTAATTGTATAGTTTACCATTACAAAGGGGCGGTGAGTTACTCTGCACAACGAAAGTAAACCGCACTCTTCAAATGGTACAATAGTACGTACTACGTAGTTATGTTAGTTTCGTGTAAAACACGACATGGGTACAATACACTTAGCAATCACACAAGGAGACTTTGTATAAATGATGCATATCTTCTCCCAATGAAAAGTAAACGACTTCCGATGTCAGTAATTCCATATGATGTGAGACTACCTGGTTGAATGCTGCTATACAAGCTCATTTATCAAATTCATTTCTATTGATTGGGACATATTTAATTTTTATTTTTTTGACAGACAAATTTTGTTCTGTTTTGACATTAAAAAACATAAATAGAAAAAGTTAAAACAGAGTAGTTAACTCGGGGTTAACCCTAGAATGTAGTAGGGTTAACTCAGGGGTTAACTACTAAGTGTGAAACTAAAAAATTGTTACTCGGAGTTAACCCTGGGTTAACTTTGACTGTGAAACTGGGCCTTAGTAGTTAACCTCTGAGTTAACCCTACTACATTCTAGGGTTAACCTCGAGTTAACTTCTGTTTTAACTTTTTCTATTTATGTTTTTTAATGTCAAAACAGAACTAAATTTGTCTGTCAAAAAAATAAAAATTAAATATGTCCCAATCAATAGAAATGAATTTGATAAATGAGCTTGTATAGCAGCATTCAACCAGGTAGTCTCACATCATATGGAATTACTGACATCGGAAGTCCTTTACTTTTCATTGGGAGAAGATATGCATCATTTATACAAAGTTTCCTTGTGTGATTGCTATTTGTATTGAACCCATGTTTTGTTTTACACGAAACTAATATAACTACGTACTATTGTACCATTTGAAGAGTGCGGTTTACTTTCGTTGTGCAGAGTAACTGCCCGCCCCTTTGTAATGGTGAACTATACAATTAGACATAATCGAGTCAACATTTCACCGCTTGTTATATTGGATTCTTTTCAGCTATCCATTACTAATTGAAGGTGATTTTTAAAATAACTGAAAAAATAAACAGTGTTTGGTAAGTAGATGTTCAATGTTGTAAAACATTATTCTCAAAAAATAGAATGTTGCCATACTTATATAACTAGAGTTAACTCGTCACTGTGGAACTGAAAGTCAGAGTTAACTCCGGGTAAGGGTTAAATTCGAGTTAACTTTACTCTGGGTTAACCCTACACTGTGATACTGGGCCTTAAAGTTTAGTTTAGGACGATCAACGAACAAATTGTTTAAAGTCTTTTGTGAAAAAAAAAATAAAAATAAAAATAAAAATCTGAAAAATACATTTGTGAGACTAGAACGGAAAAAGACAAAGAAAACAAGTGGCAGCAAAAACATTGGATTTTGTGTTCTGCTAAAAATCACGACGAGAAGTGCAAAAAGACATTTTCTCGTTACATTGCAGTTGACCGGATCCAGGTTGTGAGTCGAGGCATAACACGGTCAACAAGGCGAAAAAAACAAAAATACTTCCAACGGTTCAACTGCACAGTTCCAGGTTGAAAAGCGTGAGTGCTATCCACCATGGGGTTCAACAGACTGAAGACGGTTGACGCTCAGATGGAATTAGCTGAGAGGGTCAATCATATCATTGATGGCTTAAGTGGCGAAGTGCGAAAACCAAAAGGTGCTGAATGGCTAATGTCATTAACAAAAATCAGAAAAAAAACTTGAAGGAAAACATCAGAAATGGCGGATGGTATCGGTGAAGAAGATTATTTAAAAAACAATATCTTCGGTAACTTTATTGACAAATGTGACGAAGTGATCCAACAGCTAAAGATAGGATTAAATGACGATATAATATCACTGATACCTGGTACGCGTGTAGTTAAGTCCGCACCGGAATTGCCGAGAAGTGATACGTCGGAAACCGGAACAACTACGGTGGACGTTAGTTTCAACACGCTCAGTCGAAGGATTAAAGTCCTACGCCGGAATATGGATGACCTAAGAAGAAAGACCGGAGTAAGCGGTCGACAATTTAAATATTTAGAGACGCTTATGGAGGAAATTAAGAATCGCTACAACAATGGGCTTGAGATTCGAAACGATGCACACATTGATGTGTTGTATGATGATATTCTGGCAGAATACTTCGAAGAAATGGTGACCACCGAAGAAAAAATGAAAGATTTAACGATGGAGCCACAAAGAAGCCATAATTTAGAGCTGGAAAAAATCAAATTACCAGCCCTTTATGGCGATATGAAAGAGTGGGCTATGTTCCACAATTCATTTGAAGAGATGGTTAATGAAAATATGAAGATCTCAAAAACAGAAAAAATGATGCGACTGCGCATGTAATAAAATGCAAGACAATGATCCGTTTGCAGCGCGTATTGTGGTGCGGAAATTGGACAAGGAAGGTTTAAGATTGTACGAACAATCAATCAAAAAAACAAAAGGGGGCCAAACATTGGAAGATGTGTTGCAGTTCCTGGATCAGCAGTACCAGACATTAAAAGCTGAGAAAGAGGAAGGTGTCACGCATCGAAAGCCAGTGTCAGCGTTCAAGGCACACCAAACGTCAACAGTGACGAAAAAGAGTACGTTTGAGTACTGCAGCTTGTCAAACCACGTGACAAGTGACTGTCGGAAATTTCTGACAGTTTCGGCGGACGAACGTAAGAAGTTCGCCAATAAGCAGAAGCTGTGCTACAAATGTTTGAATCACAAGCTTGGGGCAGGGCAGTGTCCAAATGCTTCAATGAAGTGTAGGTATTGTCAAAGAGGGCATCAGAGCTGCTAGGACAAAAATGATGAAAGCAACGAAGAAGATTTGGAATGCTTGAAAAAATATGAGCAAACGGCATCTCAGCACGACAACGGGCAATTCATCGTAAAGGTGCCATTTAAGAGTAACGTCGAGCTTGGCAATTCACGAAAGCAGGCCATGGCACGTTTAACGCCGATGGAGCGTTAATTTAAAAAAGACGAACGTTTGCAGAAAGGGTATCAGCAGTATATGAGAGAATACATTCATCTGGGACATATGGCCAAAGTAGCGGATGGTACGTGTGGCAAATATTACCTTCCTCATCAAGCGGTAATAAGAGAGCAAAGTGCGACCACGAAGCTTAGAGTGGTGTTTGACGCTTCCGCGAAATCATCGAACGGTAAAAGCTTGAACGACAACATGTACACTGGGCCGAAACTGCAACGAGATCACTTCAAATAATAATTAAATGGAGGCTGTGGAAATTTGTATTAACTGCTGATGTGGAAAAGATGTACCGCCAAATAAAGATAACGGGAGAAGATCAACAATATCATCGGATTTTGTGGAGGGACACACCAGGCGAAAAGGATGAAGAATATCAACTAACGACAGTGACGTACCGTTTTTGGCCGTGCGTACATTGTTTGAAATAGCAAAGCGCTGCGCAAAAGAAGACAACTGGTTCCAGTCCACAATTCGAGAAGCTTTCTAGATGGATGATCTGATGACATGTGCGGATTCAGTCGAATAATGTCAGAGAATACAAATATGTATATCGAGACATCTACAGCAATTTGGGTTCCATCTACGGAAGTGGCTCTCGAATGACAAAGCCATAACAGCAGCAGTATCACCTACATAAGAAAATGAGCTCATGAAAATTGATGGCGATGGAGCCGTTAAAACGCTTGGTCTTTTTTGGGATCCAAAGACAGACGAGTTTCAATTACGAAAAAACTCAATGTTTTCAAGCAAACCCAGAAGGAAAACTATGCTTACCTGAACGAAGAAGGCTTTCCAAATCACTTTCCCTACAGGTGAAAAGAAAATATTAACAAAAAAGCGTTTCAAAACGCCTTGTTTTAAAGCTTAGTGTGAACCGTTTAAATTGGAAGGGGTTTTGAAACAAACATGGAAGGGCTTTTACGTCATCAAGTTTGAGCCAAACAATTTTATTTTGAACCGAACCCTTCTAAAACTCCTATTTTTATAACGAACTTGAAGCACCTTCCCTTCATCTTTTTTAGAAGCTAGAAGGAAAGGTACACCTGATTTTGATAGGTTTGAGAAGCGAGATGGGAAGGAGTAGCCGATGACTGAAAAACGCGAAGTTAGACTCGGTATTTGGAAATATTACTTCAAACCAGATCATTCCATAATGCTTCATTTAGAAGCGAGGAGAGAAGGGTAACCTGATTTAGGAGGGCTTGTGAAGCGAGATGGAAAGGAGTAGCCGATGATGTAAAACACAAAGTACCTTTGTTTTTGGGCTTGAGTTAGTAGGAGACTAAAATGTTGTTCTCTAGCTAAATTGTAGCTTATATAATATAGTATTTAAGAAATTTCAATGATATCTTTAGTTGAGTTGGTTGAGTGCCGGCTTTCAATCCAAAGACTCTGGGATCGAATCCCACAAAGGCCGGGTTGTATCATATAAAATTAATTTGTAGTTTTAAATTTAATAGAAAAATAGCAAAGAGATAGACGAAAATAGGATAGCCTTAATATTACTGTTGCATATGCAATGAAGATGACTCATGAAGATTGCGCTGGTTCTCAGCTGACCACAGAATAAATTTTGTTCTTTACAATACTTTTTTATTTTTTTTTTCTTCCTTGAGTGGGATTTGAACCCACGAAGTCTGGCTGATAAAAAGCAAACTGTTAACATATTAACAGAATTGTAAATAAAGAACAGTACAGATTTAGAACAGTACATCATGTATGATAAAGCTAAAATGTTCGTACATACTTCGTGTTACAACAAGACCTTCCGCTCAGCTTTTTTTGCAGCGAGTATGAAAGGGGACTAGCCTTGCTTCTCGCTGCTTTTTGCAGCGAGTATGTAAGGGAACTATCATATCATTCGCCTTCTTTTTGAAAGGAGCATGTAAGGGAACTATCATGGAAAAAGCGATCACTCATGGCAAAACCCATTTGAATCGTAAGGCTTAAGAAGCACCTTTGTGCTTACTTATAAGGCATGCGGAACCAAATTAGAAGGCCTTAAAGGTCCTATGGGGAAGTCACGAAAAGAAGTGTATTGTCACAAGCGGCACAAATATTCGATCCATTGGGTTGGGTTTCTCCAGTAACAGTAGTTGCAAAATTGTTTATACAAAAACTGTGGCTACTTCAATCTAAATGGGACGAAGTACTACCGAACGAGCTAGAAGATGAATGAAATATGTTGTTGTGTTTTGTTAATTGTGTGGATGTGTATTTGTGTCTCTTTAATTTCTAACCTTAAGATTTTTAATAAAAAGTTGGTCTCGAGTCGTTTGAGTATTCTTTTTGTTTTTTGGCAGTTAAAATTGTGTCGAAGTGCTGACGTTTTCCCTTGTAAATGCTTAGGGATAATATTGTAATTTTTACACTTCAGTCTACCTCGTTGTTTCGCTAGTTTTTGTTGTGGCTTATAGTAGCTCTTAACATAAGTTACTGTGTCGCTGCCGTATGCATTGCGAATGAACTGCATAAATCCTTTCATGGTTGTTGTTTTCATATAGTTACGTGTATGTATGTTAGATGCTCCGGTATAACCTCCGGCATGTTATAGTTGATATATTGTTACACCCTGTACCTTGTGGTACAAGGGTATATTAGTTTTGTGCACGTCGACAATGTATGTAACACCTTAAAGAAGACATCTCCGACTATACAAAGTATATAAATTCTTGATCGGTATCGAAATAGAAGTCGATTTAGCTATGTCCGTCTGTCCGTCCGTCTGTCTGTATGAACGCGTCGATCTCGAAAACTATAATAGATAGGACCAAAAGCTTTTCGCAGTTCGATTTTGTGATTCATTACGCAGATCAGGTTTATTTTGTTTTCCCCCATTTTGAGTTAGCTTAGGGGTGAGGGGCAAATAACTGAAGCTGCCTCGGGTAAAATATTACAAAAGTCGTATTTTCTGGGATGTCTTTTGAGATAGGAACACCAAATTTGGAGTGTATATAGCTGCCTCGAACCCTAAGAAGATGCAACAAAAAAATGGGCGTGGCCACGCCCCTAATTAGTAATAATTTGAAACGCTTGTATCTCAAGACCCATAAAAGCTATAAGAATGAAACTTTGCATGCGTGTTATTGTTTAACAAAGTTCTATCATAAAATGGGCGTAGCCACGCCCACATATAGCCAAAATATAAAACCGGTATATCTCTGTAACGAATTGGTCTAGAAGAGCAAAAATTGGTAAGAATGACATTGAATGGAAAAGAAATATGTTTCGATTAAAAAGTGGGCGGGGCAACGCCCTAATACATGTCGTATACAGGGTATGTCGAAGTCGAGAACTGTCGACTCCAGTCCTTACTGGTTTGGTATTATTTTTGACAAGGTAATTTTGTCTGTTAAGTGTTTAACATAAGTTACCCTAACATACGTTCTTTCCTTATCTACTTTGTCTTTTTTGGTATACTCTGGGTCACCTCTCGTCATACGTATTATTAAATCGTCGATCAGTTTTTCAGGGTAGTTATTGTTCATCAGCATACTTTTTAATCTTATGTAGGTCTTGGCTCTATATTTTTTGTCACTTAGTGTATAAGCCTTTGATTTGTGTTGATTTTTTGGTTGCGTGGTTGGTTTGATAGAAAGTTCATAATGCGTTCCGAAGCTTCATTTTTTGTGTACCAGTCAAATTTTTGGTTTCCGTTTTCTTTTTCTATCTTAGCATCCAAATAACCTTGTTTTTTGTCTATCGCAGTTTCCATTGTGAATTGTATTCTAAGGATACATTAGTATCAACGAAGACATTTTTAAGACATTTCCTAAACCAGGGCCGTTGAATAATTTATATTTATCCATAAGTTAGAAAACATATACGAAAAATATCATTATTTCATAACCAAGAACGTAGCCAGCTTCTCACAAAGGGAAGCGAATATTGCTTCTTTGCATAAACCTGACCACTTTTTACAAATCTCAGACTTAATTCAAGTATTATATGTGCTTTATACAGTCGAAAATGAATATTTCGACAAAGTTATAATACTGTTCACATATGTAAAAAGTATAAAAACATAAATGAAGCTGTTTTCGGATTTGCCAAAATTTATATCTCTAACAACCATATTCCCATTTATTCTTATTGGAAAATTTTGCTTATTGTTTATTCCATAAGAATCATATATGTTGATAAAAATAAAGCAGAGTAACCACTCCTATTTTCTTATTTGTTCTAAAGAAAGCAATGCAATAATACAACAGTACATTTTTTAGAATCGAGAAGGGAAGGGCAGCCTGAATTTGGAAGGTTTGAGAAAGCCAGATCATTCCATAACTCTTCATTTAGAAGCGAAAAGAGAAGGGCCACCTGATTTTGGAAGGTTCGTGAAGCGAAATGGGAAGGAGTAGCCGATGATGTAAAACACAAAGTAGCTTTGTTTTTGGGCTTGAGTTTGTGGGAAATAAAAATGTTCTCAAAAACAAATTTTATTGTTATATTCCAATCGTCTGGCTGATAACAAACCACTCTGTTAGTTAACAAATTTACAGAATTTTGTTTAAAGAACAGTACAGATTTTGAACCATGTATGAAAAAACTTAAATGTTCGTTTTCACTTCGTGTTACAACAAAGATTTTCCCCACACCTTTTTCAGGAAACGAAGCTAGCATGCTTTAGGCCTTCACAAAGCGGCTACCTCCATGTATATTCTTGATCAGGACGATAAGACGAGTTGATTTAGACATGTCCGTCTATCTGTCTGTATGTATGTAAACTTCTCCTCAGTTTTGAAGCTATCGACCTGAAATTTTGAACAGAGAAGCTAGATATTTTATAACATTAATCACCCTCCAGGGCTATAAGGCATTGATATGAGAAATTGGAATTATGACCACACATTTTATGATTGATTTAATGATAGTAAATAAATTGGCTTATTTGACCAATGCATTAATACACCCATTGCTTTAACTTTTAAAGATGAACACATTAGACGGCATATCAAAAACTCCAAGTAGCGAGCTAAGGTCGGCAAAGCGTTGTCGGAACTTAAACAAAACATAAATAAATTTACACAGAAGTATTTATTTTCCATGGTGCTGAAAAATTACACATTCTTACCGAAATGGATGGTATTGCTTTACATACTATCAATGTTGGTTCTAATTATCGCAAAAATGACCGAGTTACCGTTGTAAGTAACATCTATATATACAATTTCAGAATCAGTGCACTGAATTACACCGGTATAAATTGAAATTATTGAAAATGTTTCGCTTAAGTTATTTAATTGGTGTACAATGATGTTGCGTATTTAATTAAAAAATAATCACTATATTTTTGTTTAGTTATATGGACATTATTTATTAATGGTTGTTTTTTATTCCTTCTGATACTTATATTTAAGAACGCCTGTTATATTATCAAGCAGTGTAGATGAAACAATACACGCAATTTCAACGTACACACACACACAATTGCTTAAGAATATATTGTACTATAGTTAAACATTTTCAGATATCTTATATTTTACAGAACGTTGGCATATTTCTGATTTATGTAAGCCTTTGTATGGTAGTTATATGTTCGAATAGAGGCAGCTAATGTTTGAATTAACTGTTTATCTCGCTTTGTTGCTGGTACGAAGGAATCTATACCGCTTCCACTGGAATGAAATTAAAAGAATAATAATAAATGAGTTAAGAAATATGAGAAGACCAAAGAAAACGTTTATTTAGGCCATGCAAATAATTTCATAAATCTCGCACATACGCAACATGAACCAGTAAGGACGCTATCTTCAGCCTTACTTAGGATTGTATATTCGTGATTGCTCTTTATCTCAATAGCTTATAAAAAAATTTTCATTCTTTTTGCTCAATGTGTACCGGAGATATGCAAATTATTGATTTCCGCTATAAGTGGGCGTAGCCATGCCCATTGTGTTATTAAGAAACAAAAAAGTTTTGCATGCAACAAAGTGAATCTTGCTTTTCTTCCTCTTCTTCATTTTGTATGTGAGAAGTCCAATCATGCTAGTTCCGACAAATGATTCATCGTAATAAAATTGAAGACCCTGCAAAATTTCAGGTCGATAGCTTCAAAACTGAGGGAGGAGTTTGCATACATACATACAGACAGACGGACATGACTTAATCAACTCGTCTTGTCGTCCTGATCAAGAATATATATACTTTATACTGTCGGAGATTCTGCTTCTTGCTGTTGCAAGCACCATGACAAAGTGATAACACTACTCACATACGTGAAGAGTATAAGAGCAGTCCGCGAAACCACCCAGCAGAGTCCAGGAAGAGTGCTAGATCCTCCAGGCGTGCCCAGTTCGTCAAAAAGGGGTTTTCCCAGGAATTGGGTTCTCCTGCTAAGAAGTGCGGAGCAGTCACAGAGAAGGTGTAGAGCACTCTCTATCTCTTCTCCATTCTCGCAGCTACGAAAGTAGTCTTGTTGGGAATCACCGTACCGTTGAGCCATACGGTTAATGTGACTGTCTCTCGTTAAGACTCCTATCAGCATCTTTATCATTATCTTGCTCTTTGTGAAGCGTAAGAAGTGCACTTTGCTTCATATCTTGGCCATAGTGCTTTAATCTCCTCGCAACCCTGTCCAGTGTTCGGCGGCCGTAGTCTTTGTGGTATCATCGAGGTCCGCTAGAACATACTGGATCGGCCTCCTAGTACCCAGACAAGTCTGATGAAATGCGGTTGACATTCATTCATTGCCATAACTTGAAGTGTGAAGTTTCAAGTCAATTGATTAAGAAACAAAAAAGTTTTTCATACAACGACGTGAATCTTGCTTGTCTACCCCTTCTTCATTTTGTATGGTAGGTGCCAGTTCCAAATGTCCAATCTCAATAAAACTTTAAGGCATTTAATCGGACCATGTACAACTACTACTTTGGAAATTTCAGCGCTCTATCATACAAAACAAAAAAGTTTTCCATACAGAGACCTTAAATCTTGATTTCTCTTCCTCTTCTTAATTTTGTATGGCAGTTACCAGTTCCAGTCGTCCAATCTCAATGAAGCTTTCAGACATTTGGTTCAGGCACTTAACTTCAGCAAGGCTGAAGCTTAGATGCTCTTCACGCCCATTTTTTTGACTGAATCTATTTTCTATACATCTTATTAATCTATAAACCAATTTTCATTGTTTTTGCTCATTGGGTACCGGGGATATGCAAATTAATGATTTTTGCTAGAAGTCAAAATTTTTTTCATGCCTTCTTAAGAACATAAGTGTGAAGTTTCAAGTCAATTGATTAAGAAACAAAAAAGTTTTTCATACATCGACGTGAATCTTGCTTCTCTACCCCTTCTTCATTTTGTATGGTAGCTACCAGTTCGAAATATCGAATCTCAATGAAACTTTCAGGCATTGTGTCGGTCTATGTAAAACTACTATGTTTGACATTTTAGCCCTCTAACTTTCAAAACAAAAAAGATTTGCATACAACAACTCAAATTTGATTTTCTTCTTCATATCATATGGGAGCTACCAGTTCTAGTAATCCGATATGGCCGGTTCCGACAAATGAGTTGATCGCACAAAAAAGAAGACTGTGTGCAAAATTTCAGCTCGATATCTTCAAAACTGTGGGAGGAGATCGTATATATACAGCAGACGGACATGACTCTATCAACTCGTATTGTCATCCTGATCAACAATATATATACCTTATATAGTCGCAAGAGAAGACTTCTATGAGTTACAAACCTCAGCACAAACTTATAATACTATTCACTTACGTGAAGAGTATAAAAAGTGGGTTACGTCTCCCTCGATCTGTTGTTTTAAAAATAGAAATTTCTTTTTTCTACAAAACACAACCGATGAAATATTATTTGAAGTAAACCTAGCTTTAAGCGAATCAAGTCTCGACTAACAGACCCATTCTGGAAACAGCTGGTTTGCAGAAACCCAAATAAAATAATTCAAGACGGTATAATTTGACTATATAATACCCTGTACACGCAGTAAGCACTGCCACATCACAATTCTAAAAGCAAATGCACATTTTCCATTTAAAAACTGTTGAAAATATCAAGAAAATCGGTTTAAAAAAACTAGTTTGATGGTACTTTTTGTGGTTGATAAGGGGAAGGATGCTATTTTGTGGAGCTGTGTGTTTTGAATCTATTATCCGAATTTTACGTATCTCTCGCATCTGATGTTCGACCTACGGCCTTTTAAAAAAAATGAGGGATGCTGCTTGGGCGAGAAGGACATTAGGGCTGAGGTTAGGACACGAAAGAAAAGAGCAATTAAATCAGAGACAGAAAACCTAATAGTGACCAAGTTCATTAACGAATTAGGCATACCCGCTATTTCCGTTTATTATCCTTTACTTAACCTAAATATAAAATTTCAGCTTCCTACGTTAATTTTAACAAGTGCCGACTGAGCCCTTAAGTTTTATTAAAAAAGATTTTAGATGTCTTTTTAAATACCGCTGGGGGACGCCAAATAATTAAATTTTAATTGAATAATATTGAAAAGCCAAATTTAAGTAATGTGCTTTATTAGCAAAATGATAAACTTTATATAATACTAACCTGGATACTTATTTTTCAAGGTTTCTTTTTTACAATTTGATTTGAGCTTTACTCATTTAATTTCACTTCGCGGATATTAAAAAATAAAACTGCGAAACTTGGCGGATAGATGGTAATTTAACACCCGTTATTTGGTGATTTATCTCACCAATCAAAAATATAGTATTTGTATTGCTTAAAGAGAATTACTTTAAAGCCAAAACAGCCTTATCTTAAACAAAAATAAAGAACCGCAAAGATGATCTAAAGCCGGAGGATAAAATTAACAAATAAGTAAGGACGCTATCTTCAGCATGAGACTTTCAGGCATTTAGTCAGACTACGGAGAACTATTTTACAGCGATTTAAGTCTTGAACATTTTTCTTCTTCTTTTCCTATGGGGGCTACCGGTTCCAGTGGTCCGATCACAATTTACAAAGAAATCATCGTAATAAATTCCAATATTCTGTTCAAAATTTTAGCTCGATAGCTTTAAAACTGAGTGGCTAATTTGCATACATATGTATGTACATACAAACAGACGGACGGACGTACGGATAGGTCTAAATCAACTCGTATTGACGTCCTGATAAAGAATATATGTATATACTTTGTATAGTCGGAAATGAATATTTCGATCTGTTACATACTCCGTGATAAAGTTACACTATTATTCACATACGTGAAAAGTATAAATATTATGTGCACCCCATTTATAATGGTACATCTTTCTTTGCGCCGAAAGATCATTGTCGAAGAGTCACACATACGAAAATGTCTGCACTGGCACGAATACGGTCACAAAGAACTCATGTAAAACCAAAGTATGCTTATACAAGTGCTTGTGTCATCAAAGTCTACATAATGGGCTTACTTGATATACCTATGTGGTACGCAAATTGCGTTTCGTGGCATAAACTTGAACTTACACAGTTCCTAAGCGATGTAAACATCGATGTAATGCTTCTTGCAGAAACAGATCCCACAAATAAATACAAACCATCCAGACTGCGAGGCTCATGGATCCATTGGCATACTTATTAGAAGTCGATTTAAACACAACTTTCTCCACAGGTTTGAAACGAACTACTTGCAATTTGCATCTTTAAATCTGCTGTACAGTGTCGCTGGCTGCATTCTACTCTCCACTTCGCATTTCGATTTTAGAGGAACAATTTGTGGGATTGTTCAAATTGCTAGGTGAGCAATTTAATGCAGTTGGTGACTTTAACGTCAAACCCACACATTGCGAATCTCATCTTGTAATCTCAAAGGAAAAACAACTATATAATACGCACAATGAACCACCCAACAAACTCGACTATGTATTTACGGGTAGGCCTAAATAGTGGCCATAATATACTAATAAATTTGCATCTGATCACTCAATATTCCTAATTAATCTGAAGCATTCCACGTACTTAGTTGAAAGACAAACAACAGAATATGTCCCAATCAAGAGAAATGAATTTGATAAATGAGCTTGTATAGCAGCATTCAACCAGGTAGTCTCACATCATATGGAATTACTGATATCGGAAGTCCTTTACTTTTCATTGGGAGAAGATATGCATCATTTATACAAAGTTTCCTTGTGTGATTGCTATTTGTATTGAACCCATATTGTGTTTTACACGAAACTAACATAACTACGTACTATTGTACCATTTGAAGAGTGCGGTTTACTTTCGTTGTGCAGAGTAACTGCCCGCCCCTTTGTAATGGTAAAATATACAATTAGACATAATCGAGTCAACATTTCACCGCTTGTTATATTGGATTCTTTTCAGCTATCCATTACTAATTGAAGGTGATTTTTAAAATAACTGAAAAAATAAACAGTGTTTGGTAAGTAGATGTTCAATGTTGTAAAACATTATTCTCAAAAAATAGAATGTTGCCATACTTATATAACTAGAGTTAACTCGCAAAATAGAAGGAATATCCTCACAAACCAAGGAGCTTGAACAATCTTTCTGAAAGCCAGGTTTCGGCAGGCTTCAAGACTTTTTATCTTCGAGTTAGAGATAGTACCCCAAACATTTATACCGTAAATTACAGCTGGAACAATCACAGTTTTCAAAATCAACAACTTATTCGACAGGCTCAGCTTCGATGACGGACGAAGTAACCAGTTTAATTTGCGCATTTTACTTTGAGAGGCACTTACAACGCTAGTCAGATGATGATTCCAAGTAAGTGACTTGTCTAATACGATACCGAGATGTTTACAGGATGTCAAGCATGGAATTGAACTGTTATTGATAACTATCTCGGGACAACTTCCACGACGTTTAGTGAAAGCCAATGTAACACATTTGTTTTGGCAAACTTATAATATAAACTTCAACTTAGAATATAATAATAGTTAAATCTCATAACCTTACGGTTATAATATGATACTTTATTTATTTTTTGAAGTGAAACTTCCTTAGCATGGGTGCGATTTGAAACTCGGTGAAACGACATGAAAAAAAGACAGACTATACATTTATATGATTTAGCCTGCGAGAGAATGAAATAGAATATAGAATGACAGTCTGTAGTCATAAACTTAGTAGTCATAAAAAAAAAACAACAACAACAACAACAACATGCTTAGTTGTAATTTTGGCATTCCTCTTCAACCGTCACTTTCGCAAAGAATAAAGTCAAGTAGATTCCACACATTGGAGGATTGGTAGTTAACTTGACTCTGTTCTTCGGGAGACACTCTGCACATTTGAATTAATTCCTCTTCTTTGCATTTATGCATTCAAAAATGTACACATTCCAACTTGCCCAAATAACATGGTGTGTACATACTTATTTTCTTAAAATGTACTATTTTTACGAGTTTTTTTAACCATTTCAAATACAACTTCACATTAATTATAAGCTTAAAATTATTTCAACAATTTAATTCGAATGTACTTCTCAATCTTCGAAACTTGATACAAGCAGATTGGCGATGCTTTACAATAATTGTTTTCCAGTTTAAAAAATTTAGTTAATTTGGGAAGGGTTTTTTAAACGCAGATTTATTAACAAAAACATGTAAAATATTCAATTGTTTTAATGCATATTAAAGGGGAAACCATAAAGTTTATTATTTGGTCAATAATTATTTCTAACAACTTAAAAAAAGGCTCAATATAATAAAATCTCTGAGAAAATTGTCAGAGATTTTGCAAGAGTGTGGAAATATCTGTAATATATTTCTCAGACACGTTAATTTTCCTTTTTATTGTTTTCAAATCATCGACCTGAAATGTTGCACAGATCCTCCAATTTTATTACATAAAAACTATTTTGATCAATAATTGGGCATGGCAACGCCTACTTATAGCAAAAATTGATAATTTTCTTATCTCAGTACGCAATGAGCTAAAACAATGAAACTTAGTATATAAGATATTAAGATAAAGAGAAATTCAATCCAGAAAATGGGCATGGCAAGACCGAAGATAGCGTCCTTACTGGTTTTTTGTTTCTTTTAAAGAAAGTTTCACTTCAAACACGTGTACTGTGTTGCACGCGATTTTTTTTCTTTCTACAATCAATGTGCGTGTCTTCGAAAAATTGTAAAGAGTACAAAAAAGATAATAAAATCTGCTTACCTGATATTCTTTGTGCGAAGAACACGTTCTGCCCACGTTTGTGGTCTTGGTATTTCCCTTGTCACTCCAACTTGTTTCTTGTCAAGATAGTCAATAACGTCATCATAATAATTGGTTCTGTAGTTATACATGTACTTATATTGGAGAAATTTCGGTCTGTAAAATGTAAAAATAAAGAAGTTCTTAATGTATACTATTGACATGCATATAAGAAGTCTGCATGAATAGATTTATTTCAAACAGTATTGTACAATGATATGCACTACTTCAATTTACTGACTCTTCCATCGCTTTCAAGGGATCACTTACAAACCAAAAAGAAAAAAGACAAATTATTGTTATCTCACCACCAGTGAATTCTATAGTAGGGTGCCATTCTAAACTGAGTACACCAAATGAACTTATGATTACATTGAAAATGAGGTGTTGAAGAATAATATATTGCCAAAATAAAGAAGAACAAGGGAGTAATTATGCTATCTCGCACATTTTTACGACATTAGCTACCAATTATTTTTTCTTCAATTACTCTCATGCTCTTGGAAGTTGTTGTCAATTTATCTTTCACTCTAATTTTTTTAAACATTTTCATTTACTGAACAGTATGGAAACCGTACACCAAAACATTGTTCTGGATTTTTTCTGTACAATGTATGTGCGAAAATATTGACAATACAGCCACTATAACAAAATTCACTCAAAATGGGGCATCAACACCAGTGTTTCAGCCAACTCATAAGTAAAATTAGATGTTTTTTAAAAGCCAAATAAAAATTGCTGGTTTTTTATTGTTTGTTTTAACATTACATTTTAATCAAAATAATAATAATAGCTGCACTTCAGTATTGCACTTTCAGTATTATGATTATTCGGATGATTAGCAACAAATCGAATACAGCGACAGTAAGACATACTGATGAAATGGGTTTCGTCCTCAAGTATTATGTCCACCTTGTTAAATTCCATCTACGTAGTGAGCTCTAAAAAGTGGCGTTAAAGACCATCTGTATTCCAGACACCAATGGTAAACGAAGTCTTTGAGTCTAAGGAAGGGCAAGAGAGGATGGTTAGTCAGAAACTGCCTTTTGAGGAGGCAGAGAAGGCCAAACAGAATGAGGAAGACGACCACGAAGGGCATTTAGTCCTGATGAAATTTATCTTGACTCTGACTCCAGCTATTCATTTCTTGATTTCAGTTAGCTTGAATTGTTTGTTGATTAGTAAGCTGGACAGAAGTTGCACAAAGAAAATCCAATGTTTAAGAAATAAGATCCAAATTATGAGGCATAATTTGTTGTTGTTATTGGTGGCGTTTTTGTTGTTGTTGATGATGTTGTAATTGTAGCACAACACGATTATTACGACACTTTTTAAAATTTAGATCTTCGGCCGGAGGAGTCTTGACCTCCTTTCCTTCTTATCAAATAAATCAGAAGTATGCAACGCATGAAATGGATTGGAGTGTACCATGGGAGCTTAGGCCGCTATTCTTGTGAAAAATATTCCGGGGCAAACCTTTGTACTTTGAGAGGCGCGAATAGTTTGGGAATTTGTCGATCAATGTTAGTTTTGATAAGTGGCAATGCCTGACTTGAGCTTAAGCCTGCTTGTTCACGGGACATCCTTTATAATTTTCAGAATGTGAATCAAAGCACCAAACGCAAGTCGCAGAAGATTCAGAAGATTGTGTGCGTTCAGCAATGCTATGACCTTTACCGCAGCGGTAAGATCATCACACGCTGAGTTAAAATTCTGTATGAGTTAATGTGATTGAAATTGAAACTATTTTGCTCAGAAGTAAGTTCAACAAAAAATAAATTACTACGTTTATACGATGAGTTAAAACGTTTCGACTTAAAACGAAGTGACTCAAAACACATGTATAAACACTTTTTGAGTTCGTTTTGAGAGCACAAAGCGTTTTGACTCAAACTTGTTTTCAAATGAGTTGTTAATTTTTCAAGTCGAATGTACGTATAAACGCTAAACATTTTCAAGACATTTTGAGGTAAGCTGATACCCAAAATATGGCTTCAAACAGAGTGGCCATATATGTATTTAAATTATAATGATTATTCTTAATTACACAGGCCGACAAAAATGCCGTTTGTAAAAACTTTTTGAATAATTGCAACTAATTTCTATGTATTTTGGTGTGCTGATTCCAAAAATTGTAGACATAAAGTCGTATCACCCTCCAATTTCTTGCATTTCACGGAATTGTAAAAAACACGAAATTACTGTTTTTAAAACTTGTATATAAGATATCTCAGAAACTACTGGACCGATCTTATTGAAATTTAACTAAGATATTCTTAGGAGTCCAATCTATCATGTACTAAAGGAGTTTTTTGATTGAGAGCCCCCTTCGAAAGTTATACACTTTTAAACCTCAATAAATCAAGGAAAAAAAGTTAAATTTTTAAATAGCTGTAAATTTTACAACAAAAAACTTTTAATTTTTTCCCCTATGCTACTCTATTTGTAGTTATTTCCTGCATGAAATGACGGTCCGTTTGTACTATTTCGACAATTGGTGACCGAGATATCGGGTATACCACCAATGTTGGTTATGGTTGTTTCGAAAATCTTGGTAAATGGTATAAAAAAAAAAAAATAATGGCTTTTAAACAACAAAACAGTTGCAGTAGCCATGGTATTTTTATTTATACATATTTATTTTAAATTTTGATAAAACAAAATTGTGAACTGTAAAGTAGAGAGAAAATCCTTGTTGGTTGTGTACACGATATTTGAGTCAGCAATCGACGGAAAAATACTAACGGACCGTCATTTCATGCAGGAAACAACTACAAATAGAGTAGGATAGGGGAAAAAATTAAAAGTTTTTTGTTGTAAAATTTACAGCTATTTAAAAATTTAACTTTTTTTCCTTGATTTATTGAGGTTTAAAAGTGTATAACTTTCGAAGGGGGCTCTCAATCAAAAAACTCCTTTAGTACATGATAGATTGGACTCCTAAGAATATCTTAGTTAAATTTCAACAAGATCAGTCCAGTAGTTTCTGAGATATCTTGTACACAAGTTTGAAAAACAGTAATTTCGTGTTTTTTACAATTCCGTGAAATGCAAGAAATTGGAGGGTGATACGACTTTATGTCTACTATTTTCGGAATCAGCTCACCAAAATACATAGGAATTAGTTGCAACTATTCAAAAAGTTTTTTCTTGTTGGCCTGTGTTATCTTTAGCTGTTTTCAAAACTTTCCGCAAATGAAATGATTTGTTAGCATGCATTTTGTGTGAATCTTCTGCTTGTAGGATTAATACATGTCAATCGTAAGATTAAGTTGTCTTCTTGTTACAATCAAATGCTTACTAGAAGTATGACAACCAAACGATGCGAATTTCACAAATAATTTCGGTGTAATCGTCAAATAGAAATATTAATGTAGTTTACCTAAAGGGACATCTATAAATTAGTAAAGTTTGGTTCTTGAAAATAACGCCCTAACATACACAAATCCCTCTGTCTTACGAAAGCTTTTCTTTACAAGCACATTTAGGGACTAAATGTTAACATCAGATTCTCAATGACAAAGCTCAATCGGAGTTCACCCTACTCGAAAGAAAAATTTCGTAGATAAATTTGGAAAATATCTACATTGCTATCTACGAGGTGTTTACAGTGACTACACTTTCGAGCAGAATGTAGATAATGATACGGGGCGCTAAGGTTCCGCTTTTGACATAACTGATTTTTGACATTAAAAAATTATTCCTAAAAATAAATTAACAAAAACCAGTAAGGGCGGTATAGTTGAGTATTCTGAACTATATAATACCCTGTACACACACCTATGTTGATAACACGTTAAACATTCGCCGACAGTAAAAGCAGTGTACCACGATATGGTTTGTGTATTTGCTAAGGTAAGGCAGGGCTCACAGTGCAATGTTGCCATTAGGTGGCGCTTTAGTACAGATTTTGTTACAAAGCATTGTTGCAAAATTTTAGTGTGTTGGTCTTTGCGGGGAAAGTGGTAGTTTGTTGTATGCAGTTTTAAAAAGGTATGTTATCTGAGTTTGCATTCAAAATTTCAGCATTGTATTCTTTATACTTTAGGAGATACAGCAATTTCGATGGGCGGGAAGGAATGGGCGTGGCAAAAATTTCTTCAAACTTGATCTAGTGTTCGACCACACGAGTCTATCTTCCAAATTTCAAGTCTCTAGCTTTAATAGTTTTCGCAGTGTTAAGTACGGTTTTTGTTACAAATAGTTCAAAGCGCAATTTATGCCAAATTTCAATTTGTTTGTCTTTGCGTTGTCACACAGCGTTAAAAATGAAAGTTTGTGGTATGCAGTTTAAAAAAGGTATGTTTACTAAGCTTCCATACAAAATTTCAGCATTGTATCTATTATAGTTTAGGAGATACAGCAATTTTAAGAAAACAACTTTTTGAAGGGAAACAAAGGGGAGGGGGAAAAATGTGGTATGCAGTTTTGTAGAGCTATACATACTGAGTCTACATACTCATTTTCATGTTTCTAACTCATCAGGTTTTCGAGCTACAGCCTTTTAAAAAAATGGGTGGTGCTCGATGGGCGGGAAGGAGTGGGCGTGGCAAAAAATCCTTCAAACTTGATCTAGCGTTTGACCTCACTAGTCTATCCACCAAATTTCAAGTCTCTAGCTCTTATAGTTTTCGAGAACCATTGGTGAGGACGGACGGACAGACAGGTCTATATCAATTCGTCTTGTCATCCTGATCAAGAATATATATACTTTATAGGGTCCCCCTCCTCTCCTTCTATGCGTTACATACAAACCGTCTCAAACAAACTTAATATACCCTGATACACAGTGTGTGTACAGGGTATAAAAAAAATATTTATTTTGTATCAAATTTTTAGCAAAATCTCATGTGAGATTCAGAGGGAGGGGTTCGTCAAAATCTCACTAAATATCACCAAGAGGGGGGAGGGGTCTTAATTTCTAGAAAAAAACATCATGTAATTTATGGAAAACTCGCAGATTTTGTGATTTCAAACATTAGTCTTCGAAAAAGGCAGAGTTGCATACAGGAAAAAAAACTTTGAGTATTTAGATAACGAAGCGAATTTGATTATTCTTCTCAAAATATAAAACAATAATGCATCTACACTTACAAATATGGATAACTTCAATGTCATTATATGTACTTTTCACGTATGTGAAATAGTATATTAACTTTGTCACGGAGTTTGTAACAGATCGAAATATTAATTTCCGACTATATACAGTATATATATTCTTGATCAGCATGACAAGACGAATTAATGTAGCCATGTCCGTCTTTCTGTCGGTCTGTCTGTCTGTCTGTATGTGTGCAAACTAGTCCCTCAGTTTTGAAGCTATCGAGCTGAAACTTTGCACAGAGTCTTAGAATTTATTACGATGAATCATTCGTCGGAACCAGCATGATCGGATTATTGGAACAGGTAGCTCCCATACGAAAAGAAGAAAAGTGAACAAAACTTCAATCGTTGTATGGAAAACTTTTTTGTTTTGTATGATAGAGTGCTAAAATTTTAAACATAGTAGTTCTACATAGTCCGACTAAGTGCCTGAAAGTTTCATTGATATTGGATAACTGGAACTGGTAGCTCCCATATAGAGAGATGTAGAAAATTTCAATCGTTGTATGGAAAACTTTTTCGTTTTGTATGATAGAAGGCTGAAATTTTAAACATAGTAGTTTTACATGGCCTGAAAGTTTCATTGAGATCGGGTTACCGGAACTGGTACCTGCCATACAAAACGAAGAAGAGGAATAGAATCAAGATTCACGTCATTGTATGGAAAACTTTTTTGTTTCTTAAGCAATTGACTTGAATCTTTACACTTATGTTCTTGGGGGGTATTAAAACTATTTTGACAAAAATGATCATGATTATGCCCACTTTTAGCCCAAATTTTAATTTAGCCAAAAAGTTGCATATCTCCGGTACCCAATGAGCAAAAAAATGGAAATTGGTAAATAGGCTAATAACATGAATAGAAAGTATATTCAGTCAAAAAAGTGGGCACAAGAAAGTGCGTGAAAAGTATATAAGCTTCAGCATTGCTGAAGATAGCGTCCTTACGGGTTTATTTTGTTATTATTATTTATTATTAATTTTTTTTAATGTTTTGCATTATTTATTTTTATTTGTTTACATTATTGTGCTAAATATTCAGATGTGATAAATTAGTTCATTTTAATGGTTGGTTTGCTTGTTTAGGTATTCATCTTAAATTTTGACAAAAATGTTTTAAAATTGTGCAGCGCGCCAAATTATACAAACGTTATGACAACCATACTCTTTCCTATGATGTGTGATTTGCAAAAAAATGACAATTGTCAACAAATATTTTACTACCGAATTGGAAGTTGAACAAGAGCAAAGAAAATAGCAAGAAATGTGACGATACAAAAACATGCCTTTTGCATCATTAATTGCCCTGGAAATGGAAAGGATAAGACTATTATCATTAGAAAAGACTCCACCTTAGATAACACAGGCCAACCAGAAAAAACTTTTTCAATAATTGCAACTAATTCCTATGTATTTTGGTGTGCTGATTCCGAAAATAGTAGACATAAAGTCGTATCACCCTCCAATTTCTTGCATTTCACTGAATTGTAATAAACACGAAATTACTGCTTTTCTGAGATCAAGATAACTCAGAAACTATATGACCGATCTTGTGGAGATTTAACTAAGATATATGTACTTAGGAACTCAATCTATCATGTACTAAAGAAGTTTTTGGATTGAGGGCCCCTTTCGAAAGTTATACACATTTAAACCTCAATAAATGAAGAAAAAAAAGTTTCATCTTAAAAAAGCTGTAAGTTTTACCAAAAAAAAACTTTTAATTTTTTTGCCTATGCTACTCTATTTGTAGTTATTTTCTGCATGAAATGACGGTCCGTTTGTACTTTTCCGAGAATTGGTGACCGAGATATCATGTACACCACCATCGTTTGTTATGGTTGTTTCGAAAATCTTGGGAAATGATATAAAAAAGAAAAGGTGGCTTTTAAACAGCAAAACAGTTGAAGTAGCAATGGTATGTTTATTTATACATATTCAATTTAAATTTTAAAGATACAAAATTATGAACTGCGAAGTAGAGAGAAAATCCTTGTTAGTTGTGTAAACGATATTTCAGTCAGCAATCGACGGAAATATACTAACGGACCGTCATTTCATGCATGAAATAAATACAAATAGAGTAGCATAGGGGAAAAAATTAAAAGTTGTTCTTTGTAAAACTTACAGCTTTTTAAGGATGAAACTTTTTATACCCTGTACACACACTGTGTATCAGGGTATATTAAGTTTGTTTGAGACGGTTTGTATGTAACGTATAGAAGAAGGGGAGGGGGACCCTATATACAAGAGGAATTGATATAGCCCTGTCTGTCCGTCCGTCCGTCCGTCCGTCCTCACCAATGGTTCTCGAAAACTATAAAAGCTAGAGACTTGAAATTTGGAGGATAGACTCGTGAGGTCAAACGCTAGATCAAGTTTGAAGGATTTTTGCCACGCCCTCTCCTTCCCGCCCATCGAGCACCACCCATTTTTTCAAAAGGCTGTAGCTCAAAAACCTGATGAGTTAGAAACATGAAAATGAGTATGTAGACTCAGTATGTATAGCTCTACAAAACTGCATACCACATTTTTCCCCCTCCCCTTCGTTTCCCCTCAAAAAGTTGTTTTCTTAAAATTGCTGTATCTCCTAAACTATAATAGATACAATGCTGAAATTTTGTATGCAAACTCAGTAAACATACCTTTATAAGACTGCATACCACAAACTTTCATTTTTAACGCTGTGTGACAACGCAAAGACAAACAAATTGAAGTTTGGCATAAATTGCGCTTTGAACACTGCTTTATCCTATTTGTAACAAAAACCGTACTTAACACTGCGAAAACTATTAGAGCTAGAGACTTGAAATTTGGAAGATAGACTCGTGTGGTCGAACACTAGATCAAGTTTTAACGAATTTTTGCCACGCCCATTCCTTCCCGCCCATCGAGCACAACAAAATGTCGTTTTTCTTAAAATTGCTGTATCTCCTAAAGTATAAAGAATACAATGCTGAAATTTTGTATGTAAACTCAGATAACATACCCTTTTAAAACTGCATACAACAAACTACCACTTTCCCCGCAAAGACCAACACACTAAAATTTTGCAGCAATGCTTTGTAACAAAATCCGTACTAAAGCACCATCTAATGGCAACATTGCACTGTGAGCCCTGCCTGACCTTAGCAAATACACAAACCATATCGTGGTACACTGCTTTTGCTGTCGGCGAATGTTTAACGTGTTATCAACATAGGTGTGTGTACAGGGTATTATATAGTTGAGAATACTCAACTATACCACCCTTACTGGTTTTTCTTCATTTATTGAGGTTTAAATGTGTATAACTTTTGAAAAGGGCCCTCAATCAAAAAACTCCTTTAGTACATGATAGATTGGGTTCCTAAGTAAATCTTAGTTAAATCTCCACAAGATCGGTCATGTAGTTTCTGGGATATCTTGATCACAAGTGTAATTATCGTATCCTCTGTCGCAATCAATGCAAGCGTATTTCTTAAATTTTCTTAAAGTCAGAGAGCCGACAATGCTAAAATATGACTTTGTCCTGCGTCATTGGAAACCGTTGGGCTTTGAAGATTATATATAATAAAGATAAAAAGGTTGTAACAATTTTCTTAATTTAGCGGTGGGTTTAACCGGCAAATAACAACTCTAACAAAATCAATGTCCTTCACGCGAGGCACTACATAGAAATATTATATCTGGGGAATCTACTCAACAGGGTATTACCTATCACCATGAACTAATTTGCAAGTATAATCCCTTGTTCGGCTGCCATACTATTACATAATCCAATCCAAGTTCAAGACCAATTGAGAATTTGGACTTATTTTATTTTTTGACAGTCGACTCTTCTTTTTCATATTTATGTATTCACAACGAACATTAAAAAATGTCCACATGCCAACTTGCACTAGAAAGACTCTTGGTACATATTTTCATTAAAATTAAATATTTATACTGACTTTCCAATCATTTCAAATTCTACTGCATATTAATATGCATTTTTAGATTGTTGTAGAATTCAACTAATAAAATCCAAACCTACTTTTTAATCTTCAAAAATATATGCAAGCAGTTTGGCATAGTTGGCATGGAAAAACAATCGTTGTTTTGCCTGGATGAGAGATTTTAGTTTAAATGCAAATTTATTAATGAAAACATTAAAATTGTTAAATTCTTTAAATGCACATTGCTTTGACGCACAAAAAACTTTAATGATTGAATCATATTTATCTCTAACAACTTTGGATTAGGCTAAAATCAACCAAATCCCTAAAGAGGAGTAGGACATTTTCTGGCACACCTACATTTTAAAAAGGGTTTTTGTCAGAGCTAGTTTTCCAGCACACCCCTGTATACTTAACGACAATGTTTTCAGAAATATGGGAGCATGGTTATTTTCCTTGTAAATATGTATGGCGTTTTTTGTATGCGCACTGTTGCTGGCAATTTTTGACAGTGCATAGCCGACCAACTTCGTTTTTCGCAGCTTACTCACACTGTGTGAGTTTTGCCCGTTACTTTTCTGGAGGTATAAGCGTTTAAATTGTTTACTTTATAAGAGCGTGACAACTCCTACTTTTTATACCCTGTACACACACTGTGTATCACGGTATTTTAAGTTTTTTTGACACGGTTTGTATGTAACGCATAGAAGGAGGGGAGGGGGACCCTATAAAATATATATATTCTTGATCAGGATGACAAGACGAATTGATACAGCCCTGTCTGTCTGTCCGTCCATCCTCACCAATGGTTCTCGAAAACTATAAGAACTAGAGACTTGAAATTTGGAGGATAGACTCGTGAGGTCAAACGCTAGATCAAGTTTGAAGGAATATCTGCCACGCCCACTCCTTCCCGCTCATCAAGCACCACCCATTTTTTCAAAAGGCTGTAGCTCGAAAACCTGATGAGTTAGAAACATGAAAATGAGTATGTAGACTCTGAATATATTTTTTCCCACTCCTCTTCGTTTCCGCTCAAAAAGTTGTTTTCTTAAAATTGCTGTATCTCCTAAACTATAATAGATACAATGCTCAGTAAACCACGCCCACTCTTTTTTTAAAAGGCTGCATGAACATGGAAATGATTATGTAGACTGTATGTGTAGTTCTAAAAAACTGCATACCACATTTTTTATACTCTTGCAAGAGTATATTAACTTTGTCGTGAAGTTTGCAACGCAGAGAAGGAGACATCTCCGACTATATAAAGTATATATATTCTTGATCAGAACGACGAGACGAGTTCATATAGCCATGTCCGTCTGTCTGTCTGTTTCAATGCGAACTCCTTCCAGAGTTCTGAAGTTAGCACAAAAATTTAAACGCAGAAAATTTTCTTTTCCTTGCAGGCAGTTGATATGTAGAAACCAGACTGATCGGAATACTATAGCATATAGCTGCCATAGGAACGATCGGTTAAAAATGAGGTTTTTGCTCAATAAAATCTTTGATTTTAAAGCGATTGCCTCGATTTTTTGCACAAGAACATCTCAGACGTAAATAAAGACACACTACAAACTTGGTGAAGATCGGAAAACTATAGCATATAGCTCCCATAGGAACAATCGGTTAAAAACTCGGTTTTTGTTAGAAAAACCTTTTTTGTTTTCTACTATAAACAGATGAAACCTTGCAGTTGCACGTTTTTAGAAATCTTTGACCATATTACAAAGTTTCATAAGAATCGGACGTAAGGGCGTGGCCCCGCCCATATAGAGAAAAACTTTAAAATCTGATTTATCTATAAGTAGACGAGATAGAAGATCATAAAATGAAGTGTAGAATGATTGCATTGTATTCTTTAAAAAAAAGTAGAAAATGGGCGGTTACGCCCGTTTATCATTTTAAACTAATAAGATAAAACTATAAAACGGATTTTCCAAATGCTTGCAAGAGTATATAAGTTTCAGAAAAGCTGAAAAAACCTCCCTTACTGGTTTCCTCTCCGCTTCGTTTCCCCTCAAAAAGTTGTTTTCTTAAAATTGCTTTGTGTACCAAACTATAAAAGGTACAATAATGAAATGTTGTATGCAAACTCAGTAAGCATAGCTGCATACCCCAAATTACCATTTTCCCAGCTACGCGTCCCTGCAAGCACCAACAAACTGAAGGGTTTTGAGCACTTCTTTATCCCATTTTATACAACAGCAGCAATACTTTGTAACAAAAACCGTACTTAAGCGACACTTAGTAATAGCTAATGGTAACATTGCACTGTAAGCTCCGCCTTACCTTACCAACGATTTTAAACAATTACAGAAATCATATAACAAAATTCTTATTGTGTTAATATTGCTGTTGCCGTCGACGAAAGTTTAACTTGTTATTAACATAGTTAACTGCAAACGAAAAAAAATTTGAAAAAGGAAAACGTTTTAAAATTAAATGTGATAATTTTTTTGGATTGTGTGTGTACAGGGTATTATATTGTCGAGAATACTCGACTATACCGCCATTACAGATTTGAGAATAGTATCGACGCGAGATGAGGATCCTGACGCATGATTCAGTTAATTATGGAAATTTGGAAACTACAGCGCATTTGTCAATGGCTTGCGGGCCGCCAGACAACTTCTTCGGCTACCAAAAATAGCGATCAGCCACTTAGTTGTTTTTACTCCATTATAAAAAGTCTCTTGGTCACTTTGTTATATTTTGTGGACACTAGCGCGGGTTACGGGATGAAAAAATAATACATTGTAAACAGTTCGATCTTTCTTTGTATTGTATCAACAATAATTGTCTAGATTGAATGATCAACTTTGTATTTTTTTTGTCGTCGACATCGACAGATTATAATCGTATTTAAATTCAAACATCCATCCATCCATTGAAAGTAGTTTGATTTATAATTAAAAATAGCTGTTCAAATTTAAAAAAAAAAAATAAAAACAAAAATACGATACATCTGAATGTATGTAATGGGGTGCAGTCACGGTAGAATACTATCTTCAGCCTTACCGAAGTTAATATATACTCTTCGCGCGTTTTTTCTGGCACTCCCATTTTTATACTTTTCACTTATGTGAAATAGTATATTAACTTTGTTTCGTTTGAATCCTTTTTCTGTTTGTCTTAATAGCCTACATATCTTTTTTTATTGCTCTACGTGATTTGGTTCCAGAGATATGGAAGTTATTGATTTTGAATATAAGTGAACGGTGCCATGCCTATTTTGTATGAAAATAGTCTTCTCGTCTCCCTAAGAACAGAAGTATGAAGTTTCATGTAGCTTGATGAAGGAAATTTTTTTTTAGTTATTTAACTATGCTTTAGTTACTGAATCTTCTCTTCATTATGAGACTAACAATAAGTTTGCAGATCCTATGCCTATACATTCACTAACCATTCTTTTGGACTGCGGTAAGGTTGCGGTGCCCTTGGGTCTATCGCTGGGTTGGAGGTTCATTTCGACGAAGACGGGTTCGGCTGCACAGCCTTGTTAAACCTCTGGCGAGGTGGTTAGGGTTCGTAGAAAGCTTGCTGTAGTATTGTTCCTTGAGTTCTGCTATTACATCTCTGAATGGTTGAATATTTAAGACTTTTTGTTTTTTCGTTTCAATCTTACCACGGTGCCCCGGTGATGGCTCTCAATATCTTTGACTGGGTTCTCTGGACAATTTCAATATTGCTTTTGCTAGCATTACCCCATAACTGGGAGCCATAAGCTCAAATAGGTTTTAGAACAGAATTGTAGAGCAGGACTCTGAAGTCAAGAGTAAGGGAAGAGCGAGCGTTGATAAGCCAATGGAGGCTGTTTGCTGTTAATATTAAATGTGTTCTCTTGGCCTCGATGTGCCTGCGCCATGTGAGTCTTCTATCGAGGTGTACTCCTAAATATGTCACATTGTTTGCTTGCGGGAGCGTCGTGTTGTTTAAAGTGAGTGGTGGGCAATCTTGCCTGTTTAAAGAGAACGTAACGTGTTTGCAATTTTGTTCGTTTTATTCGCCAATCAGCTAGCCATTTTTCTATGTCGACCAGGTGACTGCGCTGTTGCTTGCATTGGGCATCTGGAACGGCTGATAATAGCTGTATCGTCAACATAGGTGGATGTTGTTAGTCGTCTGCTTGTTGGAATGTCTGATGTGTAGAGGACATATAATGTTGGGTCGAGTACGCTGCCTTGAGGAATTCCAGCTCTGATGATGTGGTCGTTGGACATATCACTGTTGCATCTCACTGTATATTTCCTGTCGTAGAGGCTTTAGTAGTTTGTGCGTGTTATTTGGAAGCATTGATTTAATCTTATACATTAGACCGTCCAACCAAACTCTATCGAATGCTTGTGAGACATCCAAAAATATTGCTATGCAGTATTCTCGATTTTCAAACGCGATTCGTATTTCCGATGTTATGCGATTAACCCGCTCAATATTTCCGTGTTTTTCACAGAAGCCGAACTGGTGTGAAGGGATTTTGTTGTGAGTTCTAAGGTATGAATTCGTCAGACTTAGCATGCATTTTTCGAAGTCAATGTGGAAGTAGGTTAATTAATACAGGCGAGTGATCAGATGAGAGATTTGAAAGACTTTCGGCGCTTAGCAGGTTTCGAGGTCAATTTGGTCGGGTAGTTTATTGGGGTCAACCGGCCAGTATGTTGGTCTGCCGAGAGAGAGATGATCGAGCTTATTCTGGCTTTTGTAATTGCATTGTAGTCTCCTGCTGCAATGAAATGTTCTCCCAGTGAGTAAAAAACTGCATGAAATCAGCTTCGGATATGGTAAAGCGAGGGGGCAGTATTTGGCGGCTAGAGTTAGTGGGTAGATTAGAATATGTGTATGGCAGTGGTGGTTAAGGCGGTTTCTGATTAGAATACCAGTCCCACCCTGTGCTATACCATCAGGATGATTTGTTCCGTAAAATAAGTAGCCTCGTATGTTACAATTATATTTGTTTGTAAGGTGTGTTTCTGAGTGTAGCATTACTTCAATGTGTTTGTCGAGAAGAAATTGAGCTAACTCAAGTTTGTGGTGTGAAACGCCATTAGCAGTCCACGTAGATATGCGTAGGGAAGCCGTTGTTTATTTGGACTGTTGTGATATCAGCATTTGTATCAGAAGATTTTAGTTTTGCAGTAAGTCCTGACATAAACTCCATAAGGTTATTGAAAAAAATGTAAAGCAAAAAAATTGTCTTATCTTTGAAGGCAATCTATATGTAAAAATCGACTTGATCCGATTACTATAGTAGTATATAGCTGCCATAGGAACGATGGAATAAAAATAAGGTTTTTGTTTTTATTTTAAAGCTATTATCTTAATTTATTACACCAGAAAATCTTAGACGTTAATAAACACCCTCTGAGATTGGTGAAGATCGGGCGTCCATCGCATATATGTACCTCCGTCGGAAAAATTAGTCATATGTAAATATTTTTTTTTTTTAGAAAAACACTATTCCAAAGTTTTATAATATCGGATATAAGAGCGTATTACTCTCCATATAGAGAAAATCTTAAAAATTAGAAAATTACCGAAGCAACGCTTTTTTTTTCTTTAAAAACTTATAAGATTCTTATTGGAAAAATAATAAAATACTTCTTTCAATAAGAAAAATTGAGAAAATTTCTGCAAAAGTATACAAGCTCCCTATTTAGTTTTTTATTGTCTGACTTACCTGACCCAGTGTCTATAAAGTTGAACTGGTTTTCGGTATCCATCATCCTCAGGTGGAGGTGGGGGTGCTTTGGCTTCTATTACATCCTCAATCGTTACCTCTTCACCAACAACTTGCTCAGTAACAATTTCGCTTTTACTTTCAGAAGCAATGCTGAGTGCTGCTGGAGTTTGAGCCTCTTTTACAGCAGAAGAAATTGGTGTAGGTTCAGCATCACCACCATCATCCGCTCCCCAAGGATCTTCGTCAGCCATTTATATTGATTTTTAATAAACCTTTCGACAAAAATTTTATTTATTTAATAACGATATTGCCGGAAAATTTGAATCGATTTGATAAGTTTGTTTGATAGAGAAAGTATTTTAGTCATTTGAAATAAGACTCCGTAAAGTATATATTTATACTCTTCATGCAAGTGAATAGTATTATAACTTTGTCCTGAAGTTTGTAACAGCAAGAAGGAGGGGAGGGGGACCCCATAAAGTATATATATTCTTGATCAGCTCGACAAGACGAGTTGGTATAGCCATGTCCGTCTGTCCGTCCGTCCGTCCGTCCGTCCGTCCGTCCGTCCGTCCGTCTGTCTGTGTATATGCTATCTCCTCCTACAGTTTTGAAGATATCGAGCTGAAATTTTGCAGGGAGACTTCTCTAATGTATGGTCAAATCATTGGTCGGAACCGGCCATATCGGATTATTGGAACTGGTAGCCCCCATACGAAATGAGAAGAAAAACAAATTTAAATCGTTGTATGGAAAACTTCTTTGTTTTGGAAAATAGAGGGCTGAAATTTCAAACATAGTAGTTTTACATAGTTCGACATAATGCCTGAAAGTTTCATTGAGTTCGGGCAACTAGAACTTGTAGCTGCCATACAAAATGAAGAAGAGGAAGAGAAATTAAGATTTAACGTCGTTGTATAGAAAACATTTTTGTTTTGTATGATAGAGAGCTGAAATTTTAAACATAGCCGTTTTAGATGGTTCGATTAAATGCCTGAAAGTTTTATTGAAATCGGGCAACTGGAACTGGTACCTGCCATACAAAATGAAGAAGAAGAAGAGAAGCAATATTCACGTCGTTGTATAGAAAACTTTTTTGTTTCTTAACCAATTGACATGAAACTTCGCAGTTATGTTTTTGGGGAGGCATTAAAACTATTTAAAAAAAAATGGGCATGGTTACGCCCACTTTTACCAAAAATCAATAATTTGCATATCTCCGGTACCCAATGAGCAAAAACAATGATAATTTGTATATAGGCTAATTAGATGAAGAGAAAATATATTCAGTCAAAAAAATAGGCGTGGCACAAGAAATAAGTGTGAAGAGTATTTGAGCTTCAGCCTTGCTGAAGTTAGCGTCCTTACTGGTTTCTTAATCAGGTCGACAAGAGAAATGCAATGTTCGTCCGTATTCACCAAATCTCGTGTGGTCTCGCGTTACTTGAAGTTTGGATGGAATTTTGCCTTACCCTCTCCTTCCCACCCAACCAATACCATCCACATTTTTAAAAGGCTGTAGCTCGATTACCAGGTGAGATGGAAAATTTTGGATGGTAGATGCAGTTACACAGCTCTACAAAACAAAGGTTGACGAGACGTGTCGATACAGCTATATTCGTTTGCCTGTTTCAATACCAATTTGTTTGCTCAGTTTTAACGATATCAATAAAATATAAACGGAGAAAGTCATCCTTATCCTTAGCAGGCAGTTTGCATGTAAACACATTACTAACACATTAGATTACTATTAGCTCCCATAGGAACAATTCGGTTTTTGTTTGAAATATGACACTTTGCAATTACGCGTGCTTATTAATACATATTCCAAAGTTTCATAAGGATCGGACACAAAGGCGTGGCGTCGCCCATATAGAGAAAAACTTAAAAATGATATTTATCCGTAAGCTGACGAAATAGAAGATTGCAAAATTATAGGTAGTATAAAAGCTTTGCGTTCTTTAAAACAAATTAAAAAATGACCAAGGTTACTCCCCTGAAACTTAATAAACTTGCATGGTTCCTTTTGGAAAACTATAAGACAGATTTTCCAAAAAGAATGATCGGGAAAAGGCTTGCAAGTAAAAGTTTCGGCAAAGCTGAAAATAGCTTCCTTACTGGTTTAAAGTGCAAATACCCTTCTCTTAAAAATTAAGCCCACAAAAACCAACAAACTAACATTTTTCATAAATTGCCATTTCATATAACAACTTTGCTTTGTAAATAAAGAAGTGATTTGAAAGTACGCACCGCTTTTAGTTTATACCTACACCACTGCTTTATAGTGGTAGCAACAGTACTGCTTCTGGTTACATACGTAGCTATATTACAGAACGTGTTGGTTGTCTACTTACTGAAAATATAATATTATAATTTATTGGTAGGCACTCGTACATGAGAGCGCAATACTCAGTATTTCCCAAGTAAAATATTTTTTCAAATGTTTGAATTAAGCTTAGAACTCTCGGTTCAGTGTTCGACCTACATACATTCAAAAGGGATGTTCAATTGAGTTGGTGGTCATGCAAAAGATCACTGATGAAAGGATGTGGTAACTTCCCAATCTGCCGAAGTAGCTACGCCCCTGTATCTTTATAAACTTGGGTGTGATGTCGCAAGCATAAAAAGTACAGACACGTAAAGTACCTTGCTCCTTCTTTCACTTCTGTATTGATAAGTGTGTGTTATTTGTAAAAAGCTGACGTGAGAGAGCAGACAAACCATATTTATAATCTTCACTTATGTGAATTGTATTATAACTTTGTCACGGGGTTTGTAACACCCAGAAGAAGGCATCTCCAACTATACAAATTATATATTCTTGATCAAGATGACAAGACGAGTTGATATATGCTTGTCCGACTGATTGTATGCAAACTTCTCCCTCAGTGTTTAAACTATCGACATGAAATTTTGCACAGAGCCTTAAATTTTATTGTCATGAATCATTTATCGGAACCGGTAAGATCGGGCCACTGAAACTCGTAGCCCCATACGAAAAGAAGAAGAAACCAGTAAGGACGCTATCTTCAGCAAAGCTGAAGCTATAATACTTTTCACGTTGTGTCACTATAAAAAAACTAAACGAATAGTTTTCATTCCTCCCTAAGAACATAACTGTAAAGTTTCAAGTCAATTCGTTAAAAAACAAAAAAGTTTTCCATACAACGCTACGCCCACTTTTGGTCAAAATAGTTTTAATTCCTCCCTAAGAACATAACTGCAAGGGGTCAAGTCAATTGGCTAAAAACCAAAAAAAAATGTTCATACAAAGGGTCAAGTTTCGCTATAAGTGGGCGTAGCCATGCCCACTTTTGGTCAAAATAGTTTTCATTCCTCCTTAAGAACATAACTGTAAAGTTTCAAGTCAATTGGTTAAAAAACAAAAAAATTTTCCACACAACCGTTCAAGTTTCACTATAAGTGGGCGTGGCTACGCTACGAAGAGGAAAAGAAGCAAGATTCTCGTCGTTGTATGGAAGACTTTTTTATTTCTTAATGAATTGACATGAAGCTTCACACTTATGTTCTTAGGGAGGCATGGGAACTATTTTGACCAAAAAGATGATTTGTCTGTCCTTTTGTATTTTTCGACAAAAATTTTAACGCACAAAATGTTCTTATCCATGTAGGCAGTTTGTATGTAAAAATCAGCTTAATCGGACCAATATATCATATAGTTGCAATAGGAAAAATCGTCTTAAGAGCTATCATCTTAATTTTCGGCACAACGTTAATAAGGATACTCTGCAAGATTGGTTAAGATGGGACATCTGTAGCATAAATCTCCCATTGGAACAATAGGTCAAAACTTAGGTTTTGTTGGATAAACTTGTTTGTTTTTAAATAAAAATAGTCGAAACTTTAGAGTTGCGAGTTTTTAATAATCCTTGGCCATATTCCAAAGTTTTAATAGAATCGAACATAAGGGCGCGGAACCGCCCATATAGAGAAAAACTTAAAAATGCGATTTCTCTGTAAGCCGACGAGATATAAGATTACAAAATAATATGTGGAATGATTGGATTGCATTCTTTAAGAAAAATTAAATTTTTATACTTATATGATATAAATAGTGCTGGCCATACTTAGTTTTAAAGAAATTGAAATTATATTTTGGCCAATATTCGTACGCACTCAAAGTTAAAGTTTTTTTAACTTTCAAAAACATACTCAACTTTTTCCAAATATGTTATATTTCCGTTGAAGTATCTTGGCAAATATAACAAGTATCGTTATGTCTTTGATTTCTATTCGTCGATCTCGCACCTGTAGCAGATAGCAGGTCTGGCAAACGAAAATTTCAAATTACAAAAACAAATTGTATGAACAAAAGTTTGCCGAGATTGCCATACCCTAGCCTATGTATATAAAAATCGTCGCACATGTAGCAAATTTTTATTTGTGTTTTGTGTTAATAACACTACAAATTTTCGGTATTATTTGGAATGTTTTTAACACAATTGGAAAACCCTGACTACTTTGCAACAGTTATTTGAATTTAAATTCCAAAAATTACAGTAAATAATTGCAGTCGAGAGTTCACGACTTCGACATACCCTGTACCATCAGTTTGTTGGGACTGTTAAAGGGTGTTCCCCCACTCAATTTTTAATCGAAATGGATCTAACTTCCATTTAATATCAAATATACCAATTTTAAATTCTTCTAGACCCATTCGTTCTGGAAATATTGCATATAAAACTTCCATTTTTTTTTTTTATAAGTATGTTAAGCTATTTAAGAAAAGAATGTAATCCCTGATGAAGGTGGAAAATACCACCGGAAAGAAAAGTGGGACAATGTTGTTTGAACTAAAATAATTTTTATATCGCTGAACATAGTTTGCTTTTTTAACCCGTTTTTAATTTACAAAGCGAGTTTGATTTCCTTTAATATAATTGCAATGAGTACACATAACCATGCAAAGCTTATTTGTAGTTAGGACACACCACAACACATATCTTTAATTTTCAATTGTATTTTCTTTTGAATATTATTTATTATTTGGACACAAATTATTCAAAGCCTACTTAGCCAGAATATCTGAATTGCGACAGTTTTTTGTTCAGAAGGGCGTTCACTAGCTTTCGTTTGCTAGACCTGCTATCTGCTACAGATGCGAGAACTACTGAATACCCTTCATGTATTTTGCATTTGTAGTTTTCTAGAGAGAGGTGTTTTTCGAACTATCTATTTTTGTGTATTTGTCAACTTTGGTGGACGAAAAACTGCTGAACTTTTTTTTAATGTGGTGATTATATATTCTTTTATCTAATTTTAAAATTGTTTCTCTATTTAGGTTCATTTATGGCATTTAAACAAAGAAAAGTGTCATAACCTCGCATTAAAATAAGTGAAACCCGTAAGGACGCTCACTTCAGCCTTGCTGAGGATTATATACTCCTCACTCTTTTTTTTGTGCCATGCCCCTTTTTATACCCTGTACACACACTGTGTATCAGGGTATATTAAGTTTGTTTGAGACGGTTTGTATGTAACGCATAGAAGGAGGGGAGGGGGACCCTATAAAGTATATATATTCTTGATCAGGATGACAAGACGAATTGATATAGCCCTGTCTGTCCGTCCGTCCGTCCTCACCAATGGTTCTCGAGAACTATTAAAGCTAGAGACTTGAAATTTGAAGATAGACTCGTGTGGTCGAACACTAGACCAAGTTTAAAGGAATTTTTCCCACGCCCATTCCTTCCCGCCCATCGAGAACAACAAAAGGTAATTTTTTTCTTAAAATTGCTGTATCTCCTAAAGTACAAAGAATACAATGCTGAAATTTTGTATGCAAACTCATATAACATACCTTTTTAAAACTGCATACAACAAATTACCACTTTCCCCGCAAAGACCAACACACTAAAATTTTGCAGCAATGCTTTGTAACAAAATCTGTACTAAAGCGCCATCTAATGGCAACATTGCACTGTGAGCCCTGCGTCACCTTAGCAAATACACAAACCATATCGTGGAACACTGCTTTTGCTGTCGGCGAATGTTTAACGTGTTATCAACATAGGTGTGTGTACAGGGTATTATATAGTTGAGAATACTCAACTGTACCGCCCTTACTGGTTTCGAATGAATCATATTTCTCTTTATTTTAATAGCCTACATATATAACAATCTTTAATGAGTTTGCCCATTGGGTACTGGAGGAGGGAAATTTAGGTATCCGGGAAATATTTTATAGATATTTTCACACCGTTGCAAAATCTCTGGCAATTTTCTCGAAGATTTTATTAAATTCAGCCTTATTTTAAATTGTTGTAAATAATTATCTACCAAGAAATAAACTTTATGGTTTCCTCATTAATCTGCATTAAAACAATACAATATCTTACATGTTTTCATTAATAAATCTGCTCGTAAAAATAGTACATTTTATGAAAATATGTACATACATAGGTATGTACCAACCATGCACAATTTGGAATGTGTACATTTTTGAATGCATAAATGCGAAGAAGAAGAATTAATTCAGAGTGTCTCCCGAAGAACAGAGTCAAGTTAACTACCAATGCTCCAATATGTGGAATCTACTTGACTTTATTCATTGCATATATATATAACTTTTTACCAGTAAGGACGGTATAGTCGAGTATACTCGACAATATAATCCCCTGCACACATGGTAGGCGGTGCCACACCCTCAATCTACAAAAACATATTGATCTGACGTCGCCTATTCAAATAGTGCTCAAAATATCAAGAAAATCGGTCAAAAAATGTGGATTTTACGAAAAATTTAAGTTTGTAGGCCTCTGAGGGGTAGCTATCAAAGAGAGGTGAAATTCGTATGTATTATCACTAAGCTTGTATACAAAATTTCAGGTTCCTACCTTTGTTAGTTTTGGAGATATAGTTTTTTTAAGAAAAATACTAGTGGAGGGGAAATTAAGGAGAGAGGGTAAAATTGTGGTATTTTCATGTTTCTATCTCTTTGGATGTTCGAGTTATAGCGTTTTCAAAAAGTGGGTGGTGCTGGATGGGCGGGAAGGCGTGGGCGTGGCACAAAACCATTCAAACTTGATCTGCTGCCGAGCATCACGAGTCTACCCACCAAATTTCAAGTCTCTAGCTCTTATAGCTTCCGAGAACCATTGGTGAGGACGGACGGACGGACAGACGGACGGCCATGGCTCAATCAATTTCTCCTGGGGTCTCCCTCCCCTCCTTCACTGTGTTACACACATTTGGCTTTTGCACAAACACAAAATACCCTGATACACAGTATGTGTACAAGGTATAATTAGTGTTCACTTTCGGAATTTTTTGAATTTGTAAATTAATTGTTTTTATTTGCTAATCACAGCAATGGAAAGGGTATTATTGTCAATTGCAAAATTGAACGAGCTTCAACATTATTAACTGCAGATGATTTCGCGGCTCATATGTATATTATGAAGCCGATTAGCGACGTTGATTAGCAACGTTAAGTAGCGGGCAACAACAAGCACAATGCATACGCTCAGACAGTGTCATAGGTAGCAACAACCACACTGTCCGACCTAACGGAGAATGCTTATGACGAAAATAACAACAACAAGAGTTGTTGTAATATTTGGAGTAAATGTGCCAGGTTAGTTGTTGTTGCATATGCGCCAGATGGCGAAAGTGACGGTTGAAGAGGAATGCCAAAATTACAACAAAGCCTGTTGTTGTTGTTACTTTTTTTGAGTAACAAGTATATATAGGTATAGTAGGATAACATACTTTATGGGGTCTTACTGCGAGTTACATAAGTTGTCAAAATTTTAAGAAAATCCATCAAGAAGTGTCTTATTTTTAAAAAATTTCAGTTCGATGGTTATCGACGGGCAATAGTGGTGGAAGAGGTGTATTTTGGGTATGCAGTCTTAACGAAGCATATTTACTGAGCGTGCAAGTTAACGTATGTCGCAAGCGCGCCAAAGTTGACACATTTCTTTGTCACTTCGGTGCCACACTTTCGGTGCCACCCTCTTGGTGCCGCACGGTATCTTAAACACTTTAAGCTCAAATCATGAGTTCAAGAGCTAGAGCTACAGTTCTTGTTTACGAATCTGAGCAATGCATTGCTTTAACACTTTTCTAGAGCTCGACTAATTAAGTCTTTCTATGGGACACTTCTTCACCAACAAAAGGTAAACAGTTTCTCTTATTTACAAATCTGAGCAATGCGATCCGATATCAAAGGGCTATTCCAGCTCACGCTTTGTTTACAAAACAAAGCATTGCGATCCGCGAGCTGACACATTGCTTTGACACTTAACCATTAGCGTGTCGCGGACAAGCGCTCTCTCAAATATGCTGAGTCGCGATCAAGCGCTCTCTCAATCTTTCTTTCTATTGTGCAAACTAACGCTTCCATCAAGTTAGAACTCAAGTGTGGTACAATTGATAACATTACATAATTCCTAAGAGCAAACTATTTGCTCATGCAAATCAGTATATAAACATAAGCCCAAATAATTTGGGAGTAGGCTTATCTCTAACCACGACGCGGTCGGTTGTAATGTCCTCATACAAAACCTAAATAAAAATAAATGTATTAATCAAATTCTCCAACGAATTTATTTAATTGGCGCCCAACGTGGGGCCACGTCAAGAAACGGTATTAATAATATAAAATATACCTAACGTGCGCCTCTAACTAAGCCTAAACCGGTTCTAATAATATAAAACGAACGCGTTAGTGCTTAAAGAAGAAAAAAACCCACAAAGACGATCAAAGCTTTTCGCTAGTGTCGCAATTAAGGACGAAATAAATAGTCCGCAACATAAGCCCGCAACGGTTCTAATAACACAAAAACGAACGCGTCAGTGCTTTGTAAAAGAAACAAAAACTCTATACACCCGCAACGGTTCCAATAAAACAAAACGAACTCGTCAGTGCTTTATAAACGAACTTATACTCAAATAAGCCCGTAACGGTTCCAATAAAACAAACCGAACTCGTCAGTGCTTTAAGAAACAAAAAGTCGAAGACATTGAAATAAAACTACCAAGTTCATCTACCTACCCTCACAAGGAGGAAGACGCATTGAAGGACAACTACAAGGCATCCCGGAGAACAACCAGGAAGACAACGCTCAAGACGGAGAATTCTGGAGGGACATCAACAGACGTATTCAGGAAATTCTGGAGGATAATCGGAATCAGTGAGTCAGTATAAAAAACTATATTAAGAAAAAAAACAATACTTTGAAAAAAAAAACAATAAAAAACACATTTTGATAAATAGTTTAAAATCATAAAGCTATATATTAAGCAAGAAGAATTTAAATTTGATAAATAGTTCAAAATCATAAAGCTATATATTAAGCAAGAAGAATTTAAATAATAATCTGATATTAGGGATTTTCCTCTTGGCAATAGACACTCTAAAAACTTATAACAGTGGACGAATTAATTGACAAATTCATCAAAATGAGTGTAGGCAATAACAATCTGACAGTCGACTTGATTACTCGGCTAATAGCCGAGGCAACGGTCTCCCTACGTACAGAAATAAATACGTTAAAAACGCAGCTAGAAGCTACAGTTACTCCACCAGTAACTGAATACAAAAAACAAACCATCGATATAACACTAATATGTTCTACGCCATTGGACATGATTAAATCACTGCCTGAATTTACAGGCAGAATAAACAGTTATGTTAGTTGGCGCGAGGCCGCCAAGAACACAATGAGCCTTTATAAACTAGGCAGCAAGAATTATTTCTCTGCCCTAGTAATCCTAAGGAACAAAATTGTGGGCGACGCGAATGATAGCCTGACTAACCACGGCACAGTCTTGAATCTTGAAGCCATACTGGCAAGACTTGACTTTGCCTATTCGGACAGACGTCCGATCCACATACTAGATGAAGAACTCAGCATTTTACAACAGGGCAATTTAAGTGTCCTTGAGTTTTACAACCTAGTGAATAAGAAACTCACACTGTTAACAAACAAAACCATTATGACTTATGGTAGTTCCTCTGAAGTGTCCAAGGAACTAAATCAAAAAAACAGGCGAAGTGCCTTAAGAATATTTATAAGCGGCCTGAAATCTCCGCTATCAGACATCCTTTTCTCGCTAAACCCTGAGGACCTTCCTAACGCATTAGCGAAGGCACAGGAGTTAGAATCGAACTATCAAAGAGCAAGATTTGCTCAATATTATTTTGAAGGGAAAAAGAAAATCATACCCAACAAGGGAAAGGTACCTTACCAACAAAATAACCAAGGCCCTTCCACGTCAAAAAATAATAGGGAAAACAATTTGCGTTTCCCCGAAACTAACAAACAAAGGGGTTATTTCAAACCCCAAGAAAAAAATCAAATGCCTGAACCAATGGAGATAGACTCCGTTTCGGCAAACCTAATTGGGCGAAACCCCAACGATAATAATATCAAACGCCCTCGAGATGGCGAACAATCTCAACAGCCTCAAAATAAATCACAAAGGCTGCACAATGTGGATGAGGAACAAATCGAAACTCCTCGAGCAAATAATTTAGAATCATTTTTTAGATTAAACAAGGTAGGTCTTCCCTACTTATACAAAACTGATCGGGAATCCGGTCAGAAATTAAAGTTGCTACTTGACACAGGAGTAACAGCCTCCTATATAAAGGAAGGCATCTATGGCAATAAAAAACATCTTGCCATTCCAAAACGCGTCAAGACCATTAATGGCTTTACTCGTATTACAAGTTATCATGATATAACGTTATTTGGTATCAAAGGAAGATACTACGAAATCAAGAATTTAGAAACCGACGTCATAATCGGTTGTAATATTTAAAAAAAAAATTAATGCGGTCATAGATCTAATGAACATGAACCTAGCATATGAAGATAAGAAAGAAACCATATTTCTTGACAACCCAAGGGTTGACAATTGCGGAAACAATCCGTAAACCGAATCAATAAAAGACTGCGAACGAAGCAGCATTTTTTGGGAAGAAAAACCCTTTAAAAAATCAAAAATTTCTTTGGGATTAAAAAATCCTGAAGACGCCGCCGTTGATATTTCCGGCATATTAAAGAATAAACTAACTTTGGGACATAAATCTCCTGAAGACGCCGCCGTTGATATTTCCGGCATACTAAAAAATAAAACATCTTTGGGACATAAAGTTCCTAAAGACGCCGCCGTAGAAATTTTCGGCAAACCAAAAAATAAAAATTCTTGGAAAACCGAGAATGCCGAAACCATCGTCGACACATTAATCGACAATCAATTAATATATTCATCAACGGAATCATTGAATTCCGACAAAAACAATGAAAGGGTTGGGGACAACCACGAACAAACTATAAAGGAAACAGACACGCTTAGAGAGGCGATTTATTCCAAAATCAAAAAAGAACCTTCTGACATATATAAACCAGGCACTACAAACGTAGTCGCCGATGCACTCTCGAGAATAGAGATCCACAACAATATAGAATCTGATGACGACTTATCCATCACAGAGACTCAACATTCGGCTGAAACCAGCTATAGGGAAGTTATTCCTATTACAAAAAAACCATTAAATCAGTTTAAACAACAGTTGATGTTGTTACATGTTCCAACAAACAAAGTAACGATCCACGAAAAACTAAACTCCTTTGGCATCACTCGTCATTTAATCGAATTCAACAATATCGACAATCTATTCGAAATATTAAAACAGTACATTCTACCCAACATTATCACGGCTATTTATTGCACTGAGGAAGATCTCTTCCTTATACAAACCAAACTAAAAGAAACATTCACAAACAAGTTTCTTTTCACAAAAAATTTTCCAATGGACATCCACAATAGGGAAGACCAAACAAACATTATACAACAAACTCACGAACGAGCCCATAGAGGCTATGATGAAAACGCGAGTCAAATAAATCGACTTTACTACTGGCCCAACATGTCGGACCAAATAAAACAGTTTATTAGGAATTGTGAAATCTGTAACAATAACAACTATAATCGACACCCACAAAAAATTCCTATAGGAGAAGCACCAATTCCACAAAAGGAAGGTGAGCAACTACACCTTGACGTATTTTACGCACAAAAATTGAAATTCATCAACTTACTACAAACAGACAAAAGAGAGGAATTAACGAAATAGGCAACATATGGAAATGGATATCTGGGACACCAGACCACGACGATTTCCTTACAGTAAGCAACAAAATAAACGATTTAATAGAAAACAGTAATAAACAACGCCGTTCAAAACAAAGGAAACACTGACTTGAACATACGAAGATACAGATTAAAACTAATCAGTATCGATTTACAGAACATACTTGACACATTTACTTTATCCAAAGCAAACATACTAAACCCCAGAATACTAAATAACAATGACAGAGAAGAAATACTAAAGAATGAAAAAATGAACATAACACTGACGGACTTGCTGGACGTATCACGTTTCTTAATACTAAAAAACAATGACTTAATAGTCATCTATATCATCTATCCTATTATTACTAAAACATGTCAATCTTATATAACACGTGCTATAGCCAAGAAAAACGGAAAACTCATAATAAATGATAGAATTTTAAAATGCAACACAGCATATTACCAAATGAGTAATTTCAAACAAGAAATATACAACAGCTATGCCAAAATAAATAAATACAAAAATTGCTTCACGATGTTGCTAAAAAAAAAAACAAAAAAATAGACGAAATTAAAGAAGGTGCTATTCTTATCTCAGGGAACAATATTGTAAATGAGACTAACTTAAACAGCACATTTCTGATATTATTCAACTACTCTGAAGTAATTAACAATGAGACTTTTGTAAACCGAAAAACCAAAGTATTAAACCATGTAAAACAAGGACAATATAAAGAATACTTCATTGAAAATTATATAGAAACAAACATTACCGAATTAAAATTCGAAAACATAAATTTGTTACAAAAATTAATCACAGAAACTCCATCGGAAGCAAAGTATTATATAATGATTGTAACTATTTTATTACTAATTTTTTTATTATACTACTTTGTCAATATAATCCATAGATTTAAGAAAAGACAAAAATACCTAAAAAATAAGAATCAGGAAATCTAGTACAACACACTTTCTCAACAAATCCAAAAGTTGATGAATCCGGACGATTCATCTTAAGAAGGGAGGAGTTAACGTATGCCGCAAGCGCGCCAAAGTTGACACATTTCTTTGTCACTTCGGTGCCACACTTTCGGTGCCACCCTCTTGGTGCCGCACCGTATCTTAAACACTTTAAGCTCAAATCATGAGTTCAACAGCTAGAGCTACAGTTCTTGTTTACGAATCTGAGCAATGCGATCCGCGTAGCTGACACATTGCTTTAACACTTTTCTAGAGCTCGAGCTAATTAAGTCTTTCTATGGGACACTTCTTCACCAACAAAAGGTAAACAGTTTCTCTTATTTACAAATCTGAGCAATGCGATCCGATATCAAAGGGCTATTCCAGCTCACGCTTTGTTTACAAAACAAAGCATTGCGATCCGCGAGCTGACACATTGCTTTGACACTTAACCATTAGCGTGTCGCGGACAAGCGCTCTCTCAAATATGCTGAGTCGCGATCAAGCGCTCTCTCAATCTTTCTTTCTATTGTGTAAACTAACGCTTCCATCAAGTTAGAACTCAAGTGTGGTACAATTGATAACATTACATAATTCCTAAGAGCAAACTATTTGCTCATGCAAATCAGTATATAAACATAAGCCCAAATAATTTGGGAGTAGGCTTATCTCTAACCACGACGCGGTCGGTTGTAATGTCCTCATACAAAACCTAAATAAAAATAAATGTATTAATCAAATTCTCCAACGAATTTATTTAATTTGCATACGAATTTTCAGTTCGTACTTCTTTTTACGTGATGAAGCTATTTTTACAAGGGGCGAGGAAGAAATTATGGCACGCAATTCATGTATGCTAAGTCTACCAACTAATTTTTATTAAAAACGTTGTTGAGACCTTCACTAAAGCGGGACTAATAAGTTGACCGCTGCAATAATTTATATTTAGTTTAATAGAGCGCAAGAACAGCGCTCTGAGTTTCTCTTCGAATCCCATTGCGCTTTCTCTGCACATTCTTCTTAATTTATCCACTTTAAACACTTTTTACAGAAATTGAATTTTGTACAAGTCGTCTTATTTCTCCTACACAATTTTATATCCCCGATCACAGTTCGGCCGAGAAAGCGCTCTTGGTCTTAACATTCGAATATCGTTTCCATCGATAAATATCATTAATTTCACTGAATATCGCTAATTTGAACAACTTTTTAAGCACTTCGATTGACGTTGAATTCAACCATTTGTTGTATAGTTTTGAGCTTAAAAAAAATCTTATACTTAATATCTTATATATAAGAATTCACATAAGTACATACATCCGTATGTGCCGTTAGATGGCTGTCTGCAATCGTTGTTGTTGTGTCTCTGCTTGCACATCTGTACGTAACGGTTCCTTTAAATCATCGCAACTGATTAGTGTTGTTGCTATTCGTTTGCTTTCGGGACTTTACCATGATAAGCAGGTAGACGCGTTCGGTGTACGAGAGCTGCTTTTTAAGTTTCTAGCCTAACAATGAAAAACAAAACTTTTTCATTGGAATAAACTAATTTTCGTAGCATTTTTTCCAGTTCGAATGGGACACCTCTAAAACAAGTATTTTGAAAGCATCAACTGTTCCTTCTGGCGTCGAAAACTGTTGACCGCATAGTTTTTTCTTTATGTTAGGAAACAAGAAGAAGTCATAGGGTGCCGGGTCAGGACTGTACGGTGGATGGCCTATCAATTTGACGTTTTGGTCAATCCAAAATGCCTTTATCTGTGCCGATGTGTGACAGCTCACATTGTCAGGTGAAGGATGACTCGTCTCGTTTTGTTTCTTTTTCGAATTTTACCGAAAACTTGTGGCAGACAAATGGTTGTATACCAATCAGAATTTACCCTTTTCCGTTTTCGAATGCCACTGTAGACACATGACCACTAATACCAAAAAGACAGGCGACCATTTGTTCCGATGTGCTTCGCGAGCGAACAACAGCATTTGAAACACCTCGATCGTATTTTTGGATCATTTCTTTACACCAGACGACACGCGCCCTTTTTTACTGGTTGGTTAAATTATGAGGGATCCAAAAGGATCACACGTTTTTTACGCCCAGGTGATCATGGAAAATCTTATTGATGGACGTCATACTTATGTCCAAGGATGCATCTATCTCACGGTATATCACATGACGATCTTTCTTGATCAGATCTTGCACAGCACCGATATTTTGTGGCCCAACATCTGATTTTTGACGACATGCACGGAATTCGTCGCTGAGCAAACAGCGACCACGAGAAAACTCATTCTAACAGTTTTTTACAGTGCTAAAGGAAGGTGCTTGTTCGCCGTATAACAATTTTAATTCATCGATGCATTCTTATCTACTTAATCCACGCCGAAAGTTGTGAAAAATAATCGCTCGAAAATGTTCACGGTTTAAATCCATTTTACTACCGAAGTAAATTTTTGATTTATCGTCAATCGATATCAAACGTAATCGTACATGAAAAAGTTGTATGGAGGTTAAACCCATAAAAGCCCAAACTTTTTTATACAAATGACCAATTGTTCCTAATATGGCTAGAAGTGACCTAGGCCGTATTGCTTGGTGCAGTTATTTTTATTTCGTGAAGAAGTATTATTGTTTCAATTCTTATGGTTGCTCTAAATCGAGAATTTGTCAAATATTTTTTGGAAAATGCCAACGCTTGCACAGACCAGGCGGCAGCGGTCTAATGTAATGAAGTCAGTACGTCGCGTTCATACGGAAGTCCAAGCTTCTTCGACGAGTGACCGAGTCTAACTTGGAACTCAAGCTACGGCTCGATTTGTTTGAGAAACACTTCAATCACTGGCTCTCGTTATAAACGGATCACACTGAAAATTTGTCCGTCGATTTATATTTACAAACCAAGATGTTGATTAATGAACAACTAGGCGAAAATATAATGAAGTCAACCGGTGTGGAACATTCAACGACAATCATTGCGCATCAGTCAATGCTGCCAACATTACCGTTACCATCATTTGACGGGAAGTTCTGCCAATTTATAAACTTTATTACGTCGTTTGCTCAAATTATAGATCGCGGCCATGCTTATACCAACATCGATAAGTTCAACCAACTGCTCAAATGTCTTCGAGGGCCTGCTTTGGAATGTGTGCAAGCATTTACTGTGACTCCACATGCATTGCAACGTCTGAAAAATTGCTATGACAACCCGACACTAATCTTCATGAAGAACATAAACTCCTCCTACTGCATCAACGTGGTACGGGTCTCTGAAATCACTTGGAAAAGGTAAAAAGATAGCCGATTTTATTCTCGTACACCTGAAAAGGTAGACGTCGTCGGTAGAATCGTTATCCTTCAAGATGTTGCTAACTTGAAATGAGTACGTGACGGTGCTAGAATGTTATTGTCAACAGTAAGCTCTATCGGAATCAATAGAACAAGGTCGACATCGACTAGCCAATAATAATAGTAAGAATCGGCATCATGTCACCTAGCCAAATTACAGTTTTAGTTGCACCAACGCACTGTGCGCTAGTTGTTCTAGCCCAGATCATTGAACCGCTAATAGCTTCCAATTCAAAGATTTGTCACCTACCAAACGATTCGAAGGTAAAAAAACTTAGCTTTGCCTTAACTGCCTATCAAAGTGTCATCGTTTGTCACAATGTCCGTCTTCGAATAGATGTCGTACTTGTAGTCTGAGTCATCACATATTGCTACATCATGAGCGCACAACTGATCGTTAGCATTAGCCCAATCGTCTTCATTTCCCAATTCAACTGAATCGCCTATCGTGAATGAAATCACCGTATCGCGCACACATTCAAGCGCCGTTGATCAGAGTGTACTTTTAGCTACTGCTAAGGTTCGAGTTCGCGGTGCCGATGGACATTATCGACTTGGACGCGCACTGCTTGATTCCTGCTCTCAAATAAATTTCGTTGCTGAAGAGCTTGTACAAGCTTGCGGTAACCAAGAAAGACACAATGCAACGAAATTTTGAGTATTGGTGATTCACATTCGCACATCAAACACTGCACTTCTCATTCAGCTGAGTTGAAAGCTCAATACGTTTCCTTCATGACTGAATACGAAGAATGAGAGACATGACTTTTGATCCAGTGCCTTGTCTTACGTCACCCCTCCATTACATACCGCATAAATCTACTACTACTTCAACCACAAAAGTCAGAGTTGTCTTCGACGCGTCGTCTCCAACCAATTCGACCAAATCGATTTATTAATCGTTGGCCAGAACTTACAGCCTGAATTATATTTACTACAGCTACGTTTTCGTCTTCATCGATTCGCCATCACTGCCATCAAATGGGATGTATCGCCAAGTACCCATTGATCTGACCAGAATCGTGAATTACACACTTATCGGTTGAACACGGTCACTTACGGCACCTCATCCCCACCTTATCTGACAGTAAGAAGTATCATATATCTCATCAATCAATATGCCGCTGAATTCCCTGTCTGTGCCGCTGCCATTAAGTCACCGTTCTACGTAGATGACTTTTTGTGAGGTACTGATGACGTCATTTGAAGTATCAATTTGAAGTAAACGAAATATTGTGGCGTGGCAAACTAACTTTGTTCAAGTTGCATTCAAATCATCCAGATTTCATGAATGACTTTGCCAGAAAGGACTTGAATGTGGGATCAGACCTTACAACCAGCACGCTCAACACCGAGATTTAATTCTGTTCCCCTTTTCTCCGATGTACATTGTTAGAGAAATCCCTAAACGGGCAATACTCTCAATTTCAGCTTCCTTATACGACCCACTTGGATTGCTAGCACCCTTAGTCATTGTTGTCACGACCCTTATTCAAGAGTTGTGGATTCTAAAGCTCGCAAGGAACGAGTCCGTTCCTCATTGCGCTTGGAGTGATGTGTTATTGTTTGTATTGCCGCTCAAGGAAGTTGTGGTTCCTCGTTATTGTATGAAGCCGACACTTATCGACATCCAGCTGCTCGGGTTCTGCGACGCTTCAACTCGAGCGTATGGTTGCTTCTATATGTCCGCAGCGTTGACAACCGTTCATATCAGGCTACTTACAGTGAAATCAAGAGTGGCTTCAATGAAAAAGAAGAAATCATTGCCCAACCTAGAGCTATGTGGCGCTCACTTCCAGTGATAACTATACGTCAAGGTGAAGGGCATATTCGAAAGGCATTATTTCACATCATTTTTCTAGATGGACTCACAACTCGTACTGTATTGGCTCAAATAGCAATTTGTGACGCTTCCAACATGTGTGGGTAATCGGGTATCGGAAATTCTGGATCATACTTCTGACGCAGTCTGGTGATATGTACCGACAAAGTTCAACCGGCAGACATCGTGTCTCGTGGATCCAGTGTCGACGAGTTAATGAACTCATATTGGTTTTCTGGTCCGCCATTCATTGAATCAAAAGCGATGATGTGGCCAGTTGCTGAGGACCATAACGTCGACATGAGAGCGGTCGATCAAGAAATACGCAAAATGATTTTCGTTGCTACTGAAAGTTTTAGTTGCATTTCATTCAGCCATCCAATAATACTAATACATGTGCATCTGAAGTGGTGTCAGACACATATACACTAGGGTGTCCCTTATTTTGCAAGGTTCTTATTTTTTAACACATATGGGCTAATTTTGTTCAGTCTACTCTAAAACACTCCAATGATTTTTTTTTTTTGAAGTGAAACTTCTTTAGCATGGGTGTGATTTGAAACTTGATGAAACGACATGAGAAAGAGACAAACTATATATTTATATGATTTAGCCTGCGAGAAAATGAAATAAAATATTGAATGACAGTTTGTAGTCATAAACTGAGTAGTCATAAAAAAAACTAACAACAACATCATGCTTAGTTGTAATTTTCGCATTCCTCTTCAATCGTCATTTTCGCCATCTGGCGTATATGCAACAACAACTAACCTGGCTTGTTTACTCCAAATATTACAACAACACTTGTTGTTGTTATTTTCGGCATAAGCATGCACCGTTAGGTCGGACAGTGTGGTGGTTGCTACCTATGACACTGTCTGAGCGTATACATTGTGTTTGTTGTTGCCCGCTACTTAGCGTCAACGTCACTAATCAACTTCATAATATGTATGTGAGCCGCGAGTTCATCTCCAATTCGCTATTATGTTGAAGCCCGTTCAATTTTGCAATTGACAATTACCCTTTCCTTTGCTGTGCTTAGCAAATGAAAACAATTAACTTACAAATTCAAAATAGTCCAAAAGTGAACACTAATAATAAATTATATGTGGAATAAATAAAGTCAAGTAGATTCTACACATTGGAGCGTTCGTAGTTAATTATACCCTGTACACACACTGTGTATCAGGGTATATTAAGTTTGTTTGAGACGGTTTGTATGTAACGCATAGAAGGAGGGGAGGGGGACCCTATAAAGTATATATATTCTTGATCAGGATGACAAGACGAATTGATATAGCCCTGTCTGTCCGTCCGTCCGTCCGTCCGTCCGTCCTCACCAATGGTTCTCGAAAACTATAAGAGCTAGAGACTTGAAATTTGGTGGATAGACTCGTGAGGTCAAACGCTAGATCAAGTTTGAAGGATTTTTTGCCACGCCCACTCCTTCCCGCCCATCGAGCACCACCCATTTTTTCAAAAGGCTGTAGCTCGAAAACCTGATGAGTTTGAAACATGAAAATGAGTATGTAGACTCAGTATGTATAGCTCTACAAAACTGCATACCACATTTTTTCCCCCTCCCCTTCGTTTCCTCTCAAAAAGTTGTTTTCTTAAAATTGCTGTATCTCCTTAACTATAATAGATACAATGCTGAAATTTTGTATGCAAACTCAGTAAACATACCTTTTTAAAACTGCATACCACAAACTTTCATTTTTAACGCTGTGTGACAACGCAAAGACAAACAAGTTGAAATTTGGCATAAATTGCGCTTTGAACACTGCTTTATCCTATTTGTAACAAAAACCGTACTTAACACTGCGAAAACTAATAAGGCTAGAGACTTGAAATTTGGAAGATAGTCTCGTGTGGTCGAACACTAGATGAAGTTTGAAGGAATTTTCGCCACGCCCATTCCTTCCCGCCCATCAAGCATAACAAAAGGTCATTTTTTTCTTAAAATTGCTGTATCTCCTAAAGTATAAAGAATATAATGCTGAAATTTTGTATGCAAACTCAGATAACATACCTTTTTAAAACTGCATACAAAAAGCTACCACTTTCCCCGCAAAGACCAACACACAAAAATTTTGCAGCAATGCTTTGTAACAATACCCGTACTAAAGCGCCATCTAATGGCAACATTGCACTGTGAGCCCTGCCTCACTATTAGCAAATACACAAACCATATCGTGGTACACTGCTTTTGCTGTCGGCGAAAGTTTAACGTGTTATCAACATAGGTGTGTGTACAGGGTATTATATAGTTGAGAATACTCAACTATACCGCCCTTACTGGTTTTCATCTGTTCTTCGGGAGACCCTCTGCACATTTGAATTAATTCTCCTTTTTCGCACTTATGCATTCAAAACTGTACACATTCCAACTTGCCCAAATATCATGGTTGGTACACACATATTTTTGTAAAATTTACTAATTTTACGAGTTTTTTTTAACCATTTCAAATATAACTTTAGAATTTTATTTAAAAATATTTCAAGAATTTAATTTGAATGTACTTCTCAATCTTCAAAAATAGATAAAAGAAGATTGATTGTTTTCCAGCTCAAAAAATTGGGTTGATTTGGGAAGGGTAAGGGTTTTTTTTTTTAATGCAGATTTATTAATGAAAACATGTAAAATATTGAATTGTTTTAATGCAGATTAATGTTTTTGTTTCTTAATCAATTGACTAGAAACTTCACAGTTAGAGAGGCATAAAAAATATTTTCATAAAAAATTGGGCATGGCAACGCCCACTTATAGCAAAAATTGATAATTTGCATATCTCAGGTACGCAATGAGCTAAAATAATGAAAATTAGTGTATAGGATATCTGGTTTTTTGGTTCTTTTAAAGAAAGTTTCACTTCGAACACGTGTACTGTGTTGTACGTGATTTGTTTTTTTTTTTTTTTTTTGGAGCACAGGAACACGTGCCGACTTGTGTTCAAAACATGCAAGTTACACCTGCGTGTTAAATGTAACATTGGAACACTTTCTCAAGCAAGTTACACCGGCAATACGAGTACTTCATTTTGCTGTCATTTCGTTTCGAATTTGTTGGACAAACAATAAGCACAATGTCTATGGAACTTAAAATAACGGGTGTTAAGTTACCATTTATCTGCCAAGTTCCCGCAGTTTTATTTTTTAACATCCGCGAAGTGAAATTAAATGAGTTAAAGCTCAAATCAAATTGTAAAAAAGAAACCTTGAAAATATTATAAAAAGTCTATCTTTTTGGTAATAAAACGCAATACTTAAATTTGTCTTTTCAATAATATTCAATTAAAATTTACTTATTTGGCGTCCTCCAATTGTATATAAAAAAACATCTAAAATATTATTTCATAAAACTTAAGGGCTCATTCGGCACGTGTCAAAATTAACATAGGAAGCTGAAATTTTATATTTAGGTTAAGCAAAGGATAATAAGCAGAAATAGCGGATATGCGTTTTCAAAAATGCAAAAAAAATAAATCGACCATATAAAGGACTCCCTAATATCCACTGATGCTTTTTGGACGCGCTTAAGCGAATGAAAGCTTGGCGTGGGCTTCCATCACATGACTTCTGCGATAACGCCACAAACCTCGTTGGAGCTTGCAACAAGTTGAATGAATTTAAGGCGCTCTTATTCAATCAGAATAACCAAAAGACTAAATTTAGATATTGCTCATCTAAATGTATTAACTATTCCATAGCACTACATTTCGGAAGGCTGTGAGAGGCTGCCGTCAAGAGCGCCAAGAGTTTGGTGAACCAGAGTTTAATGAATACTCGTCTTACTTTCGAAGAGCTCAACACAGTTGTCGCAGATGTGGAAGCCATCTTAAGCTCACGACCAATCTCCCAAATGATCCAAATTATTTGACAGCATTGACGCCAGGTCATTTCATAATCGGATAACCCCTATGGGCATTGGCAGAGCCTTGTCATTTAATTCTAATAAGGTTCTAACTCCCTCAGAAGCTTGGAATCGTGTTGTCACTATCAAACAACAATTCTGGTTGCGTTAACGAAGCGAATATATCAATGAACTTCAGACTCGCGTTAAATGGACTACATCATAACCTTACATTCAGGAGAATACGATGCTCACCTTTCACGAAGACCACACCCATCACAGCATTGGGTACTCGCAAAATGTCTATCATCGCTGATAGTGTCTATCATCGCTGGCAACGACGGGAAGGTTATGACAATGTACGAACGAAGAGTGGTGTTATTCAAAGACCAGTTCATATTCTTGCCATTCTGTCAGTGGGTTAAAAGCAGACACTTTCAACGGGGCCGGGATGTTGAGACCTATGCTAAAGCGGGATTATTAAGTTGGACGCTGCTGTAACTTACATTTAGTTTAACAAAGTGCGAAAACAGCTCTCTGAGGTACTCTTCGAATTAGTTGTGTACGGGTCATTAAATTCCTTGGACCATCTTTTGATGAAACCCAGTACGCCTTTAGCCTTATTAACGGACAGCAAAATATGTGAGGCGAAATGAAATTTTGGATCCATCAAAACACAGTAGGCAAGTCAATTATAAATATATTAAACAATAAGGGGCCAAGGTGACCACCTTGAGGAACCCCTGAAGTAACAAAAATTCGTCTCGAAACTGATGTTTTAACCAGTAAGGGAGCTATTTTCAGCTTTGCTGAAACTTATATACTCTTGCAAGCATTTTCTCAAGTATTCTTATTGGAAAATATGTTTTATAGTTTTTCCAATAAGAATCATTTACTTTTATAAAGATATAGGGGCGTTGCCCCGCCCATTTTCTAATTTTTTTAACATATACATTGCAATCATTTTAGACTTTATTTTGCGATCTTATATCTCATCGGCTTACAGAGAACATTTTTAAGATTTTCTCTATATGGGCGGTGCCACGCCCTTATGTCCGATTTGTACGAAACTGTGGAATATGGTCAAGGATGTATAAAAACGCGTAACTGCAAAGTTTTATCCGTTTATATTTAAGAACAAAAAAGTTTTTCAAACAAAAACCGAATTTTTGACCGATTGTTCCAATGGGAGCTATATGCTATAGTTATCCGATCTTCACTAATTTTGCAGTGTGTTTTAATTTACGTCCAAGATGTTCTTGTGCAAAAAATTGAGGCGATAGCTTTAAAAACAAGGCGTTTATTGAGCAAAAACCTCATATTTGACCGATCGTTCCTATGGCAGCTATATGCTATAGTTATCCGATCATGCTGGATTTTACATACAAACTGCCTGCATTTATAAGAAAATTTTCTGCGTTTCAATTTTTTCGATATCGTTTAAACTGAGCCCGCAGTTGGTATTGAAACAGACAGACGGACAGACGGACATGGCTATATGAACTCGTCTCGTCGTGCTGATCATGAATATATATACTTTATATAGTCGGAGATGTCTCCTTCTCTGCGTTGCAAACTTCATGACAAAGTTAATATACTCTTGCAAGAGTATAAAAAGAACACATTGTGTTCGAGATTCAAGATAAGACGACAGCCAACGGACTCACGATGGTGGAAAACCATAGGTTTCGAGTTTTTTTAAGAGCAGACACTGACAAACACAATCAAATGCTTTACTGAAGTCAGTGTACACAACATCGGTTTGGCAGCCGGACGACAAATTTCGATTGACAATCGAGGTGAATTGTAATAAGTTAGATTATCGTTGACCGTTTCTTGAGAAAGCCATGCTGAGACAAATTTAGAAGTAATGGTACAAAGTGCTGTAGCTGTTCCGTAATGATCTGTTCAAATAGTTTAGGAATAGCACTAAGCTTAGCAATGCCTCTGTAATTCGAGATGTCCACCTTACTGCCTTTTTTATAAAGGGGAATAATGTAAGACTCTTTCTAAATTTTGGGGACAACAGAAGAACTTAACGACATGTTAAAATGCCTGGATAATGGAATAAACAACATCTCGGCACAGTGCCTTAAAACGCAACCAGGAATACTATCTGGACCAGCGGTAAAAGATGGTTTCATTAATTTTAAAAATCTAAAAACTGTTTCATTTTCAATAACCGACACATTTATATTATTTCTATCTTTAGATAAAGTAGGGGTAAGTAACGTTTTGGTATGAGTAGTCATTATAGGTGCTTTGGAAAAATTCAGCAAAGAGGTTGGATATCGTTGCATCATCGTTTCCTTCCACACCATTGAATTTCATACATAAAAGAAATGAATTAGAGTTAGAAGTGTATTTAATTATATTAAAACAAATTTTAGAATCGCGATATATATTGGATTTTAATTTAATTAAGTAAAAATCGTAATCTCGTTTATTACATAAAGTGAATCGAGCGAATATCGAGCTTTCGCATAAGAGAGGGAACCGGTTCCCTTATATTTTTTAAATAATCTATTTTTTAAGTTCTTTAGACGAGATAATTCTCTTGAAAACCACGGGGGTTTATTTTGTTGTGAATTAATCTTAACTCTTGGTACGCACAATTTAAATAGTTTATACTTAGTTGCGTTAAAAAACTCTACTGCACCCTCAATGTTATTTATAAAAACGAGATCTAAAATACGATCCTTAGAATTTTGTATGCTATTTATTTGGTTTAAAGATTATTCAAGAAAATAATCAATAAATTCATTACTAGACAAAGGAGATACTATATTTGAATTGTCGGATGCAATCCAAGAAATGTGAGGGAGATTGAAGTCTCCAAAAATCAGTATCGTATCTGAATCCTTAACCAAGTCTAGTACAGATTGAATAGCCTTTATATGATCAGAATAAACTGATGGTTCTGATTGTGGTGGAATGTAGGAGCACGTAGTGAAAACGTGAGTCTTTGCAAGAGTTATTTTAATGCATATTAGCTCAATATCGTCAGTACCTATGAAACAAATTTGTTCCGATGTGTATTGAACGGCAACAGAGATCAGAACTCCACCACCAATTTTGCCAAGACGATCTTTACGAAAAGTAGTAAAGCTGTCACAGAAAAGTTCAGAGTTTAAAACATCAGGGCGAAGCCATGTTTCAACAAAGACAATGATATCAGAAGATAATGAAAAACTTTTTAAATAGAGAGAAGTTAGTTTTTAATTGCTCTTTCTCTGTACATTCTTCTTAATTTACTCCCCTTGAGCACTCTGTACAACTAGACCTAAAAATTTAATTTTGTAATAAAAACGAGTGCAAACCGAAACTTACGGCAGACAAGTCGTCTTATTTCTCCTAAACAATGTTACACCCCCGATCACAGTTTGGCTGAGAAAACACTCTTGGTCTTAACAAACGTTAAGTCCATTCTGGTTAAAAAGTTATCTCCCTGTTTTCCAAATTTGTTGTGTTGCTTGGGCAAATGATCTTCCACTAAAGAACCTTTATAACAATAGCTACTGTTGAAAACTCGTATCTTATTCTACTCTCCATTACATCCAAAGTATTCTATATTGGAGGAATACCAGCTTTTAAATCTGTAGTTATGGAAATGCAACTTGTTCTTTGGCAGAAAAGTGTTTAAAAAATGTTCATAATTTTAAAGCTGCTTACAATTATTCTCATTTCAATCCTTTGTAATCTCTATAATAATATTCGCCAATAAGGTCTTAAGCTTAAAATTACATAATTTTAAAGTGAAAACCATAAAACTTATGCAACTTGTAAAGTATAACATCTTAATCATTTGTTACGATCTATTTTTACATACAGTCGCTCACACCTTAAAAGAATCACTACCTGTTTTGAATTTAAAGGGAATGTAACTTCTGAACGATATTTAAAATCGACTCGAAAAATCGAAGTAGTTGAGGAAGATTTGTAGATTAAAGTATTACATGATGTTCGGCAGCAGATCAAATTTGAATGGTTTTATGCCACGCCCACTCCTTGCTGTCCAACCTGCACCTCCCACTTTTTTAAAACGGTATAAATCAATCTCCTGATAAGATATAATTTCGCCCCACCCCCCTATATTTCCTTCCACAAGTTGTTTTCTAATTGCCATGTCTCCAAAACTAACAAAGGTTTGAAATTATATACAAGCCCAGTAAATATACATCTTCAAAACTGCATATTTCTCCAAGACCAACAAACTCAAATTTTTCGTAAATTCCACACTTTTCGAACGATTTTCTTGACATTTTCAGCACTATTGGAACAGGCGATGTCAGATCAATATTTTTGATTAAAAACATCTATAGGCGCGCGTCAAACTGATTTTTGTACGATGGTATACATACAATTTATGTGTAGTTATGTGTACGGTATGGTGACGCGTGTATATGGAAAAATATTCTGCCACAGCACAGTCGGCTCACAAACTCGGGTGCCGCCCGAAGATGATACTTCAGGTAAAGTGTCGCTCAAGTTTATGCTTCGTCGGCGATTTTCATTTTCATTATTTTCCAGTGCGGACGTACTGGGAAACATTTATAGTCGCGTGTGAAACTGATTGTTGCCGTGGCAAAAATCATATCTCCTAAACAAATAAACTCAATTGCATGGAATAAATTGTATTGAAAAGGGAATTCTTTAAGCTTTAAACTAAGGCATTGTTCAATGCGCTACGATATCTGCGAATGGCCTAATATGTTGTTAAATTTGAAGTTTTTTGCCGGTGCAGTATTAGCATTACAAAATTACTAGTTTTCCATAGTTACATGAAACTTAGACATTTGCGACTATACAAAGAATCTATATTCTTGATCAGCATGACAAGACGAGCTTATATAACCGTTTATATGACAGTGCGAATCTGAATTTTCATGAATTCCTCCCACAGTTTCGAAGTTATGGAGTTGAAATTTCGCACACTTTTTTTTTTCTGTGCGATCAACTCATATATCCGAACTGGCATGATCGCACCACTGAAACTGGTAGCCCCCATACGAAAAGAATAAGAAAAGAGAACGATTTTTTTCAAGATAGGGGCTGAAATTAAAATACAAGTTACTACTACTACTAGTAACATACTAAGAAGGCTGGCACCCAAGCCAAATGCCTATAAGTATGAGTGAGATCGGACCACTGGAACTGGTACTTGCCATACAAAATGAAGAAAACTAAGACATTTTATCCCGTTTCTTCCGCCTAATATCAATTTTACCCACCAACTGCATTGCCAAACATAACATCATTAAGGTAAAGGAATATATTGGAGGATAGCATAGTTTACTATTTTTTAATTCATATGTTAAATCACAGAATATAACTAATTAATACATACCATTACGGATCATGCCACACGCAACGGATCGTAACTACATTTACGATAGGTTGGCATGCCCTGTAATACATACAAGCACTTATTTATAATATTGGATATGAAATAGACGCGGTCTTGAATTCATTAAAAAATAAAAAGTGAACGGACAATATTGGAAATCATTCGGCAGTATTATTTGTGGGTCAAACATTTGGTGACCGTGGCAGGACGGAAATCGGCCGTTCTTTGGAAAATTTGACATTGGTTTTTTTTTTTGAAAGTGAACTGCATTGGACTCGGGGTCAACATATCGCCGGTAAGCGCAACTTAAGCTCCAGGAGGAATATCATCGTGATTGAACATCGTCAATCTACGTGAGTGCGTCAAGAAACCATCACATGATTCGTACAGCTGAACAAAGTCTCAATTGGAGGATTATATCAGCACAAGACGTACTAACCTTGAACAACAACAGCTTTCAAATGAAGACAGGTATCCAAACGGTAAGCTTGTACATGAAATTAAACCGCATACAAACATGTATACCAACGTAACTAAGAAAGTGACATTGATACATACTCAGATGCAGTTGTATGGGCGCTTATATACACATCAGACTGAACAGCTATTCTTTGATTTTAACTTGAACTTAAATTTGGCCTTCTGGCACAGAAAACAGAGATTCTGACATGAGTTCTTGTAAGACCTCGTTTTACTTAATCGTTCTGTGTTTCTATTTTACATTAATTTCGCGTAAATCATCGCGTTAAATTCACGGCACTTTTGCTAACGAGTGTAAATCGCTGTAAACAGTTGGCTGCATTTAAACTACAGCGTTCAACTATGAGACAGAATATTCTAAAAGTTAAAAGCAGAGTCGAAGCAGATACGACGCACAGTGGGGCCTTCTGAGTTTTTCCATTGCAACAATCATATCTTCTGAACGAATAAATTTAATTGCATGAAATAAGTTTTGTTTAAAAGTGAATTGCTTAAGCTTTAAAACAAGCCAACGTAATAATACGCTACAATGTCTGGGAGCGGCGTAGTAGGTTGTCAAAGTCAGAATTTGTTTTCGGTGCAGCTTTAGTGTCAGAAAATGGCTAGTTTTCCATTTTTTATAAACTTAGGAATTTGCGAGTGTGCACAGTATATATATTCTTCATCGGTATGACAAGACGAGTTGATATAGCCATGTCCGTCCGTCCGTCTGTATGTCTATCAGTATTTATACAATATTTCCCACAATTTTGAAGTTATCGACCTGAAATTTTGCACAGAGTCTTCTTTTCTGTGCGATCAACTCATATGTCGGAATCGGCATGATCGGACTATTGGAACTGGTAGCCTCGTTACGAAAAGAAGAAGAAAAATGAACAAAACTTGATTTGTTGTATGAAAAACTTTTTTATTTTTGAAGATAGAGGGCGGAAATTTCACAACTAGAAGTTTAAGGTACCCAGACCAAATGTCTGAAAGTTTCATTGAGATCGAACTACTGGAACTGGTACCTGCCATACGAAATGAAGAAGAAAAGAGAAGCAAATTTAGTCGTTGTATGAAAAATTTCTTTCTTTCTCAACATAGAAGGCTAAAATTCAAAATGTAGTCTTTTAACGTACCCAAGTAATATGCACATTATTATCATTGAGATCGGACCACTGAAACTGCCACCTGCCATACAAAATGAAGATCCATTTATAACCACCTGCTTTGCATAATGTAACTAGTTGCTTCCAATAACAAAATATGTTCATTATACTCTTCACGCAGTATTATAACTTTGTCCTGAAGTTTGTAACAGCAAGAAGGAGGGGAGGGGGACTCCATAAAGTAGATATATTCTTGATCAGCTCGACAAGACGAGTTGATATAGTCATGTCCGTCTGTCCGTCTGTCTGTGAATATCCTATCTCCTCCCACAGTTTTGAAGATATCGAGCTGAAATTTTGCAGGGAGTCTTCTCTAATGTGTGGTCAAATCATTGGTCGGAACCGGCCATATCGGATTATTGGAACTGGTAGCCCCCATACGAAATGAAGAAGAAAAACAAATTTTAATCGTTATATGGAAAACTTTTTTGTTTTAAAAGATAGAGAGCTGAAATTTCAAACTTAGTAGTTTAATATAGTCCCACATAATGCCTGAAAGTTTCATTGAGATCGGGCAACTAGAACTGGTACCTGCCATACAAAATGAAGAAGAGGAAGAGAAGCAATATTCACGTCGTTGTATGGAAAACTTTTTTGTTTCCTAACCATTTGTCATGAAACTTCACAGTTATGTTCTTGGGGAAGCATTAAAACTATTTTGACAAAAATGGGCATGGTTACGCCCACTTTTACCAAAAATCAATAATTTGCATATCTCCGGTACCCAATGAGCAAAAACAATAAGATGAATGAGCAAACAATCTTAATAATAAGATGAACAGAAAGAATATTCAGTCAAAATAATGCGCGTGACATAAGAAATGGCGTGAAGAGTATCTAAATTTCATCCTTGCTGAAGTTAGCGTCCTTACTTGTTGCAAAATTTCATTTGTTTATATTTAAGATGCAAAAACCACTTTTTTGACCGATCATTCCTATGGCAGCTATATGCTATAGAGATCCTATCAAGCTGATCTTTACACACAAGCTGCCTGCAATAATAAGAAAATTTTCTGCGATAAAATTTTTTCGATATCGTTAAAACTGAGCTCGCAGTTGGTATTGAAACAGACAAACGGACAAACAGACGGACATGGCTATATGAATTCGTCTCGTCGTTCTGATTAAGAATATATACACTTTGTATGGTCGGAGATGTCTCCTCCTCTGCGTTGCAAACTCCATGGCAAAGTTAGTATACTCTTTCAAGAGTAAAACCAGTAAGGACGCTATAGTCGAGTATACTCGACAATATCATACCCTGCACACTTGGTCGCCTACCACTTCTACAATAAAATATTGGTCTTACGTCGCTAAATCAAATAGGGTTCAAAGTATAAAGAAAATCGATCAAAAAATATGAAATTTTCGAAAAGTTTGAGTTTCTAGGTCTTTGTGGGCTAGCCACCATAAAGAAGGGAATTTTATGGTATGCTAAAAAAAAAAGTAAGGACTCTATCTTCGGTCTTGCCATGCCCATTTTCTGGATTGAATTTCTCTCTATCTTAATATCCTATACACTAATTTTCATTGTTTTAGCTCATTGCATCCTCAAATCTGCAAATTATCAATTTCTGCTATAGGTAGGCGTAGCCATGCCCAATTTTTGATAAAAGTAGATTTATGTTTCTGTAAGACAATAAGTGTGAAGTTTCAAGTCAATTGATTAAAAAACAAACCAGTAAGGGCGGTATAGTTGAGTATTCTCAACTTTATAATACCCTGTACACACACCTATGTTTATAACACGTTAAACTTCCGCAGACAGCAAAAGCAGTGTACCACGATGTGGTTTGTGTCTTTGGTAATGTAAGGCTGGGCTCACAGTGCAATGTTGCCATTAGATAGCGCTTTAGTACGGATTTTGTTACAAAGCATTGCTGCAAAATTTTAGTGTGTTGGTCTTTGCATGGAAAGTGGTAGTTTGTTGTATGCAGTTTGAAAAAGGTACGTTAACTGAGTTTGCATACAAAATTTCAGCATTGTATTCTTTATACTTTAGGAGATACAGCAATTTTAAGAAAAAAATGACCTTTTGTTGTGCTCGATGGGCGGGAAGGAATGGGCGTGGCAAAAATTCCTTCAAACTTGATCTAGTGTTCTAGTTCTAGTCTATCTTCCAAATTTCAAGTCTCTAGCTTTAATAGTTTTCGCAGTGTTAAGTACGGTTTATGTTACAAATAGGATAAAGCAGTGTTCAAAGCGCAATTTATGTCAAATTTCAACTTGTTTGTCTTTGCGTTGTCACAGAGCGTTAAAAATGAAAGTTTGTGGTATGCAGTTTTATAAAGGTATGTTTACTGATTTTGCATACAAAATTTCAGCATTGTATCTATTATAGTTTAGGAGATGCAGCAATTTTAAGAAAACAACTTTTTGAGGGGAAACGAAGGGGAGGGGGAAAAAATGTGGTATGTAGTTTTGTAGAGCTTTACTTACTGAGTCTACATACTCATTTTCACGTTTCTAACTCATCAGGTTTTCGAGCTACAGCCTTTTGAAAAAATGGGTGGTGCTCGATGGGCGGGAAGGAGTGGGCGTGACAAAAATTCCTTCAAACTTGATCTAGCGTTTGACCTCACGAGTCTATCCTCCAAATTTCAAGTCTCTAGCTCTTATATTTTTCGAGAACCATTGGTGAGGACGGACGGACGGACGGACAGACATGGCTATATCAATTCCTCTTGTCATCCTGATCAAGAATATGTATACTTTATAGGGTCCCCCTCCCCTTCTTCTATACGTTACATACAAACCGTCTCAAACAAACTTAATATACCCTGATACACAGTGTGTGTACAGGGTATACAAACGTTTTTCATTCAATGACGTAAACTTGTTTTTTTTCCTCTAATCAATGATTTATGGTAATAAAATTGGAAGATCTGTGCAACATTTCAGGTCGATGATTTCAAAACAATAACAAGGAAAATTTAGGTGTCTGAGAAATTCATATATTACTAGGGAATACAATCCCGGGAATATTTTTCAATCCCGGGATTACGGGATTTATGAAAATCAATCCCGGGATCCCGGGATAATCCCGGGATTGAAGTATGTGGCTTCTAATTGGGTTGAAATAAAAAAAAAATTCAGTTATGTCTTAAATTTTTATTAATAAAATGAAATAGGAAACGAAGTAGGCATTACGATGTAAAAAAGTAAAGAATTATTGTATATTGTATGCCTCGCAAACACATTTTTGTTCGGCTTGAAAATTTTACACGGATTCTTCTTTGGGTGCTCATACTTTCAACCCAGTTGAAATGTCAGAATTGGCCGAAAAATATCAGCCCATTTAAGATTTCGTTTTCCACTCTATGTTATGTATAGATTACTAATTGTGAACATCAAGCCTGCTTCGTATTTTATTGCCAATGTAATCAGCAGCTGAAAATGCTCGTTGCAGAAATTCATAACCCATAATTCCATTTGTACTTCAGGTGATTATTTAGAAGCAGAATAAATATTCATTTTCAACAGTTCCAAAAAGTCGAAATGGTGTAAATTCAACATTTTATCACTTTTGCTCTCCGACTTAAGCAAATGAAGCATTTTGGCAATCCCGAAAAATCCCGGGATTAGCTAACTTCAGTCCCGGGATTTTCGGGATCAAAAAACGACCGGGATCCCGGGATTGTATTCCCTACATATATTACTAACTAACTTTATCTATCTATTTTCGAAGATTGAAAAGTACTTTCGAATCAAATTGTTGGAATAATCTTCAAATTATAATTAATGTGAAGTTGCATTTTAAATGGATAAAAAAATTCGTAAAAATGATAAATTTTATGAAAATATGTATGTACCAACCATATTATTTGGGCAAGTTGGAATGCGAACATTTTTGTATGCATAAATGCGAAGAAGAAGAATTAATTCAAATGTGCAGAGTGTCTCCCGAAGAACAGAGTCAAGTTAACTACCAATGCTCCAATGTGTGGAATCTACTTGACTTTATTTATTGCATATATAATTTATTATTAGTGTTCACTTTTGAAAAATTTTGAATTTGTAAATTAAATGTTTTCATTTGCTAATCATTGCAAAATTGAACGGGCTTCAATTGGGAGGACGCGAATTGGAGATGAATTCGCGGCTCATATATTATGAAGCTGATTAGTGACGCACAGAGATAGATTCAGCTGGCAAAAATCAAAAATTTCATGAAAGCTTTCGATAAAACAAATAGTATATGTGTCTGATAGATAATTTTCCAGAGATTAAGAATATATTAACCTTAAAGAAATCGGAATTATAGTTTGAAAGCTATCGCCAGTCAAAGTTGACACTTTTTTAAACTTTTAATAACAAAATCAATTTTTTAAAAATTCGTCATTTTTGAGTTGGAATAGCAACGCAATTATAACAAGAATCATTATCGAATTAATTTATTTTATTAGGTAGCCCTATTATAGTGTTATAATATAAACATTAAGCCTTTGGCAGTTGCAGTTTTTTGAAGGGAGCTGTTTTTCGAACTATCTATTTTTTGGGTATTTTGTAACTTTAGTGGACAATTAAAAAAAACCTCATTTTATGTCATCTTCCAAATTTTAAGTATATGTTGTTTATATATTCCTTTACCTAATTAAAAAGGGGGGGTAAAATTTCTTAATTTCCTACATTTTGTATGGCAGGTGCCAGTTCCAGTGGTTCGATCACAATGATACTTATAGGCAATTGGCCTGAGTACGTAGGAAGACCACCTTTTAAATTTCAGCCTCAGAAAATCAAAAAAGTTTTCCATACAACGACATAAATCTGCATCTCTTCCTCTTTCTTCCACTTTCAGGCATTGTGTCGGACTTTGTGAAAATTCTAAGTTTCAGCCCTCTATCTCAAAAAACAAAAAAGTTTTCTATACAACGAATCAAGTTTTGTTCACTTTTCTTCTTCTTTTCGTATGGGGGCTACCAGTTCCAGTGGTCCGATATGGCTGGATCCGACAAATGAGTTGACTGCACAAATAAGAAGTCTCTGTGCAAAATTTCAGCTCGATATTTTCAAAACTGTGGGAGGAGATTGTATAAATACAGATATGCTGACAGACGGACGGACGCACATGGCTATATCAACTCGTCTTGTCATACTGATCAAGAATATATATAGTTTGTACAGTCGCAAATTTTTAAGTTTGTAAAAAAATGAAAAACTACTGAATTTTTGACGCTAATACTGCACCGGAAACAAATTCTTACTTTGACAACATACTATGCCGCTCCCAGATATCGTATTGAATGATGGCTTATTTCAAAGCTTAAGGAATTCACTTTTAAACAAAACATATTTCATTCAATTATCTTTATTCGTTCAGAAGATATGATTTTTGCTGGGGCCTTATATTGTCAAGTATGCTCGACTGTATCGCCCTTACTGGTTTTTGTTAAAAAGTAAGTTTTAAGAAAGTTAAAGCTAAAACTTTTAGCAACAGGGACTTCTTCGTTAAATATGAGGATGCTAAATCATGTAACCACTTTTAGGTGCCGGCGTCCCTCAAAGCAGTGTCCCAGCTCCTGTGCTATTTACACTCTTCACTACTCGCTGACTCCAACTCTTGCATTCTAGCAACTTATCCAGATGACACAGTGATTCATTGTCCAAACAAGTCTCCAACAATTTCATCCCAACTGCAGTCCAGCTTAAATTGCCTGGAGGCATGGTGCACAAGATGGAACATTAAGACTAACCCAAGTAAATCACAACTGTGCACATTCATACTAAGAAGAGATCCTACCCCTGCTATCATTCTAAGTGGCTTTGCGATCACACAATGCACAGTTATGAAATACTTGGGTTTCCATCTTGATAAGCGCCCGTTATGGAAGAAACAACTGGAAAGTTGGAAAGTTTGGAAAACAAACTTTTAATTTGCAAACAGGTTGTCGTTCATTTAAAACAAGGCTCTCAGGACAATTACTAACACTCCATGGTATGTCAGAAATCTAACGTTACACATTGACATGAAAGTACATTTAGTCCTCAAGGAAATTTATTTTCATAGCAGTCGATGCGATAAACTTTTCTGTCATCCTGACAGAATCGTTGTATGGAAAACTGTTTTGGTTTTGAAAGATAGATATACATTAAGCATAGTAGTTTCACATAGTCCGACATAATGCCTGAAAATTTTATTGAGATCGGACCACTGGAACTGGTACCTGCCATTCAAAATGAAGAAGAGGAAGAGAAGCAAGATTTAACGTCGTTGTATGGAAAAAAAATGGGCATGGTTACGTCCACTTATAGCAAAAATCAATAATTTGCATATCTTCGGTACCCAATGAGCAAAAACAATGAAAATTGGTATATAGGCTAATAAGATGAAGAGAAAATATATTCAGTCAAAAAATTGGGCGTGGTAGAGTATCTAAGCTTCAGCCTTGCTGAAGCAAGCGTTCTTACTTTTTTTTTTAACTTTTTTTAGTTTTACGACCATAACTTTCTTAAAACTTATTTTTTATTAAAAAAATGGCGTATCATTTTAAAGATTATAATTCAATCTACAAATCTTCTATAAATACTTTGTTGATTTTTCTTTTCGTTCAGAAGTTATATTCACTTAAAACTCAAAACAGGTAGTGGTTCTTTTAAGCTGTGAGCGACTATAACTTGTCGATCCCATTTTATCTGTAATTTGTAAAAAAAAGTTTGAAAAATACTTGTTGAAGTTCACTCTATCCAGTTGTAGTTACTTCTGGTGTTCTCAAGTAGGATATCGTGATCCATTATTGTTATAATGCTGATGATGTCAAACCCTTTGTACCGTGAAATTATAATATTTTGCATATAAGACTTTAGTTAAAGTTAACCTCACTACACTCCTGGTGTTGCATAATCGTTTACAGTTCAACTGTGCTAAATGCATGTACATATATGATGATATAGACATAAAATAATTTTCTGTCTGCTTCTATATATTTAGTCTAAATCCGTCCGTCGTCTAAAATGTTTGTCCAAAAAAATCTGAAAATTTTATTTCCATGTGTATTGGCTTTCAAAACTGTATTTTTCTTAACACCTGACGCGATGATCCCATTTAATCCAATTAATATATTTGTTTTTGTTTTTATAGGGTACCACACACTCTGAACAAGAATCGTGATAATATTCGTTTCAAGGCGAAAAACCATAATCCACAACGGTAGCATTCGACAGAACTCGAGAATTTTCACTTTTCTAGACCAATTAGTTTTGAAACTATACCATTTTTCTATTAAGGCTACATGTAGGCGTTTACACTCCCATAATATAAATAAAACTTATAATACCCTATCCCAATAACATATATTCCAAAACTCACAGTTGAATTTGTACAATCTGGTTCTATAGATAGATAAATAGACTCCAAAATTTACATTCCTTACTCAAAAGACAACCGAGAAAATAAGACAATTGCATTTGTTATACCCGAGCAATTTTTAGTTCTTTGTCCCACACTATCAAATGAAAAGGGGAAGAGCGTCCACAGAATAAAGTTGATCTGAGTAATCAATAGCATAATCAAGGTGTGAATAATTTTGGGTCTATTAATTATAGTTTCAAAGATCGATGCGTTTATACGGACAGATGAATGGACTATGAGACGAACATGGCTAAATTGACTTCACTTTCAATACTGATCAAGAATAAATCAAGAAAAATAATGATAAACTCATATGAGTTTTCAAGAATTTTAAAGCAAAAAGGGAAAAATACTTAGTTATAATTAAATCCAAATTCGCCAAGCAACAATTATAATTTTCATTGATGAAAACCCATAAATATGTAAATAATCTTATTGTGTGATAAAACGGTGACAATCGAATTTCAAATATTAAGTACCTTTGATAACGTGTCGATATTGGAGATAAGTAAAAAAGACTAAAATTAAAAACCTAAGCTATTCTAAGAAAAAACTCGAATGAGTGTGTAAGTCAAAAATAAAACGAAAATCAAATTATTTGGGATCTAACTAAAACAAATATACTATTAACAACTAAGCAATATAACAGCTCTGTTACGAGGGATATTTAAAGAGTTTTCGATAATGCATGAAACAAGTTGACTATAATTATGCGAAGATTTAATACTATTCAACAGTAAGGAAGTGCAGTCGAGAGTCGACTTCGACATACCCTGTACCTTCAATTTGTAACGGCTGTTTTAACTACAAATAGAGTAGAGTTAGAAAAAATATTAAAACTTTTTTTTTTGTGAAGTTTACAGCTTTTTAAAGATGAAACTTTTTAATAATCTTCAGGTTAGTGAATAGTATTATAAGTTTGTGCTGAAGTGTGTAACAGATCGAAATATTCATTTCCGACTATACAAAGTATATATAATTTTGATCAGGACGACAAGACGAGTTGATTTAGCCATGTCCGTCTGTCTGTATATATACGATATCCTCCCACAGTTTTGAAGATATCAAGCTGAAATTTTGCATCGAGACTTCTTATTTGTGCGATCAACTCATTTGTCGGATCCAGCCATATTGGACCATTGGAACTGGCAGCCCCCATACGAAAAGAAGAAGAAAAATGAAAAAAATTTGAATCGTTGTATGGAAAACTTTTTTGTTTTGTAAGATAGAGGGCTGAAATATAGTAGTTTTAAGAAGTCCCACTAAATGCCTTAAAGTTTCATTGATATTGGAAAACTGGAACTGGTAGCTCCCTTATGAGAAGATAAAGAAAACTTGAATCGCTGTATGGAAAACTTTTTTTGTTTTTTAACCAATTGACTTGAAACTTTACAGTTATGTTCTTAGGGAGGAATGATAACTATTTTGACCAAAAGTGGGCATGGCTACGCCCACTTATAGCGAAACTTGACCCGTTATATGGAAAACTTTTTGGTTTTTTAACCAATTGACTTGAAACTTTGCAGTTATGTTTTTAGGGAGGAATGAAAACTATTTTGACCAAAAGTGGGCATGGCTACGCCGACATCTAGCGAAACTTGACCCGTTGTATGGACAACTTTTTTGTTTTTTAACCAATTGACTTGAAACCTTACTGTTATGTTCCTAAGGAAGAATGAAAACTATACCCGCTATTTCTGTTCAGTATCCTTAACTTTACCTAAGTATAAAATTTCAGCTTCCTAAGTTAATTTTAACCCGTGCCGACTGAGCCCTGAAGTTTTATGAAAAAAAATTTTAGAGGTTTATTTAAATACAACGTGGGGACAGCAAATAATTAAATTTTAATTGAAAATTATTGAAAAGACAAATTTAAGTATTGCGTTTTATTACCAAAGAGATAAACTTTATATAATGCTAACCAGGATACTTCCTTTTCAAGGTATCTTTTTTACAATTTGATTTGAGCTTTAACTCATTTTATATCACTTCGCGGATATTAAAAAATAAAACTGCGAGAACTTGGCGGATAGATGGCAACTTAACACCCGTTATTTGTGTTTTTACAATTCAGTGAAAACAAAAACTTGGAGGGAGATACGACTTTATGTCTACTATTTTCGGAATTAGCACACCAAACTACATAGGAATTAATTGCAATTATTGAAAAAGTTTTTACAAACGGCAGTTTTGTCGGCCTCTATAATCGATAGTATTTCAAAAACTGAGCAACACAAACGAAAACCTTTTTTATATTTTTCTGGAGTAAGTTAAACATTTTTTTAAAATAATATTATATTAATTATTATTTTTTTTGCTGGTCTGCGCTCATTAAGTCCTGCATCCTAAAGGCGTCTTCGTACTGTTCGAGTGCTAATATCGACTCCTTCCGACTGAACAAACTCGCATCTTACATCTTTTGCAGTTTTGAAGTTAGCCAGAATACGATCTTCTGGTCGTAGGTCTTCTTCTTTCTTCCTGTCCCGGGGTTTCGCTTCAGAGTTCCAGTTTTCTCAAAATTCTTTAAGAAGATTTACTGAAGTCAACATTAGGGCTTATATTACGGAGGCTTACATTTTCTGATCCCAAGACCAATATGGCTTTAGTTACTTTCGACATGTTTCACGTCTTTTCTTTTTCACATCAACAGCTTAGCGAACACAAAACAATAATAGATATCATAATAAAAGTCTAAACCGTTTTAAGCCTTTTTTTTTACATCTTTCACGCCGCTTTAAAGTTTGCATATAGAGGCCCTACGTAGGTATCCGGATTTCCTTGTCGGTACTGTAGTCGGATCGGTACTGCCACGTCCTTAATTAAAAAGAATATGTGTATCTGTCATTTTCCTAACAAGTTTTGTTCAAAATTTTAAGAAACTTGTGGTTTACTAAAATTTAAGCTTAATGAATTTTTGTGGTGTATTTCCTGATATGCAGTTTTAAACAGTTAAGCTTGCATAATATGTTTTAAGTTCATAGTTTGTATAGTTTGCGAGAATTAAAATTTTTTAATATAATTATTATGTACGGTATAGGGGATTATTCTAGACAAAATAATACCATGCATACGTGGGAGTCAGTGCCACGCCCTAAATCTAAAAAAAACCAGTAAGGACGCTATCTTCAGCAAGGCTGAAGCTATAATACTTTTCTCTTATTAGATAAGACATATTTTCGTCTGATAAGGTACTTCATTTTCAATGATTTCAAGGATATTTTAGTTTTAATCAAAAAAATTTTATTTCTTACGACTTTTCGTAAAATATGTTAATGCCATCTGAAAGAGGAACAGATAAGCTTCCCATCGAGCTCTTAGTCGAAGAATTCGGTTGAAGGATGCAAGAGTTATTAGCATAAAACTAATCGGTGGTCAACACGATTCCGTCCTACTGCCGACTCTTTTCGCAAAGTACTTTTCTATAATTCTAGTATTTAATGGGAAAAAATAAAACGAATTTTTTGTCTATGTAAAAAACTATTAATTCTGAATAAAATGCCGCCCATTTATGCAATTAAAAAAATTTAAATGTCTCTTTTTAGATAAGGTATATTTTTGTCTGATAAGGTACGTCTCCTTCAATGATTTCGAGGATATTTAAGTTTTGATGCAAGAATTATTAGCTAAAAACTAATCAGTGGTCAACACGATTCCGTCCTACGGCCGATTCATTTCGCAAAGTACTTTTCTATAATTCTAGTATTTAATGGGAAGAAATAAAACGAATTTTTTGTCCATATAAAAAAGTATTTATTTTGAATAAAATGCCGCCCATTTATGCAATTAAAAAAATTTAAATGTCTCTTATTAGATAAGGCATACTTTCGTCTGATAAGGTACTTCATTTTCAATGATTTCAAGAATATTTTAGTTTTAATCACAAAAATTTTATTTCTTACGACTTTTCGTAAAATATGTTAATTCCATCTGAAAGAGGAACAGATAAGCTTTCCATCGAGCTTTTAGTCGAAGAAGTCAGTCGAAGGACGCAAGAGTTATTTGCGAAAAACTATTCGGTGGTCAAAACGATTCCGTTCTACAGCCGATTCTTTTCCCAAAGTACTTTTCAATAATTCTGTCCATGTAAAAAACTATTAATTCTGAATAAAATGCCACCCATTTATGCAATTAAAAAAATTTAAATGTCTCTTATTAGATAAGGCAGATTTTCGTCTGATAAGGTACTTCTTCTTCAAAGATTTCGAGGATATTTTAGTTTTAATCAAAAAAATTTTATTTCTTACGACTTTTCGTAAAATATGTTAATGCCATCTGAAAGAGGAACAGATAAGCTTTCCATCGAGCTCTTAGTCGAAGAATTCGGTTGAAGGATGCAAGAGTTATTAGCAAAAAACTATTCGGTGGTCAAAACGATTCCGTTCTACAGCCGATTCTTTTCCCAAAGTACTTTTCAATAATTCTGTCCATGTAAAAAACTATTAATTCTGAATAAAATGCCACCCATTTATGCAATTAAAAAAATTTAAATGTCTCTTATTAGATAAGGCAGATTGTCGTCTGATAAGGTACTTCTTCTTCAAAGATTTCGAGGATATTTTAGTTTTAATCAAAAAAATTTTATTTCTTACGACTTTTCGTAAAATATGTTAATGCCATCTGAAAGAGGAACACATAAGCTTTCCATCGAGCTCTTAGTCGAAGAAGTTGATCGAAGCATGCAAGAGTTATAAGCAAAAAACTAATCGGTGGTCAACACGATTCCGTCCTACTGCCGATTCTCCTCGCAAAGTACTTTTCTATAATTCTAGTATTTAATGGTAAAAAATTAAACGAATTTTTTGTCCATGTAAAAATCTATTAATTCTGAATAAAATGCCGCCCATTTATGCAATTAAAACCAGTAAGGACGCTATCTTCAGCAAGGCTGAAGCTATAATACTTTTCATTTTGTGTCACTATAAAAAAAACTAAATGAATAGTTTTCATGCCTCCCTAACAACATAACTGTAATGTTTCAAGTCAATTCGTTAAAAAAGAAAAAATTTTTCCATACAACGGTTCAAGTTTTGCGATAAGTGGGCGTTGCCATGTCCACATTTGGTCAAAATAGTTTTTATTCCTCCCTAAGAACATAACAGTAAAGTTTCAAGTCAATTGGTTAAAAAACAAAAAAGTTTTCCATACAACGGGTCAATTTTCGCTATAAGTGGGCGTGGCTACGCCTGGCTACGCCCACTTTTGGTCAAAATAGTTTTCATTCCTCTCTAAGAACATAACTGTAAAGTTTCAAGTCAATTGGTTAAAAAACAAAAAAGTTTTCCATACAACGGGTAAATTTTCGCTATAAGTGGGCGTGCCTACGCGTGGTTACGCCCACTTTTGGTCAAAATAGATTTCATTCCTCCCTAAGAACATAACTTTAAAATTTCAAGTCAATTGGTTAAGAAACAAAAAAGTTTTCCATACAACGACGTGAATATTCCTTCTCTTCCTCTTCTTCATTTTGTATGGGAGCTACCAGTTCCAGATGTCCAATCTCAATGAAACTTTCAGGCATGTAGTCGGACCATGTAAAACTACTATGTTTAAAATTTCAGCATTCTATTGTACAAAACAAAAAAGTTTTCCATACAACGATTCAAGTTTTGTTCACTATTCTTCTTCTTTTCGCATGGCATGGCATGGTTCCAATAATCCGATCATGCTGGTTCCGACGAATGATTCATCGTAATAAATTCTAAGACTCTGTGCAAAGTTTCAGCTCGATAGCTTCAAAACTGAGGGACTAGTTTGCATACATACAGACAGACAGACAGACAGACAGACAGACGGACAGACGGACATGGCTAAATCAACTCGTCTTGTCGTCCTGATCAAGAATATATATACTTTATATAGTCGGAAATTAATATTTCGATCTGTTACAAACTCCGTGACAAAGTTAATATACTATTTCACATAAGTGAAAAGTATAAAAACAGTAAGGGCGGCATAGTTGAGTATTCTCAACTATATAATACCCTATACACACAACTATGTTTATAACACGTTAAACTTTCGCCAGCAAAAGCAGTGTACCACGACATGAATTCTGTATATGAATTGTGTTATACGAATCGTTGGTAAGGTAAGGCAGGGCTCACAGTGCAATGTTGCCATTAGACGGCACTTTAACGGATTTTGTTACAAGGCATTGCTGCAAAATTTCAGTTTGTTGGTCTTTGCGGGGAAAGTGGTAGTTTGTTGTATGCAGTTTTAAAATGGTATGTTAATTAAGTTTGCATACAAAATTTAAACATTGTATCTTTTATGCTTTAGGAGATACAGCAATTTTAAGAAAAAAAACCAGTAAAGGAGCTATTTTGAGCTTTGCTGAAACTTACATCTATACTATTCCAAGCATTTTTTCAAGTATTCTTATTGGAAAATTCTATCTAATTTTTTTATCAAATACATTGCAATCATTCTACACTTCATTTTGCGATCTTCTATCCCGTCGGCTTACAGAGTAATCACATTTTTAAGTTTTTCTCCATATGGGCGGTGCCACGCCCTTATATCCGATTCTTATGAAACTTTGGAATTTGGTCATGGATTCATAAAAACTCGTATCTTTGCAGATACGTTCTGTGAGAACAAAAAAGTTTTTCTAACAAAAACCTAATTTTTTCAAGTCTCTTGCTCTTATAGTTTTCGAGAACCATTGGTGAGGACGGACGGACGAACGGACAGACTGGGCTATATCAATTCGTCTTATCATCCTGATCAAGAATATATGTACTTTATAGGGTGCCCCTCTCCTCCTTCTATGCGTTACATACAAACCGTCTCAAACACACAGTCTGTGTTCAGGGTAGAAACAGTAAGAGCGGTATAATCGAGTACACTCGACAATATAATACCCTGCACACATAGTTTACGGTTCGCCACACCCCAAAACAAAAAAAAATGTTGATCTGACATCGCCCGATCAAATAGTGTTCAAAACATCAAGTAAATTGATAAAAAAAAGTGGAATTTACAATTACAGTATGTGTACAGGGTATCAAAATCGTATATTCGATTTAAAAAAAAATTGGGACTTACGAAAAATTTGAGTTTGAAAGTCTTTGAGGGAGAACTACGTAAGATAGAGGTATTTTATGGTATGCAGTTTTAAAAATGTACATAAACATATGTACTGTACTGAGCCTGCATACGAAATTTCATATATCCTTGATCAGGATGACAAAAAATGTCGATCTAGCCATGACCAATAGTTCTCGGAAACTATAATATCTAGAGACTTTAAATTTGGAAGATAAACTCGTGTAGTCACACACTACTTCAAGTTTGATGGAATTTTTACTTCGTCACCCCTTTTAAAAAGGTTATAGCTCAAATATAAGATGTGATTGAAATGGGTTTTAACAATTTTCTTTCATTCTGACGTGCTGACGGATATTTTCCACGTCCAAGAAAGTGTCATTTCCTATTTTCGATACAATTAACGACAATGTTGAAGATGATTTATTAGAGGGTATTATTTAAAAGTACACTTAAGCGCTATAACCAACCATGTACAACAAAGAACACTGCTTTGTGGCGGAGAGGAAATAGGTGAATTGCGAAAAAGAGGCTGAGGAACTAAAGCTAAAAACTTAAACTAATAAAACAAAAACCAGTAAGGACGCTATCTTCAGCAAGGCTGAGGTTATAATACTTTTCACGTTGTGTCACTATAAAAAAAAAAGTAAATGAATAGTTGCGATAAGTGGGCGTAGCCATGCCCATTTTTGATCAAAATAATTTTCATTCCTCCCTAAGAATATATATAACTGAAATGTTTCAAGTCAATTAATTAAAAACAAAAAAGTTTTCAATACAACGGGTCAAGTTTAGCTATAAGTGGGTGTGGCCAGGCCCACTTGTGGTCAAAATAGTTTTCATTCCTCCCTAAGAACATAACTGTAAAGTTTCAAGTCAATTGGTTAAAAAACCAGTAAGGGAGCTATTTTCAGCTTTGCTGAAACTTATATACTCTTGCAAGCATTTTCTCAAGTATTCTTATTGGAAAATATGTTTTATAGTTTTTCCAATAAGAATCATATACTTTTATAAAGATATAGGGGCGTGGCCCCGCCCATTTTCAAATTTTTTTAACAAAAACATTGCAATCATGGTACACTTTATTTTGCGATTTTATATCTCGTCGGCTTACAGAGAAATCACATTTTTAAGTTTTTCTCTATATGGGCGGTGCCACGCCCTTATGTCCGATTTGTACGAAATTTTGGAATATGGTCAAGGATGTATAAAAACGCGTAACTGCAAAGTTTTATCCGTTTAGATTTAAGAACAAAAAAGTTTTTCTAACAAAAACCGAATTTTTGACCGATTGTTCCTATGGGAGCTATATCCTATATTTATCCGATCTCCACCAATTTTGGAGTGTGTTTTAATTTACGTCCAAGATGTTCTTGTGCAAAAAATTGAGGCGATAGCTTTAAAAACAAGGCGTTTATTGAGCAAAAACCTCATATTTGACCGATCGTTCCTATGGCTGCTATATGCTATAGTTATCCGATCATGCTGGATTTTACATAAAAACTGCCTGCATTTATAAGAAAATTTTCTGCATTACAATTTTTTCGATATCGTTTAAACTGAACCCACAGTTGGTATTGAAACAGACAGACGGACAGACGGACATGGCTATATGAACTCGTCTCGTCGTGCTGATCATGAATATATATACTTTATATAGTCGGAGATGTCTCCTTCTCTGCGTTGCAAACTTCATGACAAAGTTAATATACTCTTGCAAGAGTATAACAAAAAAGGTTTCCATACAACGGTTCAAGTTTTGGTATAATTGGGCGTAGCCATGCCCTCTTTTGGTCAAAATAGGTTTCATTCCTCCCTAAGAACATAACTGTAAAGTTTCAAGTCAATTGGTTAAGAAACAAAAAAGTTTTCCATACAACGACGTGAATATTGCTTCTCTTCCTCTTCTTCATTTTGTATGGCAGGTACCAGTTCCAGTTGCCCGATCTCAATGAAACTTTAAGGCATTTAATCGAACCATGTAAAACTACTAAGTTTAAAATTTCAGCCCTCTATCTTACAAAACAAAAAAGTTTTCGATACAACGGGTCAAGTTTAGCTATAAGTGGGTGTGGCCATGCCCACTTTTGGTCAAAATAGTTTCCATTCCTCCCTAAGAACATAACTGTAAAGTTTCAAGTCAATTGGTTAAAAAAGAAAATAGTTTTCCATACAACGGGTCAATTTTCGCTATAAGTGGGTGTGGCCACGCCCACTTTTAGTCAAAATAGTTTTCATTCCTCCCTAAGAACATAACTGTAAAGTTTCAAGTCAATTGGCTTAGAAACAAAAAAGTTTTCCATACAACGACGTGAATATTTCTTCTCTTCCTCTTCTTCGTTTTGTATGGCAGCTACCAGTTCTAGTTGCCCGATCTCAATGAAACTTTCAGGCATTATGACTATGTTAAACTACTATGTTAGAAATTTCAGCTCTCTATCTTTCAAAACAAAAAAGTTTTCCATATAACGATTAAAATTTGTTTTTCTTCTTCATTTCGTATGGGGGGCTACCAGTTCCAATAATCCGATATGGCCGGTTCCGACCAATGATTTGACCACACATTAGAGAAAACTCCCTGCAAAATTTCAGCTCGAGATCTTCAAAACTGTGGCAGGAGATAGCATATTCACAGACAGACGGACAGACGGACATGGCTATATTAACTCGTCTTGTCGAGCTGATCAAGAATATATATACTTTATGGGGTCCCCCTCCCCTCCTTCTTGCTGTTCCAAACTTCAGGACAAAGTTATAATACTATTCACTTGCGTGAAGAGTATAATGAATTTGAAGAACAAATGAATGGCTAAATATGAATTACATCTGGAATAAAACCAGTAAGGACGCTATCTTTAGCAAGGCTGAAGTTTAAATACTTTTTACGCACTTTCTTGTGCCACGCCCATTTTATTAACTGAATATATTTTCTCTTCATTTTATTAGCATACATACCAATTTTCATTGTTTTTGCTCATTGGGTACAGGAGATATGCAAATTATTGATATTTGCTATAAGTGGGCGTAACCATGCCCATTTTTGTCAAAACAGTTTTAATGCCTCCCCAAGAACGTAAGTGTGAAGTTTCAAGTCAATTGATTAAGAAACTAAAAAGTTTTCCACATAACGACGTGAATCTTTGTTCTCTTCCCCTTGTTCATTTTATATGGCAGGTACCAGTTCCAGTTCCCCGATCTCAATGGAACTTTCAGGCATTTAGTCCATTCAGGCATTTTAGACCATGTAAAACTACTATGTTTAAAATTTCAGACCTCTATCATCCAAAACAAAAAAGTCTTCCATACAACGACTCAAATTTGTTTTTATACCCTGCACATATACTCAGAGTATATTGTGTTTGTTTGAACGAAATGTATGTAACGCACAGAAGGAGAGGAGTGGGACCCCATAAAATATATATATTATTGATCAGGATGACAAGAGAAATTGATTAAGCTATGTCCGTCCGTCTGTCCGTCCGTCTGTCTGTCCGCCTGCCCATCCGTCCGTCCGTATTCACCAATGGATCTCGGAAACTGTAAGAGCTAGAGACTTGACATTTGGAGGGTAGACTCGTGATGCTTGGCAGCAGATCAAGTTTATTTTTTTTTTGTGCCACGCCCACTCCTTCCCGCCCATCCAGCCCCACCCACTTTTTTAAATCGCTATAACTCTAACATCCAAAGAGGTAGAAACATGAAAGTCGGTATGTAGACTCAGTATGAGTGGCTCTACAAAACTGCATACCACAAAATCCCCCCCTCATTTTCATTTCCCCTCCCCCAGTAATTTTCTCTAAATTGCTATATCTCCAAAATTAACAAAGGTATGAACCTGAAATTTTGTATACAAGCTCAGTGATAATACATCTTAAAAACTGCATACCACAAATTTCCCCTCTCTTTGATGGCTACCCCTCAGAGACCTACAAACTTGAATTTTTCGTAAAATCCACATTTTTTGACTGATTTTCTTTGTATTTTGAACACTATTTGAAAAGGCGACGTCAGATCAGTATGTTTTTGTAGATTGAGGGTGTGGCACCGCCTACCATGTGTGCAGGGTATTATATTGTCGAGTATACTCGACTATACCGCCCTTACTGGTTCTTCTTCATTTCGTATGGGAGCTACCAGTTTCAGTAATCCGATATGGCTGGTTCCGACCAATGATTCATCGTAATAAATTCTAATACTCTGTGCAAAATTTCAGCTCGATAGCTTCAAAACTGAGGGACTAGTTTGCATACATACAGACAGACAGACAGATCGACAGACAGATCGACAGACACATCGACAGACAGATCGACAGACAGACGGACAGACGCACATGGCTAAATCAACTCGTCTTGTCATCCTGATCAAGAATATATATTCTTTATATAGTCGGAAATGAATATTTCGATCTGTTACAAACTCCGTGACAAAGTTAATATACTATTCACATACGTGAGAAGTATAAAAATTAATTAGGAGGCAAATAATAAAGCTTTAGTGGTACATATAATTATATCTCGCAATTCCTTGCTGCTCACGTGTTGAACGTTCCTATTTTTCTGAGTTTATTTATTTATTCTATCTCCACTGACTTTCAAAATATTTATCCCTACACAGAGAAAAAAATTCAAGTACATTGTACTTAAATTGACACAATTCGGTGTTGAAAGTCCGTCAAGCACGAATGTTGTCAAATCAAGTAATATGTTCTCAATTCAAGCACTATTTTTAAGTACAAAAAATCTTGAATTGAGTAAATTTTGTTCCATTTTCAAGAACTGTTTAAGCTTAATATGATACCAACAAAATTTAATCCGAGTCAATGTTGTTTTGGAAATAAGTTTACATTTTACCAAGAACCAACCATACTTAAACTGTAACAAAAAAAAACTTATACCGAGACCTTTTTGTTCTTAAAACAAGTAAATATTCTACTCGAATCAAGAACCGATTAAACTTAAATTACAACAAAAAAAATTTTTTCCGAGACCATGACCACTTTTTCGTGCAAGTAAGTTTACATTGTTCTTGAATCAAGGCCCAGTAGTTTTGCAAACAATTTCGGTTATTATCTCAATTTGATTGATTTTATTTTATACTAGCTGACCCAGCGCGCTTTGCTACGCCCTCAAAGTATGATGAACTGTTGCATATAGCCCAGGATTGAATCTTTTAACACTCTATCACAATTAGTTCCTAAATTTTCTTCTTGTCAGACTTATAGATACAGGTACATAGGCGTTTAAAATTTTTATTATATGTTGCAGCAGCCACGTTCATTTATCAATTCTTGTTGGGTTCGAAGTCATCAATATTATTTCCAGATTTTGTTTTCGTAGATTAATTAAATTTAAAAAAAAAAATATTCCAGCGTTTTGAAACTCTAATTACCGTTAATGCGTTTCAGAATTCTTAATGCCTTGTAATTATGGCAAATTTCTTACTTTGCAGTGATATATAATTACCTTTACAAACATGTGATTGCAAAATTCCATCTGTTTATATTTAAGAACAACAAAACCATATTTTTGACTAATTGTTCCTTTGTTTCATTTTAGCAAAATGAAAAATACTCTCCACTTTACAGCCTTCTGGCGATTTTGCTTACAGCAAAATGTTATTTTGAAGATGTTTCTCTATATGGTCGGGGCCACGCCTTTATGTTCGATTCTAATAAAATTTTGGAAAATAGTTAAAAATTAATAAAACATTTTTCTAACAAAAATCTTGTTTTGACCGATTGTTTCTTTCGCAAAGTGCCTTTTTTGACGTCTAAAATGTTTTTGTACAAAAAACTAAGGTGATAGTTTTAAAAAACCTAATTTTTAACCGGCAGCTAAATGTAATAGCAATCCAATCATGCAGATTTTTTACATACAAACTGCCTGAAAGGATAAGATAATTTTCTGCGTTTTATTTTTTTTGAAATCGTTAAAACTGAGCTCGCAGTTGGTATTGAAGCAGACATATGGACATGACTGTATTAACTCGTCTTGTGAAGATAATATATGCTTTATGTGGTCGGCGATGTGGTCCTTCTCTGCGTAGCGAACTTCATTGCATCGCAAATATATATTATTTTTCAAGGAGTATTAAAAACGCTATTCAGCCTTGCTGAAGACTATTTACTTTTCAAGCTCTTTTTATGCCACGCCAATTTTTTGGATTGAATCTGCTTTCTCTTTACTTTAATAGCCTATATACCATTTTTCATTGTTTAAGCTAATATGGAAACTTGCAATTTATTGAAATTAGCTTGTGAAGTTGTAAGTCAATTAATTAAGAAAAAAAAAGTTTTCCTTTCAACGCCGTAAATTTTCTGTCTTTTCCTCTTCATCACTTTGTATGATAAGTACCAGTTTCAGTGGTCCGATCTTAATGACAATTCCAGAAATTTAGTCTGCGTACGTAAAGTTACTATGTTTGTTTATGTTTTTTTCATCCCTCTATCTTCCAAAACGAAAAAGTTTTCCATTCAACGATTTAAGTTCTGTTCATTTTTCTTCTTCATTCTGTATGGGTGCTACCAGTTCTAATGGTCTGATCATTGCAGTTCCGACAAATGATTTATGGTGGTAAAGCTGTAAAATTTCAGGTCAATAGTCGGAGTTTTCTCCTTCTGGGGGTTACAAACTCCGTGACAAAGTCATAATAATATTTACATACGTGAAGAGTATAAAAACACTAATATGTGTACATATGTGGCTGTATGTAAAAGATGAAGAAGAAGTGAAGCACAATTTCGAAAGTAATGCTCCTCCGTTTTCTCACCGTTCTCTTGTTCTCTTTGCAAACAACACACTCATACCAATACAAAAGTGTAAGAAGAAGCAAAGAATGGTCCGTGCTTGCGTCCACAAAATCTTAATATTGTTTATTTTTCTTCTTCTTTCCGTATGGAGGCTACCAGTTAAAATGGTCGGATTGATACCAAAACATTATAACAACCTTCAGGAGGTCAATCTAAAGATTAACTGAAAATTTCATTGAATCGGAAGCTGTTTTTGAGTTATGCGCTTATCAACATATTTTTCGATTCATTTTTATTATACTATAGATTATTGTCTCACATTCAATAATAAGTGATCATAGGTAACTAAACACTACACTAAACACGATATACATAGCTACGGTTTGTTTCGTGTATCAGTTGACAAAAGCAAACTCAGTAGTGAAAATCCAAGAAAAACAACACTGACATTGACAGTTTGTTGTTGTTTCAACTTTTTTTTAATTTGACATGACTTGGAGTCAAATCCTTCAAGCCGTACATACCTGCATTGTTTACACATTAGTGCGTGTAATTTGCAAAGAGTATTAATTAATTTTAATACTCTCTGGCTTGTACGTTCTCTCAAAGTTTTCTTGTTCTCTTTCAATCAACAAACACATAACAATACTGACGTATAAGAAGAAGCATAGCATGTTACGTTTAATGCTTGCGACGTCGCAAGTTTGTATGGGAAAAAGAAAAGGTCTGTTTTTAGGGTTTTTCCGGCAATTATTTGAATTTTTCTCGCCGTAAAAACCATCTTTGAACTTTAACGAACATTTAAAAAAAAGAATTGGCCAAATTGGTCCAGGCGTTGTTGAGTTATGCGCTTACCAACACATTTTGCGATTCATTTTTATATTATAGATAAGTAATTGTGACAGTTAATTTAATAAGCATTTAAACAATATATAAATATTATAATTAAATGGTAATTTGGTGATTATTTATATAATAAACAGTAAGCCTTTGGTGTACCAGGGGATTTGAACCTCTTACCTTCCGTTTCGTAGGACAACTCACTAAGCTCTGAGCCACAGGAAGCGACATTGAAACACTTGATATTTCATAAATTTTATTTCTTGAAAACATTTTTGTTCCAAGAGAACAAAAAATATTTAGTAAACCAAAAAACTCTGGTCTTGCTGGGGTTTGAACCTCATACCTTTGGTATCATAGTTAAACACACTAAACTCTGAGCTACAGCAAGCAACATAGAAACATATGATATTTGATAAATTTTAATTGTTTTAACATTTTTGTTCAAAGGAGTAAGAGAGAAAGAAGGTATAAGAAGAAGGCGTTGTCATTTCAAGTTTGTTTGGTTTCGGTTTAAATTTTTGTGTTCTTGTTATACTCTTGCAAGAGTATATTAACTTTGTCGTGAAGTTTACTACGCAGAGAAGGATATATCTCCGACTATATAAAGTATTTATATTCTTGATCAGCACGACGAGACGAGTTCATATAGCCATGTCCGTCTGTCTGTCTGTCTGTTGCGATGCGAACTCCTCCTAGAGTTTTACAGATATCAAAAAAATTTAAATGCAGAAAATTTTCTTTTCCTTGCACGCAGTTTGTATGTAAAATCCAGCATGATCGGATAACTATAGCATATAGCTGCCACAGGAACGATCGGTAAAAAATCAGGTTTTTTTTCAATAAACTCTTTGATTTTCAAGCTATCGCCTCAATTTTTTGCACATTAAGGCACACAGCAAAATTGGTGATGATCGGATAAATATAGCATATAGCTCCCATAGGAACAATCGGTCAAAAATTCGGGTTTTGTTAGAAAAAATTTTTTGTTCTTAAATATAAACGGATAAAACTTTGCAGTTACGCGTTTTTATGAATCCTTGACCATATTCCAAAGTTTCGTAAAAATCGGACATAAGGACGTGGCACCGCCCATATAGAGAAAAACTTAAAAATGTGATTTCTCTGTACGCCGATGATATATAAGATCACAAAATAAAGTGTACTATGATTGCAATGTTTTTGTTAAAAAAATTTGAAAATGGGCGGGGCTACGCACCTTTATCTGTATAAAAGTATATGATTCATTTGGAAGAACTATAAGACATATTGTCTAATAAGAACACTTGAGAAAATACTTGCAAGAGTATATAAGTTTCAGCAAAGCTGAAAATAGCTTCCTTACTGGTTTTGTTTTCAAGTATAATATGTGTATGAATTGACATTTTGTAGTTGATTCAAATCCATTTTGGTGTCGATTTTGATGTTAAGTACAAATCTTACTTATTTCGACAACATTCAGACCAATTACAACTTAATTTGGTCTGTTGTTGATTTAAGTACAATCTGTGCTGTTCTCAGGCTGGACTTTTTTTCTCTGTGTAGGAGAGAGGTTTTTGATGTGAGGAGAGCTTTATTTGGTGTTTATTAATCTGTGGAGATTACTTTACTTTAATTTCAGATAGAGTTTCTTGGTTTCAATGTGCTTGCGCCAGATGGACGCCTGCTCCATGATCGTTATCGTTCGTGTTCGCGTTTTCAGTGGGGCTTCGTTCTGGCAAAACTGCTTCGATTGGAGCGCTTAGGTTTCAATGAGCTCTCTACAGTGGGTGCTTTATGCTAGTGGGAGAGAGTTGCACGAAGTACTGACGTTATTCTATAGTTTGAGCGTTTTAGTGAGTCTGCGATAGCTACTTTCAACATGTACATCGAATTTAAAATGCTTTTGCACTAACACTCTCTTCGCAATCGTCGTTTTTCTAGAACCATTTTTTCAATTTCTCTATTCGTTCCACTATGGTTCGAATATTTATATGGTTGAGATCTTTGAGGCTTCGAGTAATACAGACATAAGCGTATCCGAACACCTTTCAATATCGCTCTCAGCAATCATTTTCGGAGTTAATTCAATATATACATAATTTTTTTTATTATTTCAATATGTTTGTTCAGTTGTTTGTGATTCTATAAGGTATTTTAACTAAGTGCAGGTGATGCATCAGATTAAATAGGACTGGAGAGTGATCAAATCATAAATCTGTAGTGGCTCGACAGTAACTATGTTTCGCGAGATCGTTCCGAAATCAATCAGATTAGTAAGTTTACTAGTCCAAAACTCATATTGTTCGCCAAAAAAAATCAACCACCAACACGACGAATAAATTTTCTGATCTCTCATCTCTTTCTGATGATGAGACAGAATCCGCTCAAGATATGGTTCAATCTACAGAAAAATAACGTTCTCCAACAACAACCGCAACATTTAACTGATGAAGAATCCGTCACTGCTGATGTCGATGTGCGTCCTCCTCATAACCAAGACGATGCCAACATTCCCAAACCACCTCACATCTTTATTGATGGTATCACTGACATCAATGGGTTTATATCAACCCTCGATCAAGTAGTGGACCCGATATCTTATTTCACAAATTCGACCGGTAAGGGATCAATTCGTATTCGACCATCTAATTCTGAAGCCTATCGCTCAACAGTCAATTTTCTTGTCTCTTTATTGCTACCTTTTCACTTTTATCAACTCACAGATCAACAATCATATAGAGTGGTACTTAGAGGTCCGCACTATTCAACCACATTGAACATCATTAAATCTGAACTCACTTCCCTTGGACATATTATGCGCCATCTGCACAATCCTGTGAGTCGAAAAAACAACGGTCACTTAAACCTGTTTTATGTCGAGTTGGAACCGTCCAGTTCTAACAAAAAATTTTTTATGTAAAGCGTTTGTATAGGCAACGGAGTAAAAAGTGTACCACGACGCAAACTTTACAAACTCTTTATTAGTACTCACTTCGCTCTGACGAGCGATCCTTATTTATAATAGTTCTTACAACTAGCGCTGTGATTGTAAGAGCACAGCGGGTGTTCCTTAATTTCTATTGGCTAATATTATTTATTTCTATCTTATTCTAACACTGTGTTTGTAAGACAGCAGTGTGGTCCTAAATCTACATTGGTCCGTTATCTGGTTTGCCCTATCATAAATGTCACCATATGGTCGCCAGATGCTTGCTAGCTATCTGCATGCTGCACTTATCCTTATCTGTATTTTCCCACAACGTGTATCATGCGTTTGTTCTTTATCTTAGTTCTAACATTTGCTTAGGACTACAACTACATTTTACATATCTTTATTACTTATTACTAGTCCTAACTACACGCTGTAGGTGGTCCTATGTTCAGTCCTGAACATTCTCCCGGGCGCCAGAAAATGTCACGGCCAATAGCTGCCTTCTTTGTTTGCATTTCATCCTTGCATACACCACCAGGACGACGATTAATATTATGACCAAGAAGAGCGATGAATGTCCACTCACGGTGTAAAATTACAGTTCTCCAAGATGCACCTTTTCCTTTTTGAGCCTGTGTACCTCATCTTGCAGTCGTTTTAGCTCGTTTGTGTTGTTCAACACCATTGTGTCTATTGGACCCACTGAGTTCGTTAATGCTTCGTCAACTTCTTTAAACATATGAACCGAATGTTTTATGACACTGCTCGATTGAATATTCTGCAGCGCTTGTATGGTCACACCGGAAAGCCTTGCCGTACATCCTTCCTGCATCGTCATAATGCCCTGTGTTGGCAGTTGCACGACTTGGTGAAAGGATTCACCACATTGGACGTACGCAGATGAATTTGAAAACATTTTGAACAGCCAGCGATTGGCATCTCCTAGCTCAGTCCAAAATGCTTCTTCTGTGAATTCAGCCCATTTACAGCTGAAGTTATTGTGGGGCTTAAGTGGTGATATTTCACACGAATGGTCGGTGGCGTCCTTCCATGGCCAGTTGCCTTCACAAACTATGGTCTCGTCGTTTTCTTCCACACATTTATTGAGCTCCGTGTCTGACAGCAAATGATATGAATTCAGCGACGTGCTGTAGACCAGATTTTTCTCAGGTACAACCGGAATCATTTTCAGACTGTTCTTCATGATCGGCGTGGGAATTATCTTGAATATGTTCGCTTGCACATTCAGATAAAGTGGTACCTTGGCATTGATAATTATCATTCCGTCTTTGAAAAACCCTTGAGCGGTAAGCAGTTTATATACCGCTTGCAGTCGATGACCGGAACTACTTCCTGGAAGCGCGTGGTTTCTTGGCACCAAATGGTTGATTTTGTTGATCTCCGCTTGTAGTTGAGACGGTTTCAGAAGTATTGGGCTGATTTTTCCCCGATTGACATCTGTCAATAGTGACACAACACTTGCTTGAACCCTCTCTGCCTCATTAATCCAGCCTTGAAGTTGATTAATCAGCATAAACAATTTAATTGACTCCCTGTACACCAGGAACTGTTCGTTGACTGCTTCCACAATATTGTTGATTTTGGTAGCCATCTTTTTGAAATTTGCGTTGACCTCCTCAGTTGTCTTCTTGATCAGGTTTTCTGTTGCGTCAATCACTGATGTTTGGTTTCCAACGTATTCATTTAAGTTTTTCTGGTTTGCAAGCAATGTCTTCATGTTGTATAAGGTCATTACTTCGACGGAAATGTCAAACATGCCACCTGGACACACCGTTGGCACCTTACATGATCTTTTTGCTCTACCACTCGCCGATTTCATCACGATGTCGTTGTTGTCCCTCATTACGTCAAGTTGCAACTCAATGCCGTTTATCAACGCATCACATTGCTCCTCAAACTCCCCAAGTTTTGAACAAATTTTTCTGGCCTTACTTACGACCATTGATGCCTGCTTTAGTTCTTCGAAATACGCTTGCATGTCGAAGTACACAATAAATTGCCATCTGGAGGATGCTATTTCCACTTTGCCAATCTTGTCCAAAAATACGGCCGCGTTACTTCTGACTTCTTTTATGTTGACCACTGAGTCGTTGAATTTAGGCAAAGCTGCAGATTTTGTCATATGGAATACCATCAACAAGCACAGAACTGTTGCGATGGTATTACTTCTTAAGCTCCTCGGTGTTGCTTGCCTCTTTTTGCCTTTTGTCTTTTCGTCCGTTATTGGCAACGGACATATTTTGCATAGCGGTCTTTTGATTTGACCGTTGGTTGTCTCCACTGTTACGACCCTGACGTTGCCATCTTTTCCTTTTATCGCGTTGACGACCTTTCCCATTGGCCATCTTGCTGGATGCGTCGTTTCCTGCTTAACTAGAACCATTTGACCTTCCGATAGGTTTGGCTCTAGTCGTCTCCATTTTGTCCTCTGTTGCAGCGAGGTTAAGTACTCTTCCTTCCATTTTTTCCAAAACTCGGCTCTTGTTCGTTGAATGAACCTCCACCTATCGAGCGACGCGTTGTTCGGCGACTCACTGATTTGTTCAGGCTCTCCCAGCATCGGTCTGCCAATTAGAAAATGTCCTGGTGTAAGGACGTCACCATCATCTGCGTTCATATGAAGTGGGCGACAATTTAATACGGCCTCAATTTGTGCTAGTAACGTCGTAAATTCCTCAAACGTCAAGCTGCTTTCTCCAATGACCCGTTTCAAATGATAATTCACCGATTTCACTCCCGCATCCCATAATCCTCCCATATGGGGGCTTCCCGGGGGAATAAAGTGCCAGCTGATGCCATCTTTTTCTATAATTGGCGCCAGCTTTGTGTTGTTTTTAATTGCTGCTGCCAATTCTTTGTCCAGTTTTCTTGCCGCTCCAACGAAGTTTGTGCCATTGTCTGAGTAGATATTCTGACACTTGCCACGCCTTGCGAAGAATCGTCGTAACGCTGCTAGAAACGCTTCTGTAGGTTCAGCCACAGCGGGCTCAGCATGCTCTTCATCGCCATTTAATTGTTCCTGTACAGTTGCATCACCATTTTCAGTAGGCTTTGTCTCAGTGGCACCACCAGCACCCGCAGCAGCAGCAGCTGGCGCAGCAGCATTTGCCGCATCACCGCCGGTTTCCACTTTCTTGTTGTCCTCCTCGATTTTCTTGGCATCACCGTTTGTTGCCGCCGCCGCTTGTTTACGAGACTCACCCAATTCCACATCATTTCTTAATGGAATTGCGACTACGAACCGCCCATCAGTGCTTCGTGAAGTGGTCTCCTTAAACATTTGTTCGCCCAGTTCACCTTCTTCGTTTATCGTAGAGTCGTCGTCTTGCTCGAATCCCCAAAATCGTTCTATGTCGCTCAAATTCATAGTTGCTGTGGCTGCGTAAATTTTATTATTTGTAGCTCTCGGAATATTTCCCGACACAATCCAGCCAAACCTAGTTTTCTGTCCAAGCGCTCCTCCCACTCGTTTTATCTTTCCCGTCATAATGTATGGGAATAAATCTGCTCCGATGATCATGTCGATTCGGCTAGGCTTGTTGAACTTTGGATCAGCCAATGCACAATCCCTCCAATCACGCTCGACGTCCATGTTAATGTCCCTCGACGGAAGCGCCTTCTGCAGTTTTGGCAGCACCAGCGCCTCTACCTTTGTGTTAAATTTGTCAGGCAATCTCGACATTAGCTCCAAACGTAATTTATATTTGGACAAAATTTGAGCTGCTTCTTCTGATATGAGGGTCCTTTGTGACCCACCGTCCATCAAGGCTCGTAAAGTTGTATACTCGCCATTTGATTTCTTAACTTTGATGAGCGCCGTGGCCAAAAGTGTGTCCTGATTATCTGTTTCTTTCAGACAATTTACACTTTCACGCTTTGACATCTCCCCCTCATGCAGCAACGTGTTGTGTGCTCTGTTGCACATCTGGCATCTCCAATCCTTTTACACTCCTTCAGGCTATGCATGCCCAGGCATCGAAAACATAGGTGATTTTTTGCCACAAAGTCTTTTCGCCTGTTGAGTGTTGCGCCTTTGAACTTTTGGCATCTTAACACGTCATGCCCGGTGAATGTGCAGAAACGACAGACTCTGCCTTGGGACTGTGACCCAGATGGCTTAGCTGAAGCTGCCTCCATGGAGTTAATCGAAAAGAAGAGCTGCTCCACAAAGCCGAGGACATCTTCCAATTTCTGGATCTCCCTGGCCTTTTTCACGTGCTGCTCGTACAACTGAAGTGCTTCTGCTGAAAATCTGCGCAGCAGCATTTGTGCAAATATAACGTCTGCATCTTCTTTTACACCGCCTTTTGTTCTGACAATGTGGATGCACTCATTTGACGAATTCAAAAAATTTCTAATACTCTGCTCAGAATTCGGTTGTAGTACCTCTAGCTCCAGCAGCTTGTTGACACTGTCTGCGAAAATTTTTCTGTTGTTGTCGTACCTCTTGCAGATCAGCTCCCACGCCGCAGTATAATTTGCTGCTGATCCACTCAGTAAGTGGGCGACAACCATTTTGGCATCACCCCTCAGGCACGATTTTAAATAATTGATTTTTTTAATCTCGCTGATGTCTTCCCTGTCATGAATAACTTCTTTAAAAAGTTCATAAAACGGCATCCAGTCCTTCGGATTACCACTAAACTGTGGCAGTTCGATTTTTGGAAGTTCTTGCACCTCCATCTTTCTGCCTTCTAACTCCGCAACGCGCCTGTCTATTTTGATGCAAAGCTCAAATGCCTCATCTTTCAATTCGTCGATTTCGGCTGTGTTGACTGTGATGTCGAAATGTTTTATTTCGATTTCTTCGGCCGCCTTGTCCACTTTCGACGACAAGTCCTTTAGCCTCTCCTTGACCACTAACAATTCCAAGGAGCTCTTGCCTTTCTCCAGTCCTTGGTACACCCTCAACATACCGTGCCGCAATGCATCCGCTCTCATATCCAGCACATTGACCAAGCCATTGATTGGACTTGTCAACTTTTTTCTTTCGCTGCCTCCAGACTGAAACGAAGTCTGGCTTCTAGATAGTTCTGCCATTTCATTTAAGCGCCTTTGTGTGTGCTCCCTTGGGTCGTCTTCCCTTGGTGGATTCACCTTTTGTTGAGCACCGCCTGTCATTGTAGACGACCTCGCAGCTGTATCCACCTCCACGGCAACCTCGTCGACTTTTAACGTCGACTGCCTATAGGCATTCACTTTTGCCATGGTGATATCAAATATTTTTTCGTTAAAATATTTGTGATCGACGACTCCTAACTTTTCAATATTGAATGATTCGCGTAGAACTCAGCAACTGCTTCCTCGATGAGCTGAATATTTGCCTTGTTTTTTTTATTTCAAGAATATTTTGCTCGATCTTCGACTGACGTTGCAGAAGCTCAATCTCTTTATCCTTCAACATATTTGTATATTTTTTTTTTTTTAAATTATTTTTAAACGATATATTCGTATTGCTTTTTATTAAAACACTCGCGCAGCGTTTTTAGACAAACGAATTAAAATAACGTTTTCGAATTACTTGCACACACGGCCACGAAAATGAAAGGTCGACTCGAAGGACCAAAAACTGTATAGGCAACGGAGTAAAAAGTGTACCACGACGCGATCTTTACAAACTCTTTATTAGTACTCACTTCGCTCTGACGAGCGATCCTTATTTATAATAGTTCTTACAACTAGCGCTGTGATTGTAAGAGCACAGCGGGTGTTCCTTAATTTCTATTGGCTAATATTATTTATTTCTATCTTATTCTAACACTGTGTTTGTAAGACAGCAGTGTGGTCCTAAATCTACATTGGTCCGTTATCTGGTTTGCCCTATCATAAATGTCACCATATGGTCGCCAGATGCTTGCTAGCTATCTGCATGCTGCACTTATCCTTATCTGTATTTTCCCACAACGTGTATCATGCGTTTGTTCTTTATCTTAGTTCTAACATTTGCTTAGGACTACAACTACATTTTACATATCTTTATTACTTATTACTAGTCCTAACTACACGCTGTAGGTGGTCCTATGTTCAGTCCTGAACATTCTCCCGGGCGCCAGAAAATGTCACGGCCAATAGCTGCCTTCTTTGTTTGCATTTCATCCTTGCATACACCACCAGGACGACGATTAATATTGTGACCAAGAAGAGCGATGAATGTCCACTCACGGTGTAAAATTACAGTTCTCCAAGATGCACCTTTTCCTTTTTGAGCCTGTGTACCTCATCTTGCAGTCGTTTTAGCTCGTTTGTGTTGTTCAACACCATTGTGTCTATTGGACCCACTGAGTTCGTTAATGCTTCGTCAACTTCTTTAAACATATGAACCGAATGTTTTATGACACTGCTCGATTGAATATTCTGCAGCGCTTGTATGGTCACACCGGAAAGCCTTGCCGTACATCCTTCCTGCATCGTCATAATGCCCTGTGTTGGCAGTTGCACGACTTGGTGAAAGGATTCACCACATTGGACGTACGCAGATGAATTTGAAAACACTTTGAACAGCCAGCGATTGGCATCTCCTAGCTCAGTCCAAAATGCTTCTTCTGTGAATTCAGCCCATTTACAGCTGAAGTTATTGTGGGGCTTAAGTGGTGATATTTCACACGAATGGTCGGTGGCGTCCTTCCATGGCCAGTTGCCTTCACAAACTATGGTCTCGTCGTTTTCTTCCACACATTTATTGAGCTCCGTGTCTGACAGCAAATGATATGAATTCAGCGACGTGCTGTAGACCAGATTTTTCTCAGGTACAACCGGAATCATTTTCAGACTGTTCTTCATGATCGGCGTGGGAATTATCTTGAATATGTTCGCTTGCACATTCAGATAAAGTGGTACCTTGGCATTGATAATTATCATTCCGTCTTTGAAAAACCCTTGAGCGGTAAGCAGTTTATATACCGCTTGCAGTCGATGACCGGAACTACTTCCTGGAAGCGCGTGGTTTCTTGGCACCAAATGGTTGATTTTGTTGATCTCCGCTTGTAGTTGAGACGGTTTCAGAAGTATTGGGCTGATTTTTCCCCGATTGACATCTGTCAATAGTGACACAACACTTGCTTGAACCCTCTCTGCCTCATTAATCCAGCCTTGAAGTTGATTAATCAGCATAAACAATTTAATTGACTCCCTGTACACCAGGAACTGTTCGTTGACTGCTTCCACAATATTGTTGATTTTGGTAGCCATCTTTTTGAAATTTGCGTTGACCTCCTCAGTTGTCTTCTTGATCAGGTTTTCTGTTGCGTCAATCACTGATGTTTGGTTTCCAACGTATTCATTTAAGTTTTTCTGGTTTGCAAGCAATGTCTTCATGTTGTATAAGGTCATTACTTCGACGGAAATGTCAAACATGCCACCTGGACACACCGTTGGCACCTTACATGATCTTTATGCTCTACCACTCGCCGATTTCATCACGATGTCGTTGTTGTCCCTCATTACGTCAAGTTGCAACTCAATGCCGTTTATCAACGAATCACATTGCTCCTCAAACTCCTCAAGTTTTGGACAAATTTTTCTGGCCTTACTTACGACCATTGATGCCTGCTTTAGTTCTTCAAAATACGCTTGCATGTCGAAGTACACAATAAATTGCCATCTGGAGGATGCTATTTCCACTTTGCCAATCTTGTCCAAAAATACGGCCGCGTTACTTCCGACTTCCTTTATATTGACCACTGAGTCGTTGACCTTAGGCAAAGCTGCAGATTTTGTCATATGGAATACCATCAACAAGCACAGAACTGTTGCGATGGTATTACTTCTTAAGCTCCTCGGTGTTGCTTGCCTCTTTTTGCCTTTTGCCTTTTCGTCCGTTATTGGCAATGGACATATTTTGCATAGTGGTCTTTTGATTTGACCGCTGGTTGTCTCCACTGTTACGACCCTGACGTTGCCATCTTTTCCTTTTATCGCGTTGACGACCTTTCCCATTGGCCATCTTGCTGGATGCGTCGTTTCCTGCTTAACTAGAACCATTTGACCTTCCGATAGGTTTGGCTCTAGTCGTCTCCATTTTGTCCTCTGTTGCAGCGAGGTTAAGTACTCTTCCTTCCATTTTTTCCAAAACTCGGCTCTTGTTCGTTGAATGAACCTCCACCTATCGAGCGACCCGTTGTTCGGCGACTCACTGATTTGTTCAGGCTCTCCCAGCATCGGTCTGCCAATTAGAAAATGTCCTGGCGTAAGGACGTCACCATCATCTGCGTTCATATGAAATGGGCGTGAATTTAATACGGCCTCAATTTGTGCTAGTAACGTCGTAAATTCATCAAACGTCAAGCTGCTTTCTCCAATGACCCGTTTCAAGTGATATTTCACCGATTTCACTCCCGCCTCCCATAATCCTCCCATATGGGGGCTTCCCGGGGGAATAAAGTGCCAGCTGATGCCATCTTTTTCTATAATTGGCGCCAGCTTTGTGTTGTTTTTAATTGCTGCTGCCAATTCTTTGTCCAGTTTTCTTGCCGCTCCAACGAAGTTTGTGCCATTGTCTGACACTTGCCACGCCTTGCATAGAATCGTCGTAACGCTGCTAAAAACGCTTCTGTAGGCATGTCACTGACCGCTTCTAGATGTAGAGCTTTTGTTGCCATACAAACAAACAGACAAATGTAGCCTTTGTATGCCTTTTGCCCACGACCTTTTGAGCATCTGATATGGAACGGTCCAGCATAGTCGATTCCCGTGTTGCAGAAAGGGTAGCTGGCAATTGTCCTATATGATGGCAAATTACCCATCAGTTGTGTTCGAACCTCTTGTCTGTACCTTGTGCATGTGATACAGTCTTAACTTTTTCTTCAGCAGGTTCCGAAGACCAAATATCCAAAACTCTCTTTGGATATAATTTCTCATCAAGTTTATGCCACCATGTAGAGTTGTTTGATGAGCGCTGTCAATTATCAACCAAGCTATGTGTGACTTGGCTAAAATCATTGGGTGTTTCATTGAATATGGTAATGCTGAATTTACCGGTCGCCTGGTACCGACACCCAACACACCATGCTCATCGACGAAGGGGTTTAGCGGCAGCAACTTGTTCTTCATCTCCAATCGCTTGTTGTTTTTAATCGTTTTTATATCGCTTCCAAAGTCCGCTTGTTGCTGTAATCTGACAACCGTCAACTTGGCTTTTTTCCATTCCATCGCTGTTATGTATGGCGGATACTTGGCTTTCAATCGTAGAATTGAAATGAAGCGAAGTACATATGCCATTACGCTGACTAGCTTTTTTAGAGATGAAAATTTTTCTAAGATTGGCCATAATTCCAAACCTTGGTCGCATACTGTCATTGACACCACTATTGGAAGCTCTTCCTCGACAGGCCAGTTTTCAGTTCCAAAACGAAGCCATTGCGATCCTTGCCACCATATGGAACATTCTTTTAAAAAATTTGGGGCAATACCTCTCGACGCTACGTCCGCTGGATTCTCTTCAGATTTCACGTACCTCCATTCCATTTCCGGCAGCTTCTTGTTGATGTCGTCTACTCTCGATTTGACGAACTTCTCTTTACTGCGCCTGTTTTTTATCCAAGCTAGTGCAATTTGGGAATCACTCCAGCCGTATGATTTTATATTGTTACCCAATGTTGACTTTATTCGAAGTAACAATTTGGTGAGCAGATGCGCAGCGCAAAGTTCCAGTTTTGGAATGGTTTTTTTATTTTTTATTGGGCTAACCTTACTCTTAGCTGCCATCAGGGTGACTTGATCCTTAACTTTGACGTACACGACTGCCGCATATGCCTTTTCCGATGCATCACAAAAACCATGCAATTCCATATCCAGTATATTTCTTTTGCCGATCCAGCGTGTCATTGATTTTTTGGTAAGCGCCGGCAGCTCTTTCGCATAGTTTCTCCACAAGTTTGCAGAAACCTCGTCGAGAACATCGTCTCATGTAACTGGCAAAGTCCCCAAATTTTGCATAAAGCACTTGCCTTGAATTGTAACAGGCGTCAGCCAACCCAATGGGTCGAAGATTCATGCCAATTCACAGTGGTCCCGCCCGTAGGCCAAAAATAAAAAAACCGAAGTCAAAATTTTGACTTTAAATGTAGCAATTCTTATTTATAATTGGTCTAGCTATTTGAATTTATTCATATTTTTGTTTTACTCTATCTGTCCTCTTCAAGAATAGCATCGAAAGAGAGAGCATGATATTCATTCAAAAATTTGTTAAACTTATTTAAAACAAGTTTTCGTGCAATGTAAGTGATTAATATTATAAAAAAAGGTATTAACTTTCTTTTTACAACTAAAAGTATATGTTGTATGTGTTTCGTTTTGTGTAAATCATTATAGTATTTAGTATATAATTGTGAACGTTCTTAGTTTGTCTTTTCTGTGTTTGGTTAGAGTTTTAGTTGTGAAGGGGTTCTTGGGGTTGAACAAATCTTTTTGTATAACATTCTTAAGCATTTCAAGAATATAAGAAAGTTTAATTCAAGTGCCGTAAGGTGCCGTGCGGCTTGCAATATACGAAAATGTAACGTAACCTCAATTTAAAAAAAAACACGTGCAAAACTTCTTATCATTAAATATACGTGGTACTACCTTCCTGCATCGGTCCATAAAATGTTATTGCATGGTCCTGCCATTATAAAAAATTGTTTAGTCTCAATTGGAGAGCTTTCTGAGGAAGTTACAGAGGCAAAAAATAAAGACATTAAATTGTATAGGCTAAACCAAACGCGGAAAATTTCAAGGGGTTTTCCGGCAATAACTCGCAGCTATAACCTATAGTAGCCATATAAAATGAAAAACAAAAGTTTTTCATATAAAAATTGAATATCAGACCGATTGTTCATATGGCAGCTATATGATATAGTTGTCCGATCTGGCTGATTTTTACATATTATTTTAGGATAAATATAAAAAAATTTTGTGCCAAGTTTCAAGTCCCTACCTCAACTAGAAGTATTTTTGGCCGCTCTCCCCATACAAGCCGGACCACTGTGCAATTGCGAGAGCACAGTTCTTTTTGTTATCCGCTGCAACGAAGGTACTTTGACGACAAACCCAAATATGTCCTTTTTTGGGTCCCACTGCAAGCCGAGTGTTTTTACTGACTCGTCTTCCTTTATTAATATTTTTTCATTCTCGGCGCTAGTTTCCACGCTGGCTATGATTTTGTCGTCGTTCGACACCCACTTTCGTAGATGCATTCCAGCCTGCTGTAATGTTTTTCTCAGCTTTTGCTGCAATACGATGCAACCCATTATCGTATCACTGCCCGTCATCAAGTCGTCCATGTCGAAATCTTCCTTGATCACCCGAGACACCTCTTCGTCTTGATGACACACCATGTTCGCGACTTCATGCAGCGCTCGTACAGCCAAAAATGGTGTTGCTGCTGTCCCGTAAGTGACTGTTGTAAGCCTGTACTCACTCATCGAAAGTCTTGGATTTTCTCTCCACAAAATGTGCTGGAACTGCTGGTCTTCATATCGTATATTGATTTGGCGGTACATTTTCTCGATATCAGCTGTCATTACGTACCGCCACAGTCGCCAGCTCACCAAAATGTCGAAAATGTCGCGCTGTATCTTTGGGCCAACCAACATTTTATCGTTCAAGCTGAACCCATTGGACGTTTTAGCCGACGCATCGAACACTACCCTTAGTTTTGTAGTGAGGCTGTCCGGTCTGATGACGGCATGATGTGGCAAGTAATATTTTGCCTCTCCCAATGTAGTTACAAGCTCCATGTGCCAAGTTGCAGATATTCCTTCATAAATTCGGAATACTTTGAGAGAAGATTTCTGTCGGCCTTAAATTTCTTCTCCATACTCATTAGTCTTGCCGCCGCTTGTTTACGAGACTCACCCAATTCCACATCATTTCTTAATGGAATTGCGATAACAAACCGCCCATCAGTGCTTCGTGAAGTGGTCTCCTTAAACATTTTTTCGCACAGTTCAACTTCTTCGTTTATCGTAGAGTCGTCGTCTTGCTCGAATTCCCAAAATCGTTCTATGTCGCTCAAATTCACAGTTGCTGTGGCTGCGTAAATTTTATTATTTGTAGCTCTCGGAATATTTCCCGACACAATCCAGCCAAACCTAGTTTTCTGTCCAAGCGCTCCTCCCACTCGTTTTATCTTTCCCGTCATAATGTAGGGGAATAAATCTGCTCCGATGATCATGTCGATTCGGCTAGGCTTGTTGAACTTTGGATCAGCCAATGCGCAATCCCTCCAATCACGCTCGACGTCCATGATAATGTCCCTCGACGGAAGCGCCTTCTGCAGTTTTGGCAGCACCAGCGCCTCTACCTTTGTGTTAAATTTGTCAGGCAATCTCGATATTAGCTCCAAACGTAATTTATATTTGGACACCTCCACGTTTCGCTGCGATATGCCCTGAACTTCTACTTTGTTCTTAATGCGTGGCAGATTTAAAATTTGAGCTGCTTCTTCTGATATAAGGGTCCTTTGTGACCCACCGTCCATCAAGGCTCGTAAAGTTGTATACTCGCCATTTGATTTCTTAACTTTGATGAGCGCCGTGGCCAAAAGTGTGTCCTGATTATCTGTTTCATTCAGACAATTTACACTTTCACGCTTTGACATCTCCCCCTCATGCAGCAACGTGTTGTGTGCTCTGTTGCACATCTGGCATCTCCAATCCTTTTTACACTCCTTCAGGCTATGCATGCCCAGGCATCGAAAACATAGGTGATTTTTTGCCACAAAGTCTTTTCGCCTGTTGAGTGTTGCGCCTTTGAACTTTTGGCATCTTAACACGTCATGTTAAGGGGAAAAATTGTGGTATGCAGTTTTGTGAAGCTACTTATACTGAGTCTACATACCAACTTACATGTTTCTATCTTTTTGGATGTTCGAGTTATAGCGTTTTAAAAAAGTGGGCGGTGCTGGATGGGCGGGAAGGAGTGGGCGTGGCACAAAACTGTTCAAACTTGATCTGCTGCCGAGCATCACGAGTCTACCTTCCAAATTTTAAGTCTCTCGCTATTATAGTTTCTGAGAACCATTGGTGAATACGGACGGACAGACGGACGGACATGCCTCAATCAATTTCTCTTGTCGTCCTGATCAAGAATATATATACTTTATGGGGTATCCCTCCCCTCCTTCTGTGCGTTACATACATTTCGCTCAAACAAACACAATATACCCTGATATACAGTATGTGTACAGGGTATAAATAGTATAGTGCGTAATAATATAATAATATAATATTAAAAAAAATAAAAACCAGTAAGGGCGGTATAGTTGAGTATTCTCAACTATATAATACCCTGTACACACACCTATGTTGATAACACGTAAAACATTCGCCGACAGCAAAAGCAGTGTACCACGATATGGTTTGTGTATTTGCTAATAGTGAGGCAGGGCACACAGTGCAATGTTGCCATTAGATGGCGCTTTAGTACGGGTTTTGTTACAAAGCATTGCTGCAAAATTTTAGTGTGTTGGTCTTTGCGGGGAAAGTGGTAGTTTGTTGTATGCAGTTTTAAAAAGGTATGTTATCTGAGTTTACATACAAAATTTCAGCATTGTATTCTTTATACTTTAGGAGATACAGCAATTTTAAGAAAAAAATGACCTTTTGTTGTGCTCGATGGGCGGGAAGGAATGGGCGTGGCAAAAATTCCTTCAAACTTCATCTAGTGTTCGACCACACGAGTCTATCTTCCAAATTTCAAGTCTCTAGCTCTTATAGTTTTCGAGAACCATTGGTGAGGACGGACGGACGGACAGACAGGGCTATATCAATTCGTCTTGTCATCCTGATCAAGAATATATATACTTTATAGGGTCCCCCTCCCCTCCTTCTATGCGTTACATACAAACCGTGTCAAAAAAACTTAAAATACCCTGATACACAGTGTGTGTACAGGGTATAAAAAGTAGGAGTTGTCACGCTCTTATAAAGTAAACAATTTAAACGCTTATACCTCCAGAAAAGTAACGGGCAAAACTCACACAGTGTGAGTAAGCTGCGAAAAACGAAGTTGGTCGGCTATGCACTGTCAAAAATTGCCAGCAACAGTGCGCATACAAAAAACGCCATACATATTTACAAGGAAAATAACCATGCTCCCATATTTCTGAAAACATTTTCGTTAAGTATACAGGGGTGTGCTGGAAAACTAGCTCTGACAAAAACCCTTTTTAAAATGTAGGTGTGCCAGAAAATGTCCTACTCCTCTTTAGGGATTTGGTTGATTTTAGCCTAATCCAAAGTTGTTAGAGATAAATATGATTCAATCATTAAAGTTTTTTGTGCGTCAAAGCAATGTGCATTTAAAGAATTTAACAATTTTAATGTTTTCATTAATAAATTTGCATTTAAACTAAAATCTCTCATCCAGGCAAAACAACGATTGTTTTTCCATGCCAACTATGCCAAACTGCTTGCATATATTTTCGAAGATTAGAAAGTAGGTTTGGATTTTATTAGTTGAATTCTACAACAATCTAAAAATGCATATTAATATGCAGTAGAATTTGAAATGATTGGAAAGTCAGTATAAATATTTAATTTTAATGAAAATATGTACCAAGAGTCTTTCTAGTGCAAGTTGGCATGTGGACATTTTTTAATGTTCGTTGTGAATACATAAATATGAAAAAGAAGAGTCGACTGTCAAAAAATAAAATAAGTCCAAATTCTCAATTGGTCTTGAACTTGGATTGGATTATGTAATAGTATGGCAGCCGAACAAGGGATTATACTTGCAAATTAGTTCATGGTGATAGGTAATACCCTGTTGAGTAGATTCCCCAGATATAATATTTCTATGTAGTGCCTCGCGTGAAGGACATTGATTTTGTTAGAGTTGTTATTTGCCGGTTAAACCCACCGCTAAATTAAGAAAATTGTTACAACCTTTTTATCTTTATTATATATAATCTTCAAAGCCCAACGGTTTCCAATGACGCAGGACAAAGTCATATTTTAGCATTGTCGGCTCTCTGACTTTAAGAAAATTTAAGAAATACGCTTGCATTGATTGCGACAGAGGATACGATAATTACACTTGTGATCAAGACATCCCAGAAACTACATGACCGATCTTGTGGAGATTTAACTAAGATTTACTTAGGAACCCAATCTATCATGTACTAAAGGAGTTTTTTGATTGAGGGCCCTTTTCAAAAGTTATACACATTTAAACCTCAATAAATGAAGAAAAACCAGTAAGGGTGGTATAGTTGAGTATTCTCAACTATATAATACCCTGTACACACACCTATGTTGATAACACGTTAAACATTCGCCGACAGCAAAAGCAGTGTACCACGATATGGTTTGTGTATTTGCTAAGGTCAGGCAGGGCTCACAGTGCAATGTTGCCATTAGATGGTGCTTTAGTACGGATTTTGTTACAAAGCATTGCTGCAAAATTTTAGTGTGTTGGTCTTTGCGGGGAAAGTGGTAGTTTGTTGTATGCAGTTTTAAAAAGGTATGTTATCTGAGTTTACATACAAAATTTCAGCATTGTATTCTTTATACTTTAGGAGATACAGCAATTTTAAGAAAAAAATGACCTTTTGTTGTGCTCGATGGGCAGGAAGGAATGGGCGTGGCAAAAATTCCTTCAAACTTCATCTAGTGTTCGACCACACGAGTCTATCTTCCAAATTTCAAGTCTCTAGCTCTAATAGTTTTCGCAGTGTTAAGTACGGTTTTTGTTACAAATAGGATAAAGCAGTGTTCAAAGCGCAATTTATGCCAAACTTCAATTTGTTTGTCTTTGCGTTGTCACACAGCGTTAAAAATGAAAGTTTGTGGTATGCAGTCTTATAAAGGTATGTTTACTGAGTTTGCATACAAAATTTCAGCATTGTATCTATTATAGTTTAGGAGATACAGCAATTTTAAGAAAACAACTTTTTGAGGGGAAACGAAGGGGAGGGGGAAAAAATGTGGTATGCAGTAGAGCTATACATACTGAGTCTACATACTCATTTTCATGTTTCTAACTCATCAGGTTTTCGAGCTACAGCCTTTTGAAAAAATGGGTGGTGCTCGATGGGCGGGAAGGAGAGGGCGTGGCAAAAAAACCTTCAAACTTGATCTAGCGTTTGACCTCACGAGTCTATCCACCAAATTTCAAGTCTCTAGCTCCTATAGTTTTCGAGAACCATTGGTGAGGACGGACGGACGGACGGACAGACAGGGCTATATTAATTCGTCTTGTCATCCTGATCAAGAATATATATACTTTACAGGGTCCCCCTCCCCTCCTTCTATGCGTTACATACAAACCGTCTCAAACAAACTTAATATACCCTGTTACACAGTGTGTGTACAGGGTATAAAAATATATATACATATACATACATATACAAAAATGATAATAAAAATAAAAATAATATAGTAAAAATGTAAAGATACAATAATGGATTTACAAAAAATAACAAGAGATAAATAAATTCAATATACCAAAAATATAAGTTTAATGAAAGAAAAAAAAAACAAGAAAAACAACTTCGCAGTTAAAAACAAACTAATTAGTAGATTAATGCTAAGAAGTCTCTGAACCGTTGGGGGAAATTTATTTGCGCTATGCAGGCTTTGTCCCGACACACAGCCACTTGTGGTCAGAGACATAAATTGCAACGAGCACCACCAGTCCATCCAAAAACGATTATCCATGTCGATGTGCGCTTTTAGCTTCACGTAGGTGGCGTAGAATGGTTAAATTAGGTGACGTGAGAGATATTCCAGGTGAGAGGGCGTCATAAAGATTATTATAATTCATGCATAACACGCGAAACGGATCGTGAAGGGCATTTGTTGTGTATCTAAGCAGAGTTAAAGGGACAAAGTTTCTGGTAGTGCGTCGTGGGTCGCTAAAACTAATCTGACTGAGTAGGTCTGAAGAATCGATAAATCCAAGAATGAGTTTGTGAAGGAAAATAGTTCCTAACACTATCCTGCTATGAGATAGATATGGAAGGTCAATGAGTAAAAGTCTGTCCAGGTATGAAGGTAACCTGGTACTAGGACTCCAATTAAAGCCCCAAAGCGCAAAAATAAGAAACTGCTTCTGAACTGACTCAATGCGATCATGATGTTTTTTTACTGTGCAGACCACACGCAGCAACAATATTCGAGAAGAGGACGAACAAGGGACGTTAAAAGAAGTTTGGTTATATAGGGGTCATTGAATTCTTTAGATCATTGAATTCTTTTAATCGTTTAATGAGTACGCGAGAGTATGATATCGATAGGGGCAGATCATTAATGAACAGATTAAACAAGAATGGGCCTATATGACTGCCTTGAGGGACACCAGAATTAACCTAAACAACCTAGGACACAGCAGATCGAAACAATACTCGTTAAGATCTGTTAGATAAATAGGATTTAATCCAATTTAGAAGAACCGGCGGAAAACCCAAGATATTCAATTTCGATAAAAGCAAATCGTGGTTAACTGAGCCAAAAGCTTTGTGGAAATCAGTATATATTACATCAGTTTGAAAGTGACTAGCGAAACCACGGTTAACAACACTTGTGAATTCAAAGAGGTGGGTACACGCTGAAATCCATGTCAAAAAGGTTTGCAAAAATGCTGCATGCTACCAATAATAATTTTCTCAAAAAGTTTGGGAATGGCAGATAGCTTGGCTATACCTCTATAATTGGTGATATCAGACCCTTTTTACGAAGCGGAATTCTGAAAGACTCCTTCCAAATAGGGGGAAACGAAGCAGTGAGAAGCGAAAGATTTTTCACAACTATTAAGTTTTTGAGAATAATGGCTTCATTGAGTACAGGGGAACAAGGGCCATTGATAGAGCTTATATGTTATGGATACGAGGTTCCCGTAAAAAATGTAGACGAATAAGTCATTTGGAAGAGCTCGGCGATCAAATTAGAAACTCCTTAATCATCGCTCGTCAAGGAAGAATGAGGACGAATATAACGCAAATTTGCGCTTAGAAATAACGAAGCTAAAAAATGTTTTAGGGTCGTTCAGAAGTTGACTTTTGCAACGACTTAAATCTACAGAATACCTAGAAAAGTCAGACAGTCAGACATTAGACAAACGAAGGGAAAACCAGGGTGGTTTTAATGACGGCTCTTTGGAGAATCTCATTGGGACGCAGATATTGAGAATGTCATGAAGGATCTCATAGAAGAATTTTGTGGCAACCATTACGTTAGTACAACTATTTAAGACTGACCAATCTGTCTGAAGTTAGTTTTAAGAAAAAAGAGTCGTCACTAAGGAGAAGAACTAGGCGAAAAGGCAGAGGGCGAAGTAAGACCAATGGAGATTTCCAGCAAATGGTGAAAAGGATCTTCAGGCAGAGACAAAGGGTTGCATCTTGACACAACTATGCCATTACTATCATTAGCCAACACAAGATCGACAAATCTATTGATTGAATTCATATCCAATTTGTCTGAAACAGAGGTAAAATTAGCATCTTGTTAAGAAATTCATGTTGTCCAGAGGGTATCAGGAAATTTTAATCATTGAAGTACGACCAAGACATATGAGGAAGGTTAAAATCTCCAAGCCCAATGCCAAAGTCTCTGTCCCGTGTAAGATTATATAACAATTTTGTAGCCCCAAAATTATTCATATAGATGTCCAGTTTAGAGCCTGGTGGAATATATGAGCAACTAACAAAGACTGCAATATGAAACAAACTAACTTTGACTCCAATAACTTCAATATCATCGACTCCATGAATTTTAAGAAGTTAAGAACGAGAGATGAACCAACTGCAACCAGAACTCCCATTCCTCCGCTAACAGGGTGGTCGCATCTGTAAGAGACGAATTTGTTGCAGAACACTTCGTTGTTTAGAATATCGGAAGTAAGCCAAGTTTCAGAAAATGCAATAAGATCGAAATCGAAACAAAAACTATCCCTATACAAATTAGGGACATTATTTGAGGTCGGGGAAGAAACAAGCTTGGACCTCTTGGTAGAGGTAATAAGGTTGCTTACTTCAACCGACGACCCCAATTCTAACAGTGTGGTGGGGGATATAGGATGATGTGGAGGAGTTGATGGATGCCAATGGGGTGGGGAATACGAGTTGGGGAAGAAGAAGATATGTAAAAGGAGATGGCGAAAAGGAGACTAATGGTGGCTCGAAATCATAGTTTCCAAGCAATTCGGAACTTGATTCGAACTCTGCAGCTAACTACTTCTCTAATTTAATAAGTTTTAAAAACTTGTCATGTACCCGACGGTGCATAGAAGCAAAATCCTTTTACCGCTTAAAGGAAGTCGGGCAAAAGCATTTGATGTCACCTCAGACTGCCATAGTCTCGGCCGGTGATAGCAGTTCACTTGAAGTGGCAAAAGTTATCGCAAAGCCAGCATTGAATGGCATGCTTATAATCACCATCGAATGAGTCTTTTTTCGTACACGAAGTGAAACTACAACTCATCATGGAATAATAATAGATAAAATGAAAAATATAAATATGAAAATAAATATACGGCAGAAAAACAGAAGAGTACGCACAACTGTAAGAGGTAAACGCACTATCGAAAATGTTCAGTGAAAACAGGGTATAGCGCTGAGACAGTAACTGAACACAAATAATAACAAGAGCAACAGTAATACAACAAATGCACTTGATAACTAAGTGAATTTATACTAACAAATCTTTAGTAAAAAGAGTAAGAAAAATAAAAACACCAACAGATATTCAAATCTAAAAATAGGAATTGAGCAGAAAAAAACAAAGGGCTATTCACAATATGCAAAATCACCAATACAGTGAGTATGCAAAAGAGCAATGCTTATCATACCAACAACAAACGAAGAGAAAAGTAAGTAGCTTTCAACAACAACAAAAAACAGAATTTTGATGATCACTAAAGCCAAACAAAACAGAAAATTTCACCAAGAAAATAAATTAAAATAATACAAATTATTCTTATGCACAATTGGAAAACCACTTCAGTATTAATTCACCAAACGATGTTTACAATGTGAAAGTAATTAAAATTATTTAATGTTTAATAAAAAAAAAATGTAAAAATACGTGGAGCAAAACAAAACATAGCTGACTCACTTGATTATCACACATTATCAAAGCATTTGCAGTTAAGGCCGAAAACGACAGAATTCCACAATCTGTTCTAGAAAGATCAATTCCTTGTACATCTTAGAATTGCTAAAATACATGCATTCGTTGTTAATTTGTCAAACCGAACACACGTATTTCGACGCGTTTTTATTTCGGTTAGTTTTTCGGTTTGGTCAAACAGCGGTCAGCAAAAACTCTTGCTGTTCCCCTAAACATTTGGTGACCCCGACGTGATAGGTTGCAAATTAATTAAGCAAATATAGAGGATTTAAGTTGCAAATCTTGTTATTTCGAGTTTAATTTGCAAGCACATTTATTTCTTCGCTTTGCTCGTGTATGCAAGTAGCAACGGTAGATTGCGTTGTTGTTCTGCATTGTCTTTCGTTGTTGTTTCGCATTGCTCTCTCGGTCGCAACAACAACAAATCCCGTTCGAATTAGTAGCCTTGCATTGCTGGTTTGCATTTCGGTACATCATCATCGCTTATTCGGTACATCATCATCGCTATTGGTACATCATCATCATCATTTGTCGCAGCAGCTTACTTGCGTGCTCTCTCAATCCGGATTCTTTTTCCTCTGCTAATTCGCTTTGGATAACTTTTTGAAACAAAATGCCAAAGTCAAATAAAGGGCAGAAGGCCTACCTCGTGGAATCAGTGAACAAAAATTATGAATTTCTTAAACGAAAGAGCCGGTGGTTTTTAAAGCAAATTGAATCTATGTGCGCCGCAGCGGCAGAAAGTAGCTCGCAAAGTTTGGACGAATCTATCGTGAATGTTAAATTAGAGCAGCTTGAGAAGCTTCAGTCTCAATTCGAAGATAATCAGACGCAGCTCGAGCAAATATGTGTCGACGAGGTTGACAGTGATGCTCGTGTAAAGTTCATGGAAACATTCGTCATGGCAAAGGCTTCTATGTCAAGATGTTTGAGCTCGCAAGCCATTCAGGATTCGCAGACGTCTACTCGTATTGAGCCGTTGGCAGCCCCCGTCATGTCATCAGCTAGAACACGTTTGCCGGCGTTACAATTGCCTGTGTTCAGTGGTACGGTCACAGACTGGCTGGACTTTTGGTCGCTATTCCAGGTTATCGTCGATAAGGAATTAGCTCTGAGCAACATCGAAAAGTTCCAGCATTTGAGAGCAAGTTTAACTGGCACGGCCCTTGATGCAATTCGTTCCTTGGAGTTCTGCCATGAAAACTATGCCAAAGCGGTAACTTTGTTAAAGAGACGGTTTGATATTAAAAGTGTTCAATTTCAGGCGCATATTGGTCAGCTTTTTGGCTTGAAAACTATGGCTGAAAACTCAGCGTCGGACTTGCGAGAGATAATTGACAAAGGTAGCTCGCATCTTCGAGCGTTAAGCACAATAGCTACGAAAGCTGAAATACTTGACGGATTCCTCATTTATTTGATTGGCAAAAAAGCCGATGGCGCTACACAATCTAAATGGGAGGAAGAGATACCCATGCAAGGCTTACCGTCTTGGGAGTCAATGGTAACTTTCTTTGAGCGCCGAGCCCGTATGCTCGAGAATGTTGAATTGGCTTCTGCAATACGCATACCAGGCCATCAGGTGAATTCCAAAAAGGTATCAGCTAGAAAATCGTTTGTGGCCACAAGCTGTAGTAGGCGTTGTGCATTTTGCCAGGCTGAGCATACAATTACGAATTGTCAACTGTTCCTGAACCTCTCGCCTTCTCTTCGCCTCAAAGAAACCAAAAAGCTGAAGCTGTGCATCAATTGCTTGGGCAAGGGTCATTTCGTGAAAGACTGCAAATCAAGTTGCTGCAAATCGTGCTCTGCTAGGCACCACTCATTGCTTTACTAAATCAGCAAGTTCCTGAGAGAATTGAAAGCTTGGTCTCCCCAGAAGCTAAAAGCGCTCTTGTCGTTGATTCAAAACCTGCTGCATTACTTAGCAGCAGTCATGCCTTGAATACTGTCACCATTCTCGCCACCGCTGTAGTCATGGTCAAGGGACGGAATGGAATATTGTTTCCATGTAGAGCACTGCTTGACTCTGCTTCGCAGCTTAATTGCGTAACAGCGGGTCTAGCTAATCGACTACAAGTCAAAAGGACCAAATCTACAACTATTATTTCGGGCTTTGGTCAATCGGATATAACTGCTAAAGAAAACATAATGATAGCATTGCAATCCGTCGACGGAAAATATAGTACATCCTTCTCAGCTGTCGTCGTTCCTACAATAATCTCAAATCAACCTGAAACAAACTTGTCATCTGTTCAGTGGAACATACCGCCAAATATATCGCTTGCGGACGCAGGGTTTTATCGGCCACAAGGAATCGATATGCTTATCGGTGCTAGTTTATTCTTCGATCTGTTATGCGTAGGTCAGCTGCAGTTGGGTCCAAATTTGCCAACTCTCCAAAAAACCAAACTAAGTTGGGTCGTCTCTGGGAATGTGAGTTGTCCCGTGAATAAAATATCATGCTGCGCAGTTGCCCACGTCGATTCCTTTAATCAAGATCATGATTGTGCTCTGCACGAGTTGGTGAAACGGTTTTGGGAAGTTGAAGGACACACTCAACTGAGCATCAAACGATCGAAGGAGGACTTAGATTGTGAGAGGCATTTCGTGAGCAGCTTTCGCCGTCTGGATACGGGAGAGTATGCAGTGCGATTACCAACAAAGGTCAGCTTATGTGCATTGGGTGATTCATATGCACAAGCTGTAAATCGGCTGAGGGCGTTGGAGAAAAAGTTTGTTAAACACCCTCAATTGAAGCAACAGTATTCGGCATTCATCAAAGAATATAGAGACCTTAAGCACATGACCCCGATTAGCACAGTTCCACCTGGCATGGCATCATATTTCCTACCGCACCATTGCGTTTTAAAAGCTGACAGCACCACGACTAAATTGCGTGTGGTATTCGACGCGTCAGCCCCAACCACCACTGGTTATTCTCTGAATGATATGCTAATGGCAGGACCTGTAATACAACCAAAATTGGTTGAAACACTTTTGCGTTTTCGATCGCACAGAATTGGCATCACTGGAGACATATGTAAAATGTATCGCTGTGTAAGGATTGAAGAACCAGATTCTTTTCTGCAGTGCATCGTATGGCGCGAGCAGCCTGATGACGCAATACAGATTTATAGATTGGACACCGTGACCTATGGCACAAAGCCTGCAGCATTTTTGGCTATTCGGGCGATGAGGCAGGCAGCTATAGATGAAGCAGACGACTTCCCTCTTGGCTCGAAGACAGTACTACGCGATTTCTATGTTGACGACCTCATCACAGGCAGTAACACAGAGGATGAAGCTTTGGAAATTATTTCGCAAACAAAGGCATTGCTTCTCCGAGGAAAATTCATACTCCGAAAATGGTGTTCAAATAATGAGCGTGTCTTGCAAGCAGTGGAAGCATCGAGCAGAGAGCGGGCAATGGCCTTCAGTGATGGCGGAAGCTGCACGAAAACTCTTGGATTGGTATGGGATGCTCGATTTTTTTTTTTTTTTTTGCATTTTTGGAAATGCATACTTCTGTTTATTATCCTTTACTTAACCTAAATATAAAATTTCAACTTCCTATGTTAATTTTAACACGTTCCGACTGAGCCCTTAAGTTTTATTAAAGAAGATTTTACATGTTTTTTTAAATACCGCTGGGGGACGCCAAATAATTCAATTTTAATTGGATAATATTGAAAAGACAAATTTAAATATTGCGTTTTATTACCAAAAAGATAAACTTTATACAAAGAAAAAACAAGGTTACTTCCTTTTCAAGGTTTATTTTTTACAATTTGATTTGAGCTTCAACTCATTTAATTTCACTTCGCGGATATTAAAAAATAAAACTGCGAGAACTTGGCGGATAGATGGTAACTTAACACCCGTTATTTGGTGATTTATCTCACCAATCAAAAATATAGTTTTTGTATTGCTTTTGAGTTCCACAGACATTGTGCGTATTGCTTGTCCAACAAATTCGAAACGAATGACAACAAAATAAAGTACTCGTATGTTACACCATAGGTGCCGGTGTAATTTGCTTGAGAAAGTATTCCAATGTTACATTGAAGACGCAGGTGTAACTTGCATGTTTTGAAAGCAAGTTGAAAGTTCCTGTGCTCCAAAAAAAAAAAAATCATGGGAGTGTTTTAGAGTAGACTGAACAAAACTAGCCCATATGCGTTAAAAAATAAGAGCCTTGCAAAATTATGGGCACCCTACTGTATGTCATTGGAGAGACACATCTTTTGTTTTAGATACGGAAGACCGGATGTGATCACTTCAAAATGTCCAAATTGCAGTCCGGGAAACTCGAAGGGCGGGTTGGTGGGGACAGGGGAGGCACACCCGAGTCAAAATTCGCAGATATTACGAGGCAAGAAATAGAATTTTCGAGGTCAACCAGCTCAGTGGTATGCGCAAACTTAGCCGTCGAATTCGCAAAACTCGCGATCGATTCAGACGACGAAGGCAGACCCGTCGTGAAGTTGTCGCAGCTGTTCAGCGCGCTGATGCAAAAGATCCCAGGATCCTTGCTGGAGTGGAAATCGCAGGAGAATTAGTGCCAAGGTTGCTTGACACTGGCGCTTCTGTCAGTCTGCTAGGACGAAATTGCAGGGAATTTGTTGAAAAGCTTAAGCTTACTGTAGAGCGTTTTAATTCAATTGTAAAGACGGCCTCTGGACGCGAGCATTCGATTATAGGGAAAATATGTGTACCTGTTAAGTATAAAGATAAAGAAATAGCATTTATATTTGTGTCCGTATTTAGACCAAAATTTGTAACTCGGTATCGATTTTCGGCGTCTTTTTTCACTAGCACCTGAAATTCTGGGTGACGAACAGGTTGACGAAATTGAGATTTCCGTCGAAGCATTGACAACAGATGACTTCGTTCATCACGAAAAGGTAAAGGTTACCCAGGATGCATGGGAGTTGTCTGAAGAAGAGAAAGAGTCGTTGGAAAAGGTGGAAGAGCAATTTATAGCATTCGAAGTAAATGGTTTAGGGCGCACCTCGCTTGAAAAGCATACGATTCGTTTAATTGATGATGCTGCGCCAGTAAAAGATAGGTATTAACCTTTATCTCCGGCCATGCAGGATATCGTATATGCTGAAATGGAAAAAATGTTGAAGCTAGGTGTCATTGAGGGAGTGAAAGTCCATGGAGCAATCGCACAACAGTTGTACGCCGCCCTGACAAAAATCGTTTTTGCCTTGACGCGCGTAAACTGAATGCGTTGACCATAAAAGATGCTTACCCATTGCAAAACAGAGAGGGTATCCTTCCACGTCTTGATAAGACTTACTTTATTTCCAGCGTAGATTTGAAGTTCGCGTTTTTAAAAATCGAGTTAGAAGAAGACAGTAGAGCGTGTACTGCCTTTACGGTACCTGGACAACCTTTGTACCATTTTGTCGTCATGCCATTTGGCTTATGCAATGCTGCACAACGTCTGTGTCGACTTATGGACAAAGTCATCCCGGCTAAGCTACGCTCTAATGTGTTAATCTATCTCGATGACCTCCTGATAATCGCACCATACTTCAGCACACATTTACGATATCTGCAACGAGTTGCAGAGTATTTGAAAGTAGCAAACCTGACAAAAGGTTTAAAGAAATCAAAATTCTACTATAAAAAGTTAAAATACCTGGGATTCATTGGAGGCGGTGGTACGCTTAGCACCGACAGTAGCTGCATAGAGGCTATACAGCGCGTACCCATCCTACGTTCGGCACGCGAAGTGCGCAGCTTTTTGGGTACAGCCGGGTTGTATCGACGTTTTATTAAAAATTTTGCAGCTACTGCTCACTGATTTTTTAAAAAGCTTTTTTACTTCCAATGTGACGCTTCACATTTCGGGGTAGGTGCTGTTTTATTTCAGCTCGACGACAACCATCAAGAACGTCCAGTGGCGTATTTTTCCGGCAAGCTGAACAAACACAAAATCAATTATTCCGTGACGGAGAAGAAGTGTTTGGCGACGATATTAGCCATACAGAAATTTAGGCCGTACATTCAAATGATGCCGTTTACGGTCAACACCGACCACGCAAGCTTGATGTGGCTCATGTCACTTAAAAATTTGAGTGGCAGGTTGGCACGTTGGTAACTGATTTTACAAACATTCGATTTTCAACATCGGAAAGGTGCAGAAAACGTTGTAGCTGACACTCTTCCGCGCGCAATTAAATCTTTAGAACAACATTTTACCACTATCCTTGGTTTCGAAACCATTGAATTTGCTACAGATGCTTACCTCAAATTAATTAACGAAATTCGAGAACATAAAGACCGTTTGCCAGATGTAAAAACAGAAAACGGAATGATTTTAAGCGCGTAGAATTTGTTAGGCCAGATGTCCCAATGGTAGACTCACCTTGGAAGTTATGGGTTCCTGAGTCACTGACTACGACTTTGATCGAGAGAGCGCATGAACAGCCAATTTAAGCACACGACGGTGTAGCAAAAACTTTGCAACAGTTACGACGTAGCTATTATTGACCACGAATGACAACCCAAGTTCGTGAATACATTAAAAACTGTGCCATTCGCCACGAATGCAAACGTGCCAATTACGTCATGAGACCTGAAATAGGAAAAGAGGTAGTTACTAAAAGGCCATTTCAAAAGATATATATTGATTTCCTGGGTAAATGTCCACGCTCCAACAAAGGTAACGCGTATATTTTCATTGTGGTGGATGTCTTCTCCAAATTTACTTTTTTGAAATCTATGAAGAAGGCAACTTCTGATAACGTAGTCGACTTCTCAATCAACGAAGTGTTTTTCCAGTTTGGTGTGCCGGAGATTATATACTCAGACAACGGAAAACAATTTGTTGCTAAAGAGTTTGAACGAATGATTGACACATTCGGCATCACCCACGACAAGACCGCTTTTTATTCTCCACAGAGCACTGCTGTCAATCAAACGGTGCTTAACGCAATACGTTCGTATTTGGGAAATGACCACCCCGATTGGGATTTATACCTACCAGAGATCGAAGTGGCCCTACGCAATTCCGTGCATTCTGCTACAGGCGTTACTCCGTTTTTCGCTCTATTTGTGCATCACAGGCATCTAAACGGTGCTGATTACAAACTGGCACGAGCTCTTTTGTCCATCGATGACCACAATATCGAAAACCTAGGTTGGATGGACAGAATTGGGCTGATTCGGGATGAAATAAAAAGAAACATGCACAATATTCGCTCCAGGAAGCTGTGTTTGTCGCCCGGCCAGGAGATTTACCGACGCAATTTCGCGCTAAACGACTTCGGCAAAAATTTAAGCCAGCTCGCATTGTAAAATTAGTCGGAAATAACATGGTAGAGCTAGAAGATCGGGAAGGGAAGTCGATTGGCGTCTATCATATTAAAAACCTCAACATTCAAAATATAAAAAAATAAACAATAAAAATACACAAAGTAAAACCTTTTTTATGTACGAAATGTGTATGCTTCCCGTAATTTGTTGTGACGTGTTGTGTGGGTGTGGCCTACGTTGGGCGGTGTCGTCGGTGGAGAGATTCCAGGAGTTGGAAGTTGGTCGCCAGATGTGCGAAGAACGGTTAGAGTTCATGGGGTCGAGTCGATAGTATCATCGAGTGCAGTTGGAAGAAAAATAAACTTTGGCTAAAAAAAGAAAATATAGACATAAATACATATAACGTTAAAATTTCAACGAAATATGACAAAGGCCAAAAAAAAAAAAAATTGATTTTGAGCTATTCCAGCGAAAACCGGGTTTTCGATCAGCGGATTGTCCAAACTTAATGACACAATACCGATTTTTTGATATTTTTAACGGGATTTCTAAAAATAGAATGAAAAGAGTGAGCACATGTTTACGTATTTGCCATTTGACAGCAGTGCAGTGCAACACACCGAATTTAAAAACTTAAAATAAATTAAAAAACAAGGGTAAACCAAATACGATTGCATTGAATATTGTTCATAATGGTATATACTTTATTTATACAGATAAATACATAAATAATTTGTGCTGTGTCTTGTGTAGATCTTTTTTTAAAGAAGTGCGTCTTTTTTAGTTCGTATTTGTTGTGTATTACAAAGTTTAGGTAAAGTTTTAAGTGTTCCCCCGCTTGCCCCCCAATGAAGTACACACCCTATTATTAATTGATATATCAAGATTTTAAAAATGTCAACTTCAGCTGCAGCAGTCTGCAGCTGCACTTGTGCCATTGGATAATGCAACCTAACCTTTTTTACTTTCCAGCAGCTCTATCTTGAAGGTACGCACTTTTTATACACTGTACACATACTGTGTATCGGGGTATATTGTGTTTGCTTGAGCGAAATGTATGTAACGCACGGAAGGAGGGCAGGGGGACCCCATAAAGTACATATATTCTTAATCAAGACGACTAGAGAAATTGATTGAGCCATGTCAATCTGTATTCACCAATGGTTGTCGGAAACTATAAAAGCTAGAGACTTGAAAGTAGGAGGGTAGACTCGTGATGCTCGGCAGCAGATCAAGTTTGAACAGTTCTGTGCCACGCTCACTCCTTCCCGCCCATCCAGCACCACCCACTTTTTCAAAACGCTATAACTCGAACATCCAAAGAGATAGAAATATGAAAGTTAGTATCTAGAGTTAGTATGAGTAGACCTACAAAACTGTATACCACATTTTCCCCCCTCCCCTTCCTTTCCCCTCCACCAGTTCTTTTCGATAAATTGCTGTATCTCCAAAACTATTGAAGGTACAACTCTCAAAGACCTATAAACTCAAAATTTTCGTAAATTCCACTTTTTTTATCGATCGTTCCTATGGCAACTATATGCTATAGTTTTCCGATCTTCACCGATCTTTCAAAGTGTCTTTATTGATATCTAAGATGTACTTGTGCAAAAAATTGAGACGATAGCATTAAAATCAAAGCTCTTATTGAACAAAAACATAATTTTTGACCGATCGTTCCTATGGCAGCTATATGATATGGTGGTGGTCGGCGAAAACTCCTCTGACTGAACACTCCTCGAGGGTGCCGGCTGCGCAATGGATACTGCATTGTCTCGGGCAACCGAGGGATGCTAGCATTTCTTGCCTATCCACAGGACCTTGCAGTGTCTAGCAAAGGTGACGGACCCAAGTCTCTCAGACCTAGTCTGAGGGGCTTGGGCCCGAAGACATGGTCAGAGGTACTTGGCAGCAAGTATAAACTGCATCACCCTAATGATGGGGCGCAAGAGCAGAGGAACAACACGCGCTGGGATGTCAGCCCAAACGTTGGTGGGAGCTGTGAGCGCTACCACCGCCAGGCACGGGGAGGAGCAATCCTCTCTGCGTGTCGCCAGTGGTCACTGTGACGGAACGCGCGCGAGTGCGCTCCGTCGCCAGGAGAGTACAGAACTGGAATCAACTGCCACGCAGTCGGAGTTTGTGTTCACAGGCCCATCGCCGAGCTAGCGCTTGCGCTAGCGGAGCCGCCTCTAGACGATGAGTCATCGAGCACAGATGAAGGTGAAATGACCGTTGTTCAGGGACAACCTAAAAAGATCATAGCAGACGATGATCTCAAACGCAAACGGCTGTCTGGGTACAAGACCTCTCTAAAGTTCGTTAAGGGACTGGAGGGTCACGACCTGGGTTCGCTGAGCGGCCGAGAAAAGAGACTGCGCAAAAAGCATGACTACAAAGTGCGACTGTATCTGAGGCTTGCTGGCTCGCCTGGCAACACTCAGACCGCCGCACAAAGTGCGAGTGCTCAGTGCCGAGGTGAACCTGCCGCAGCCACACCCCCCGTAAAGGAGGGAACGGCTAGCAAGAGTACCGCACCGGCCAATAAGAGACAGAGGTCTGATGACTCGGCGAAGGCTTCGGAGAGCAAGCGGAAACGTCCAGGGGAATTTCTGGCAAGCTTAAGCTCGAAGCCGGAGCTGCAGGTGGCCATTATCGATAGGAGGGACCCGGAAGGGACACTCACTACCGAAAACTGGCTCATCCTAGAAGGGTCTATCAACCAGGCGATAGCAGATGCTATCACTCGGCCCGAAAATCCCTTCGTGGCACAGTTTGATGGTATCAATTGGTATAAGGCTGTCAAGGTTGTGGCATGTGGCAATGAGGAGTCCCTGCGGTTGACGTCATCCCCGTGGACCAAATTCCGGCCCGAACGATCATTAAGGTCTAGATCCCACCTTCAATTATGGAGGATCGAACCACACTTTTATTGATCAAGAGCCAGAACGCGGACTGTGACACCGGGGACTGAACGATTAAGAGAGGGCTGGCCTGCGACAAGGGAAACGGCAAGGAACTCTGGATCAGTATTGGTCCGGAGTCCAGACGCCAACTCCTGAGCAGGCAGGGCCGTTTGAAGATGGGAATGGGTTGCCTTTGGGCAATCATTCCTGGAGGCGCCGTGCGCGAAGATGATTGGTCAACCGGAGAGACTTAACGTGGTGCAGATTAATCTGCATCAGTCAAGGGTCCCCTCGATCGACCTACTACGATGGATGGACAGGGAGAGGATAGACGTGGCTCTTATCCAGGAGCCCTGGATCGTGAGTGAAAGGGTTTGCGGTTTAGGTGCCCGCGGCTACAATATCCTTGTCCCTACAACTGTAAGTCCAGAACCTGTATCGTGGTAAGAACCGGACTTAATGCTCTTTTCTCTTCCCGTTACAGCAACAACGACCTAACGGTAGTGTTATGCGAGCGAAGGAACGGTCCCAAACTATACCTGGCCTCGGCATATCTACCGTACGAAGAGAGGGATCAGGGAGGGGTCAGAGAGCGTCCGAGCCCTTATTCGACATGCGCAGGAGGAGGGCACTGACTTAATCCTGGGGTGTGATGCCAATGCTCACCACACTATGTGGGGAAGCAAAGATATCAACGTGAGAGGAGAATCGCTGTGTGAATTCATGTCGTGCACAAATCTTAATGTGTGTAACCGGGGGTGACCACCCCACATTCCGCAATAAGAACCGTGCTGAGGTTATTGACATAACCCTAGCGACCAACAGTGACTCTCTCTCTGTTGTAGACTGGCACGTATCCACGGAATGTTCCTTCTCGGACGGAAGTGGAATGGTTCAGAGAGGCCAAACGCCCCTTAAGGAACCCAAAACGAACTGACTGGGTCAAGTTTTCTCAACTTGTCAAGGAGTCACTCCCAAACCAGCCAGTGGGTAGGCTGGACAACCCGGACAAACTGGAGAAATCGACCAGGACCGACACGGAAGCTCTATGTAAGGCCTTCATCAAATCCTGCCCTATCAGCCGTCCTCCAAAGTCAAACCGCAACACGTGGGGGACATCGGAGTTCGGAAAGATACGGAAGCAAACGAGAAGACTCTACAACAGAGCGAAAGACAGAAACTGCCAGATGGACTGAGACGCCTACCACCTTAGTTTCAAAGTCTTCAAGAAAGAATGTAGGAAGGCCAAAAGAGATTCTTGGGCCGCTTTCTGCGAGGATCTGACTAGCACCATAGAAGCGTCCAGACTTCGAAGGTTGCTAGCGAAAGATCCAGCCACACCCGGCTTGCTTTGCGATCTGGATGGCAAATTCGCTAAAGACAGCCAGGAGTCTCTACAACTCTTCATGAACGCACACTTTCCGGGATGCTTGGAAGCTGATGATGAACCTAGGTTTAGCATCAGCGAAGAGCCGGAACAGGCTGTGGACCTGGAGGGTGAGGCCGTTGTAAGGGAGATCCTTACCAAAGAAAAGATAATCTGGGCTATCAAGTCGTTCCATCCCAACAAATCAGCTGGTCCGGATGACATCAAACCAGCCATGTTGCAAGCGGTGAGTGAGCACCTGTCGCACTGGCTACTGGAAATCTTCAGGGGATGTCTCCTCACAGGATACATCCCAAGGAACTGGAGAAAAGTGAGGGTGGCTTTCATTCCCAAAGCAGGCAAGATCAACTACTGCTCACCAAAAGATAATAGGCCCATTAGTCTTTCATCGTTTTTATTGAAAACAGTGGAGAGACTCCTGGACCTGCATCTCAGAAGTAAGTTGACACCTCACACTTTCAGCGGATCTCAACACGGTAGACCAGTTGAGACCGCTTTGCACGAAGTAGTTAACAGAATTGAAAATATATTGCGGAGAAAGGAGTTTACGTTGGCGGCTTTTCTGGATATAGAAGGTGCCTTCAACAATGTCAGGATCGAATCCATAACGACTGCACATGTCAAAATTGGCTCAAACACGACAATCACTCGATGGCTTAGCAACATGCTTCGCCACATAAACGCTCAACTCTGCACTTCGACAATTAGGAGAAAGGTGGTCGGGGGAACTCCGCAAGGGGGTGTCATATCTCCCTTGCTGGGGAACCTAGTCCTTAATGATCTTCTCCTAAAACTGGAAAATAAGGGATGTAGAGTGACGGCCTATGCAGACGACCTGGTGCTTATGGTAACAGGCAGATTTCTGCCTACAATCAGTGAGCTCCTAAACGGCGCATCGAGCCTAACTCTTCGATGAGCAGAGCAGAATGGTCTGGGGGCCAACCCACAAAAGACCGAGCTGGTTTTGTTCACCCGGAAATATAAGATCCCAAGCTTCAAACTCCCGACACTGGGTGGAACGGAGCTTGTGCTTTCAAAGGAGGCCAAGTACCTTGGAGTAATCCTCGACTCTAAACTCTCCTGGAGGAAGAACTCGGAGGAGAGGATGAAAAAGGCACTACAGGCTTTCTTTGTATGCAAAAAGACATTCGGTAAAGGATGGGGACTGCAACCGTATATCATTCATTGGTTTTACACAGCAGTCGTCAGATTTATACTTACTTATGGAGCGCTGGTTTGGTGGGAGGCGGGTCACACCAACTCCCATCTAAACAACCTCCGCAAAGTACAAAGACTCGCTTGCTTGGGAGTAACAGGTTACATTCGTTCTACCCCCCAGGCAGCGCTTGATGTGATGTTGAATCTGGAACCAATTGGAGTCTCCCTCAAGCACGTGGCAGCAAGAAGTGCGGTCAGGCTGCTACCCCAGGGCCTTCTTAAGCCTTGTGTAACAGGGCACAGTACCATCCTACGCTCAGTAGGAACCTCTGTGGCAGATGAGAACGACTACTGGGTGTCAGATCTCAAATGGGAAGACGACGTTACTGTCGAATTTCCTAACAGAGCAGATTGGCAACTCGAAACTCCCTTGAGGCAGAACGAGCTGTCAATCTATACAGATGGCTCGAAGACGAAGGAAGGAACTGGATCGGGGGTCTACTCTGATGACCTCTCGGTTCAACTCTCCTTTCGTCTTCCCGAATATTGTAGCGTGTTCCAAGCGGAGATCTACGCCGTTTGGCAGGCGGCTAAATTGATACACACCTTGAGTGAGAGCCCGAGGAACGTATCGATCTACGTCGATAGCCAAGCAGCGCTTAAAGCTCTTAAAAGTAAACTCATCCGGGACACGGTTTTGGCACTGAATCGATGTCATCCGCACTCAATCAGACTTGCCTGGGTACCAGGCCATATGGGTGCGCCTGGTAACGAGGCGGCTGATGAGTGCGCTAGATCCGGTTCAGAGTTAGCAATAAGTCTCGTGGTGAAAGATATTAAAAGGCCAATCCAGTACGTCCTAGCGGAACTTGATAGTACCTTGAGGACTGTGGCTGCCGAACACTGGACAGCAGTACTGGGCTGCGAGGTGTCCAAGCATTATGGCCTCGATACAATCCAAAGCGTACTTCCGAGCTCCTACACTTAACAAAGATCGGGATAAGGATGGTGACAGGAGTCTTAACGAGACACTGCTACATTGGGCGTATGGCCCAACGGCCCCAAATTACACAAATTTTATGACAACCATACTCTTTCCAATGATGTGTGATTGGCAAACAAATGGCAATTGTCAACAAATAATTTACTACCGAATTGGAAATTGGATAAGAGCAAAGAAATTAGCAAGAAATGTGACGATACAAAAACATGCCTCTTGCATCGATAATTGCCCTGGAAATGAAAAGGATACGACTATTATCATTAGAAAAGACTGCGTCTTAGATAATTATCGTATCCTCTGTCGCAATCAATCCATGCGTGTTTCTTAAATTTTCTAATAATCGAAGAACCGACAATGCTAAAATATGATATGGAAATCGTTTCGTTTTGAAGATTAGATATAATAAAGAAGAAAAGGATGCAAAATTTTTTTTAATTTAGCGGTGGGCTTGACCATCGTATAAAACTAAATTGGAAGTTTTTTGTTTACAAATTTTAGACCCTCTCATTCCCTTACGTCTCACTCAAAATGGCTGATTATTGAAATGGAGACTTATAAGCCTGTATGAACCCATCTTATCTTAATCTGCCACGCAGGGGTAAATGACCAACTTTCAATCAATCAACGGTCTGCCCTACATGCGGAGCACTATCTACTCAAGAAATCTTATGTCTGGGGAATCTTTTCAACAGATTAATTTGCCACGGAATAGTTTCAATGATAATCCCTCCTTCGGCTTGCATACTACCCATGTTCAAAACAAATTGTGAATTTGAACTTATTTTTTTTGGACAGTTGACTCTTCTTCTTTACATTTCTGTAATCACAACGCACATTAACAAATGTTCACATGCCAACTTGCACTAATAAAACTGTTGGCAGATATTTTCCTAAAACTAAAATATTTCTACTGACTTTCCAATCATTTCAAATACTACTGCATATTTAAATGCATATTTAGGTTGATTTGGCAATTCAACTAATAAAATCCAAACGTACTTTTTAATTTTCGAAAATATATGCACACAGGTTGGCATAGCTGGCATGGGAAAACAATCGTTATTTTGCCAGAATGGGAGATTTAACTTTTTTTTTTTTTTTAAACTCTGCTTTATTTATTGAATCTTCTCTTTATGATACTAACAAAAAGTTTGCAGATCTTATGTCTATATGTTAACTAGCAGTTCTTTTGGACTGCAGATAGGTTGCGGGGCCCTAGGGTCCATCGCTGGGTTGGAAGGTCATTTCGACGAAGACGGGCTTGGATGCACAACCTTGTTAATCTTCTTTCGAGATGGTTAGGGTGCGTAGAAAGCTTGCTGTAGTATTGTTCCTCGAGTTCTGCTATTACATCTCTGACTGGTTGCATTTTTAAATCTTTTTGTATGTTTTCGTTTCGAACATACCACGGTGCCCCGGTGATGGTTCTCAATATCTTTGACTGGGTTCTCTGGATGATTTCAAAGTTAATACTGCTAGCGTTTCCCCATAACTGGGAGCCGTAGGTCCAGATAGGTTTGAGAACAGAATTGTAGAACAGGACTTTACAGTCAAGACTAAGGGAAGAGCGAGCGTTGATAAGCCATTTGGCTATTTGCTTTTAGTTTTAAATGTGTTCTCTTGGCCTCGATGTGCCTGCGCCACGTGAGTCTTCTATCGAAGTGTACTCCGAGGTATGTCACTTCGTTTGTTTGCGGAAGCGTAGTGTTGTTTAACATCAGCGGTGGGCAATCTTGCCTGTTTAGAGTGAACGTAACGTGTTTGCATTTTTGCTCGTTGACTTTTACTCGCCAGTCAGCTAGCCATTTTTCTATGTCGACCAGGTAAAGTGCTAACTGCGCTGTTGCTTGCTTAGGGCATCTGGAACGGCTGAGAATAGCTGTATCGTCAGCAAAGGTGGATGTTGTTAGTCGTCTGCTTGTTGGGATATCTGATGTGTAGAGGACATATAACGTAGGACCGAGTACGCTACCTTGAGGAACTCCAGCTCTAATGGTGTGGTCGTCGGACATATCACTGTTACATCTCACTGTAAACTTCCTGTCGTAGAGGTATGACTTTAGTAGCTTGTGCGTGTTGTTTGGAAGCATTGTTTTAATTTTATGCATTAAACCGTCCAACCAAACTCTGTCGAATGCTTGTGAGACATCTAAAAATATTACTGTGCAGAATTCTCGATTTTCGAACGCGCTTCGTATTTCTAATGTTATGCGATTAACCTGCTCAATAGTTCCGTGTTTTTCACGAAAGGCGAACTGGTGTGAAGGGATTTTGTTGTGTGTTCTCAGGAATAAGTTGATCCGAGTTAGCACGCATTTTTCGAAGAGTTTTGATAGACACGATAATGAACTTATAGGTCGGTAAGACGAGGGAATCGTGTGATCTTTTCCTGGCTTTGGTATCATTATGATGATAGACTTTTTCCATCTTTCTGGAAAATAGCCAAATTTAGTGATGGCATTGAAGAGCTTCGCGATAGTGCAAACAGCACAATATAGGAGCTCAATTATCATTTTTGGGGTTATTAAATCGCAGCCCGGTGATTTTTTTGGGTTCAGTTTCTTTTTGATAATATTAGCGATTTCGATTGGGTCACGTTGAAGCTCGGCGTCGTTTGTTAATGCTGGAAGTGTAGTCGCATTTGTGCAAGGATTTGTTTGAAACACATTTTCAAGGTGGGCGGCAAATGTTCTTGCTCTATCTTCGTCGCTGCGGGCCCAGCCGCCTGCAGGGTTTCTTATAGGTATCACGGTTTCTGTCGATGAGCTTAGGGTTGGGTGAGCTCTCCACAGTGAGTTTCTTGTACTGGATGTGGATAGTTGTTCTATGTAACGGCGGGAGTATGCTTCTTCTTGCTTTAACGCTATGTCGTTCAGATGGCGATCTGGTTGATTGCCATTCTCGACGTAAGCGTCGCTTTTCGATAACGAGTTGCTCGATTTTTAGATTCGTCTTCTTTTGGTTACGTGGAGCTTGTGCCATTTTAGGTGTTGAGATACGAGCTGCGGTAACGAAGACTGATTCTATATTGTTTACGAAGCTGTCGATCTCAGCTTCAACGGTTAGGGGAGGATCTAGCTCAATGTGTGAGCTAAAATATTTTTTGTGTCTGACCCAGTTGGTTTTCAGCGAGGTCAATCTACTTGGTTGATCTACGGTTTTTGGATTTCGAAGAAGGTTAATAAATACAGGCGAGTGATCAGACGGGAGTTCTGAAAGACTTTCGGCGCTTAGCAGGGTTCGGGGAATATTTTTTGTTACTGCAAAGTCAATTAGGTCGGGAAGATTATTGGGGTCAGCCGGCCAGTATGTTGGTCTGCCGAAAGAGAGATGGTCGAGCTTATTGCTGGCTTTTATAATTGCATTGTATAATTGTTTTCCTTTTGGGGTTACTAGACGAGATCCCCAGTGAGTGTGCTTGGCATTGTAATCTCCTGCTGCTATGAAGTGTTCTCCGAGTGTGTTAAAGAACTGCATGAACTCAGCTTCAGATATATTGAAGCGAGAGGGGCAGTATACGGCGGCTAGTGTTAGATGGTTACCACTATCTAATTGTATGTTTATATATGTGGCCTGTAGATAGTTTTCAGCAAATCTTCTATGGCAGTTGTGTTTGAGACGGTTTCTAATCAGAATACCAGTCCCCCCATGTGCTTTGCCATCAAGATGGTTTGTTCCGTAAAATACGTAGCCTCGAATGTTAAAATTATATATGTTTGTAAGGTGTGTTTCTAAGAGTTGCATTACGTCAATGTGTTTGTCAAGTAGAAATTGAGCTAGCTCAAGTTTGTGCTGTGAGACGCCATTAGCATTCCACGTAGATATGCGTAGGGAAGGCATGGTTTATTTGGACTGTTGTGAAATCAGCATTTGTATCAGTAGATTTTGGTTACGCATTAAATCCTGCATAGTTGTCCGCATAAAAGACATAAACTCCATTAGACTTTGCTGCATGGTTGATAACATTGTTTCAAAGTTGCTTTGTTGTTGCCCCGGCATTTGGTGGTGTTGAGTCGCGTTTAAATTTACATGTGCTAGTTGTGGGTTCGGCGTATTTGGGCTAGGGGGGACCAGTCCTGATTTTAGAGCACTGAAAAATGTCACGTTTTTGGTTGAGATTCCGGGGCCAAGTGAAGATCTGGCTGCGGTCGAAAAGAAGACGTCTGGGTTTAATTTGGATGGTGTAAATGTAGGCTGTGCATTTTCAGAGCGTGTAGTGGTCACTCGCTGGTGGATTCGTGTTTTCAGTTCTTTGTATACTGGGCAACCTTTATAGTTAGCTGTGTGGTTACCACCACAGTTGGCGCATTTTTTTGTGCTGGCGTCGTCTTTGCTCGCTAGGCAGTGTGTAATGTCGTGAAGCTCCCCACAAGCTACACACACGGGGCGCAGAGTACAATACGACCTTGTATGGCGTTTGTGCGGTTCTTTTACGGTGATTCTGCGGTACAGTAGAAATTGAAGTTTGTATATCGGGTGCACTTCGTTTTTCTTGAGCGGCTTGATTTCTGGAATAAGTTCTACCTTAAAGAGTGGTTGCGGCTTTCTATCCTAATTTTGGGTGTTGAAAACAGTTTTGGCACTGAATCCTTTCTCTTGTAACGCGTTGATTACTCTTGCAGGAGAAACTTCAGGCTCTATGCCCTTTAGTACGACTTGCAGGCCTTTGCAGCTTTTTAGCTGCTACGTATAGAAGTTCTTTTTGTTGTCGCTCAGGTACTTTGAAAGTACTCTGTAGTTATCTTCGGATTTAGTTTGTACCTTTGTTTCATGTATATTTCCCTTTATACGGGGGATTATATGAAAGTTGTCCTTTCCAATAAGCTCGACAAATTTGCTGACTAAGGCGTTGCTACTTTTTTCACGGATTTAAATTGGTGGTGGCTTTGGCATTCTTTTAACGCTTTCTGTTTCGGGGGCCAGATCAGTAGTGTTACCTGCCAGAATTTTGAACCTGTTGGTATCATCAGGCATTTCGCTTCCTGGTAGGCTGAAGCTAACATGGGAAATTTTCGGCTTCAAGTTTAAGGGGCTCAACTTTCTTTTAAATTGAATGTAGCGATCCAGTCCAGTCTGTACGGCAGGCCTTTTTGTTTCTTTGTTTGTGTTTTCTTTAGGTAATGTTGCGCCAGTTGTATTTGCATTGGCTATTGGACTGGCAGTTGATACCGTTGTAGTTGTTGTTGTACTTACTGTTGAGGTAGTTAGTGACATTGTTGTACTAGCCGTCGTAGATATGCACAGGTCTCTCTGGCCAGTACATATCTGCTGATGATCGGACACGGCGCTCTGCGGCGTTTGAGACGTGGACGGAAGCGACGGAGAGCAAGAACGCGCTCTCCCGCTCGCTACGTGTAATAGTTCGTGCGCTGCATTGGTCATTGCCCTCGATCGCTCTAGAGCTGCAGTATTTTCGGTTGACGCGGCGTTATAGGTGAAATACGCGTTGTTCCGTTGTGAAGAGAGCCGAAGCTCGTCTTGCTTACGCTGCAGTTCACTGCGAGTTTCGATTTCTTTTGTACTCATTGTATTAATTGAGATCTAGTTTTAATTGTTTTCATTGTTTATTGTGGCTAATCAATTGATTAATTAGTTGATAGATTTGTGCGAATTTATCGCACTAAGCGTCTTTTCGCGATATACACTATTTATTATTAGATCTTTCACCGCACTGATGAGTTTTAAGTTAATTTTCCGGAGCACAAGAAAAACACGTCCGTACTTGACGGAATTAGAACAAAATTTTACTTTGAATGCAATTTTAATAATGAAAACATTAAAATTGTTAAAATGTTTAAATGCACATTGCTCTGGCGCACAAAAAACTTTAATGATTAACTCATATTTATCTATAACAACATCGGATTTGGCTAAAATCAACCAAATAACAAAAGAAGAAAAATGCGTTTTCTGGCACACCTACATTTCAAAATGTGTTGTTTTCAGGGCTAAATGGATTTTAGGAGTTTTTCAGCACACCCCTGATAAATTTTTGAAATGCCAGCCCTCAATAGTGTGAGTGTTTGGTCGGAACTCTGACCCTGAGCCGCAGGCTAGCCGTGGCAACACTCACACTATATTACACCCAGGGTTGTGACAAAGCAGCATATTGATATTATACTCATAAGCGAAAAACATTTTACACTCAGATCACACTTAAATTGACGGGATACGATGCTCATCTCGCAAACAATCCTGAAGAAAACCAATCATGCAGAGGTGCTGCAATTTTAGTTTGGTCTGATCTTAAGCACTTTCCCTTATCACCTATCCCCAACTCTTGGCTACAATGCGCAGTACTATAAATCACCACTGATCATAGCGAAATGGTCATTGCTGCTGCCCTCCTCGATGTACTATCCTAGAGAGACAGTCCAATGACCTCTTTGAAGAGCTTGGCTCAAAATTCTTGATCGGTGGTAATTGAATTGCCAAACATCGCCTATGGAGATCCAGATTAGAAACGCCTAGAGGTCGACAACTTTTTAGTGCTCTAGCTCATTTTCGGAAAGACATTTTATTCACTGGAGTACCCAGGAGTTTGACTTCGCAGTAATTGCTGGCATCCCCTTAAACCAGAGGCGGGCAAAACATATACAATTAAACGTTTCGTTGTGTGAGTAAGCAGCGAAAAACGAAGTTGATTGCCTATGTACTGTGAAAAATTGTGAGCAACAGCGCGCTCACAAAACGGGCCACACACATTTTCAATGAAAATATAATCCATGCTCTCATATTCCTTAAAACATTTGCGTTAAGTGTATTTTTGCAGTCATTCGCAAGATAGCCCTGCTTCATTGAGTTCTGAATAGCGACTGATTTCATTTTTTCGCTCAAAAGATCTCTAAGCAAGAGCGCAAACACGCCGACGAAGCACAATCGTGAGCGACACATGACCCGAAGTATCATGTTCGGGCGGTTCGCGAATTTGCTTACACTATACGTGAGCCGACTGTGCTGCGTCAGAATATTTTGCCCTATCCACGCGTGTTATGGAAAATGAGATTTTGCCCGCCTCTGCCTTAAACTTTCGTCTGACCATCTTCCCCAGATTATTGACTTCAACAAAGCTGCTGATCGTTTTTCCGTTAACAAACGTTTATTGCCACCATGCTCTGATATGTTAATTTTCAAAACGACCCTAGAAAATCACGTTTATCTAAATATAGAGATTTCTTCAGCATGTGACCTTGACGATGCTGCTGAAACATTCGCCCTTAACATTCATTTCGCAGCTGCTTTTGCATCCTTTTCATTTCAGCCTCCTTTAAATGCTGTGACCTTGGACTTGGTGAGGTTCAAGCGAAGACAAGAAGATGACAAAACTGCTTGCCGGAGAGCTGTACTACATTTGAGAAATCGTCTTGCTGAACAAAGATCCCTTTATTTTCATGATCTCCTTCAAAATGCTGATCCGAACAAGTCATCTGGACTTAACCTTTGGACAGCCACTCGATGTGTTAAGAACCAACCGCTATGTCATATATCTTTTCATGACGCCAACAATCGCTGGTGCCGATGCGATCAGGATAATGCTACAGCGTTCGCCGATAAGCTCTCACTGAGGTTCACAAATTTTCAGCTTGCAACAGCTGCCGATGTCAACAGCACCTTGGCTCTACTTCAAAATGCTTGTGTCTCCTCGCACACAATCAAATCAATCTCGCCGAGTGATGTACGACAGCAAACAAATGTACTAAAATCTGAAAAATCTCCGGGGTATGATGGCACCAACGCGAGAATAACAAAAGCGCTCCCTCACAAGGGTGTGATGTTTTACCCTTTGACGCGATGTTACGACTCGGTCATTTTCGAACCCAATGGAAATGTGCTGAAATTGTGATGATCCCGAAGATAAGCTTGCTGTCAGTGTTCTCCAAAATATTCAAAAGAATATTTCTCGTTAGAATACTGGCATCGGGCCGTCAGAGTGCTATCCCAAACCACCAATTTGGCTTTATGGAACACCATAGTACCCCGGAGCAAGTACATCGCGTGGTACAACATGTTTTATCCGCTCTTGAGGGCAAGCAGTATTGAATTGGCACTTTTCCTGATATCGAGGAAGCTTTCCGAGTCTGACTACAAAGCCTGCAGTTAAAACTAAAAAAGCGTCTTGGTCTCGGAGTTGTTTACTGTTTACACAGCAGACATCCCACAGCCAGTTCACAACTCTAAACTTTTAGCTACCTACACGGATGACACAGCGATACTTTGCAACAATGCATCTCCTATTGCAGCTGCGTCCGAGTTATTTAAGCAGGTTTGATCAACTCAGCCATTAATTTAGTATTTTCTCCACCAATGTTTTAAAGCCCACCAAACTGATTAATGTTTTAATTACATGTTTTGAAATGTTTTGCCATCTGGTTCTAGCTCGACTTTGAAAAGTGGTTGCGGTTGTTTGTTTTTGTTTAAAACACTGATGTCTGTTTTTGCATTAAAATTTATGTCTCTATAGTAGTTATGATTTCGCCCGTTGCCACTATTGGTTCAAATCCGTTTAGTACCACTTGCACCACTTGTTTCGTTAGAGAAATTCAACTTTGTGTTAATTTTCACCGTTTTCTCGTGTACATTTGCGTATTTCAGCAGAACTACATGAAAATTTTCACCAATAAGTACAACTAACTTGTTGACTAGTGCACTAGTGACGGAGACCGTTGCAGTGATTGTTGTCGTTGCGATTACTGTGGCTAAGGAAGAATTGTGCTTGTTATTGGTGCAACCGAGTTCACAGTTGTTGGAGTGTGACGTGGAACTTACAGTGAGTAGGGAAGCAGAGTGCGAACTCTTTCTCTCTCTATCTTGATAACAGCGCTAACTTATACATCATAAAGCATCATCCAATCGAAATTCAGCCCACGGATAATTATCAGAGGCTTTATTTTTCCATCCCACTGGCCAGATTTTCGAAATTATCCAATGTTACTTTATAACTACTACGTTTTCCACTGCAGATTGCGATATACGTTAAGATTCAACATGTAACAGCTTATTTTCTACCCATTAAATATACCAACATATACCGAAGGAGTCAGTTAATGCGGTCTTCCAACAGCAAAATCGTGGTCATTGAGGCGTGATTTTAAATTTAAATGCATTGAAATAGGAGCTCACTGTTACGAAGTGATTGAGGAGATGAGCGCTTTTCTTTGTCCCAATCTGACAAAGTTCTTCCTTTGGATTCTTCGTATTTAATCATTTTGTTCTGTTTGCTGGTGATATAAAAATCTGACTTGCAATTTTTTGGCGTACACCAGTCAATATATTGATTATTTTATTTTGCATTCGTTGCAGGTCGCCAGGTATCTATCTGAGTTATGATGACAGTCAAATATACCATTGGAATGTGGTTTAGTAAAATTTATGTTCCATCCCCTTCCTCATTTTTTTTTTTTTTACGAAAATCAGTATGAAAAATACATTATTAGCCAAGATTCGGCAACAAAGTGCACCGTTGGACATCGTGGGAAGTATTAATAGTAGCTTATTCGAAGTGCTGGATTCTACTACGCCAAAGAAATGACGAGAACAATATAAGAAGTCAAAGGCTTGGTTGATTCTACTATCAATATTTTGAAACAAGACGAACTTTCATATCATTCATGCGGAGTACAATCGCATTGAATATGAAAGTTCGTCTTGTTTCAAAATATTGATAGTAGAATCAACCAAGCCTTTGACTTCTTATATTGTTCTCGTCATTTCTTTGGCGTAGTAGAATCCAGCACTTCGAATAAGCTACTATTAATACTTCCCACGATGTCCAACGGTGCACTTTGTTGCCGAATCTTGGCTAATAATGTATTTTTCATACTGATTTTCGTTTCTATTTGATGAAAATTATCATACATTCCTCCACACGCTGGTATGACTTTTAGCTTGGAACAGATTCAACCAATTCTTCCGAAACCTTTTGAAACGTTATCACCTCTAACCACTAGGGTTTTAGATCGAAGTAAGTCACTCTTGCCCATTCAGCCATTTCGTGGTCTCTTCAAAAAATAAATCTGTATCTGTGTTACGTTTATGGATTGTGATAATGCTAAAGGTAGTACACAGAGAAAAAAATTCAAGTACATTGTACTTAAATTGACACAATTTGGTGTTGAAAGTCCGTCAAGCACGAATGTTGTCAAATCAAGTAAAATGTTCTCAATTCAAGCACTATTTTTAAGTACAAACCAATAAGGGCGGTATAGTCGAGTATACTCGACTATATAATACCCTGCACACATGGTGGGCGGTGCCACACCCTCAATCTACAAAAACGTATTGATCTGACGTCGCCTATTCAAATAGTGTTCAAAATATCAAGAAAATCGGTCAAAAAATGTGGATTTTACGAAAAATTTACGTTTGTGGGTCTCTGAGGGGAAGCCATCAGAGAGAGGGGAAATTTGTGGTATGCAGTTTTTAAGATGTATTATCACTGAGCTTGTATACAAAATTTCAGGTTCATACCTTTGTTAGTTTTGGAGATATAGCTTTTTTAAGAACAATACTAGGGGAGGGGAAATTAAGGGGAGGGGGTAAAATTGTGGTATGCAGTTTTGTAGAGTTACTCATACTGAGTCTACATACCGACTTTCATGTTTCTATCTCTTTGGATGCTCGACTTATAGCGTTTTCAAAAAGTGGGCGGTGCTGGATGGGCGGGAAGGAGTGGGCGTCGCACAAAACCATTCAAACTTGATCTGCTGCCGAGCATCACGAGTCTACCCACCAAATTTCAAGTCTCTAGCTCTTATAGTTTCCGAGAACCATTGGTGAGGACGGACGGACGGACGGACGGACAGACGGACAGACGGACGGACATAGCTTAATCAACTTCTCTTGTCGTCCCGATCAAGAATATATATACTTTATGGGGTCCCCCGACCCTCCTTCTGTGCGTTACATACATTTGGCTTTTGCACAAACACAATATACCCTGATACACAGTATGTGTACAGGGTATAAATAGTATAGTGCGTAATAATATAATAATATAATATTAAAAAAAATAAAAACCAGTAAGGGCGGTATAGTTGAGTATTCTCAACTATATAATACCCTGTACACACACCTATGTTGATAACACGTAAAACATTCGCCGACAGCAAAAGCAGTGTACCACGATATGGTTTGTGTATTTGCTAATAGTGAGGCAGGGCTCACAGTGCAATGTTGCCATTAGATGGCGCTTTAGTACGGGTTTTGTTACAAAGCATTGCTGCAAAATTTTAGTGTGTTGGTCTTTGCGGGGAAAGTGGTAGTTTGTCGTATGCAGTTTTTAAAAGGTATGTTGTATCTATTATAGTTTAGGAGATACAGCAATTTAAAAAAAAAACACTTTTTGAGGGGAAACGAAGAGGAGGGGGAAAAATTTGGTATGCAGTTTTGTAGAGCTATACATACTGAGTCTACTGAAACTCATTTTCATGTTTCCAACTCATCAGGTTTTTGAGCTACAGCCTTTTGAAAAAATGGGTGGTGCTCGATGGGCGGGAAGGAGTGGGCGTGGCAAAAATTCCTTCAAACTTCATCTAGCGTTTGACCTCACGAGTCCATCCTCCGAATATCAAGTCTCTACCTCTTATAGTTTTCGAGAACCATTGGTGAGGACGGACGGACGGACAGAGAGGGCTATATCAATTCGTCCTGTCATCCCGATCAAGAATATATATACTTTATAGTGTCCCCCACCCCTCCTACTATGCGTTACATACAAACCGTCTCAAACAAACTTAATATACCCTGATACACAGTGTGTGTACAGGGTATAAAAATATTTAAACCGTACGAGTTATCGTGTCGACCGTAAAGCTTCCTTTTTGTTGTAAGTGTTAGGGATAACGTGGATGTTTCTATAGTAGTTCTGGTAAATATGAGGTAAAAAATTTTTGTGTTAAACCTTAAAAGCCAATAAACAACGTGTAATATTGACTTTCATTAGTTTTCATATTACACCACCAAAATAAAAATTATTTCTTTTATAGAAATTTTTCGAGTTGCTAGACGTATGTAACCCCTTAAGGAAGTTGTAAATTAGTGTCAAGTTAGTCGAATTAACTGTTCGTAGAGTAAATAGTAAAACGACTGATGACTTTCAACCTTGGGTATTCTATCTTTACACATTAAGCAATCTTCTACATAAAAATCATGTTCCAGAGAGTCAGCTCTTAGTGGGTATTGTGTTTTCTTCTTTTGTCCTAAATATTGTAATCATTTTGTGCCTAAATATGTGTAATCGTTTTTAATCCGTAATACAGTCAATCTTCTGACGGTCCATTGCGTCAGACTATTGTCTTATAATATAGGTCCTCAGGATTGCAGATTGCACAATAGCTTCAGTAGAATTTAAATTGTTGTGCTGTGGTTGCAGTATAACATTAACACTTGCCTTTGCTGATTGCGTTCGTCCACCAATTCCAATTATTTGAAGATCTGATTTGTCGACTTTCAGGTGTAATAGCTTTAATACTCTTTCAGAGATAACATTGACAAGGAAAGTTATAGCATGGCGCATGCCCCATAAAGATTCAAATATGTTGGACTCAGCCTGTGGTATCTGCATGTTCTTGAAATGTAGAATCCATATATAGGCAATTCATTGACCGTCTTGCAAGTTCTAATACTTTTGAATGGCGTTTATTAACAGCTGAGCTACTATATGTTACTATGTATGTCGAAAATTACTTGAAGAAGGCCTGACTGAATTTCTTCAAGTGGAGGGCGCCATGGCTGTGTCCTTATAGACGAAGATTGTATATAGGAATTCAGGCTCAAAACTGTAACTTTTTGTTTTACACTAAATTTTCGAATGTTTTCTTCTATTATGCCTCACTTTCTGTAGTTTCTTTTCAATCTTGCATAATATCTAATAATGGCATCTATTTTTAATGATGATGACCTCCAGAAGGATGCTAGAAGATTATCGAGTGCATGTGGAAGAAAAATAAACTTGGGCAAAAAAAAAAAAAAGGGAAAAAAAGGAAATATATACATAAATAGATATAACGTTAAAATTTCAATGAAATAATAGAAGGGGAGCCCATGCGGCGCAGTTACTCCTGCGTGGCAGATTAGAATATGGGAGATAGCTTATACTCTCTTGAGTAGATTCCCTAAGTATACGATTTCTAAGTGACGCGCATGCAGGGAAGACCATTGATTCTGTAAAAACGGGTAAATTACTCCTGGTGGCAGATTAAGATGAGGTGGGTTTTATATGCTATAAGTCTCCATTTCGCTTATCAGCCATTTTGAGTAAGACGTTAGGGAATGGGAGGATTTCAAACTTGCAAAATAAAACCGTAAAGCCTTGTGCGTCAGTTTCTCATACGAGTGGCTCAGTATGATCTTCTAGTCGTACTGCTCTATAATCTAACAGTTATATGGAGGAACCTTCTTTATTCCTCAAAATGAAAATGTTCATAGAATCTTTTCTACTTTAAATGATTTAATCTTCAAAATGCAACCACTCCCAACGACGCAAGAGTAAATTACGTTTTAGCATCGTCCGCTCCCCGACTATAAAAATAAAAAAGAAACATAAAACGAGAAAGATTACAAATGTTGAACAGTACGACGAAACAAGGCAATAGCGAGATATATAAACTGCAACAAACTAAAAATTACATTAATTCAAATTTTAATTCGGAAAAAAAACATAAAACTAAAAAAAAAAAACCAGTAAGGACGCTATAGTCGAGTATACTCGACTATATAATACCCTGCACACATGGTAGGCGGTGCCACACCCTCAATATACAAAAACATATTGATCTGACGTCGCATATTCAAATAGTGTTCAAAATATCAAGCAAATTGGTCAAAAAATGTGGAATTCACGAAAAATTTGAGTTTGTTGGTCATTGAGGGGTAACCATCAAAAAAAGGGGAATTTTGTGGTATGCAGTTTTAAAGATAAATATTTACTGAGCTTGTCTACAAAATTTCAGATTCCTATCTTTAATAATTTTGAAGATACAGCAAATTTAAGAAAACAGCCAAGGGATGGGAAATGAAGGGGAGTGGGAAAAATTGTGGTACGCAGTTTTGTAAAGCTACTAATACTGAGTCTACATACCGACTTTCATGTTTCTATCTCTTTCGATGTTCGAGTTATAGCGTTTTAAAAAAGTGGGCGGTGCTGGATGGGCGGGAAGGAGTGGGCGTGGCACAAAACCGTTCAAACTTGATCTGCTACCGAGCATCACGAGTCTACCCTCCAAATTTCAAATCTCTAGCTATTATAGTTTCTGAGAACCATTGGTGAATACGGACGGACGGACGGACAGACGGACATAGCTTAATGAATTTCTCTTGTCGTCCTGATCAAAAATATATATACTTTATAGGGTCCCCCTGCCCTCCTTCTGTGCGTTACATACATTTCGCTCAAACAAACACAATATACCCTGATACACAGTATGTGTACAGGGTATAAAAAAAAAATTATTTTAAGTATAACTTAGTTAGTTAGTTAGTGTGTTTCGTGTTTATGTTCTGTAAACCTGAAAGGAGACGTTATCTTATTTCTTTTTTTTTTTTTTTGTGTGAGCTTACAGTCGGTAGGTATAATATTTAGATTGTGCTATATTTGCACTGACATCAACAGCTCCTGAAAGGCCTAAATTTGCGGCGTTATTTTTGTTCAATTATTTTGTTGTTAAAAAATGTTAGCGTTCAATATATGCGATTGAATTTGTTGTTATTATTAATGTGCTAGAACATTATGGCCGGTTCGTGAGTCGACGTTGTGCGGACGTCGATAAAAAAAATATGAGGGTTGTGACATTTAATGGTCTCCAAGTCCTTTAGTGGCATTCAAATTGGTTTAAATAACTACAATTTCAGATTTTATTTATTTATTTATTTATTTATTTAATTTAGTAACAAATTTCTGTTACTTCATTAATAGAGAAGAGAAAAAAAAAATAAAATAAAACCAGTAAGGGCGGTATAGTTGAGTATTCTCAACTATATAATACCCTGTACACACACCGATGTTGATAACACGTTAAACATTCGCCGACAGCAAAAGCAGTGTACCACGATATGGTTTGTGTATTTGCTAATAGTGAGGCAGGGCTCACAGTGCAATGTTGCCATTAGATGGCGCTTTAGTACGGGTTTTGTTACAAAGCATTGCTGCAAAATTTTAGTGTGTTGGTCTTTGCGGGGAAAGTGGTAGTTTGTTGTATGCAGTTTTAAAAAGGTATGTTATCTGAGTTTGCATACAAAATTTCAGCATTGTATTCTTTATACTTTAGGAGATACAGCAATTTTAAGAAAAAAATGACCTTTTGTTGTGCTTGATGGGCGGGAAGGAATGGGCGTGGCGAAAATTCCTTCAAACTTCATCTAGTGTTCGACCACACGAGACTATCTTCCAATTTTCAAGTCTCTAGCTTTAATAGTTTTCGCAGTGTTAAGTACGGTTTTTGTTACAAATAGGAGCGCAATTTATGCCAAATTTCAACTTGTTTGTCTTTGCGTTGTCACACAGCGTTAAAAATGAAAGTTTGTGGTATGCAGTTTTAAAAAGGTATATTTACTGAGTTTGCATACAAAATTTCAGCATTGTATCTATTATAGTTTAGGAGATACAGCAATTTTAAGAAAACAACTTTTTGAGGGGAAACGAAGCGGAGGGGGAAAAATGTGGTATGCAGTTTTGTAGAGCTATACATACTGAGTCTACATACTCATTTTCATGTTTCTAACTCATCAGGTTTTCGAGCTACAGCTTTTTGAAAAAATGGGTGGTGCTCGATGGGCGGGAAGGAGTGGGCGTGGCAAAAAATCCTTCAAACTTGATCTAGCGTTTGACCTCACGAGTCGATCCACCAAATTTCAAGTCTCTAGCTCTTATAGTTTTCGAGAACCATTGGTGAGGACGGACGGACGGACAGACAGGGCTATATCAATTCGTCTTGTCATCCTGATTAAGAATATATATACTTTATAGGGTCCCCCTCCCCTCCTTCTATGCGTTACATACAAACCGTCTCAAACAAACTTAATATACCCTGATACACAGTGTGTGTACAGGGTACATATAATATAATTAATACAAAATAAGTGATAGAGAGAAAAAAAAAACTTAATTTATAAGAAGGTAAAAAAAAAAGCAAAATGATAAATTAATTCTAAGAAGTCTCTGACCCGGTGGGGGAAATTGATTTGCATAATGCAAGCTGTGCCCCTACTCACAGCCATTTGTGGTCAGAGACTTACGTTGAAAAGAGCGCCATCATTCCATTGAGAAACCGAAGTTGCTGCTCCCTTCCAGACTCCCGTAGGTGGCGTAGAACAGTAGAGTTTAGTGTCGTGAGAGAGATTTCAGGTGAGAGGACTGTGTATAGATTATTGTAATTCATACATAGTACGCGAAACGGATCATGAAGGGCGTAGTTAGTTGTGCATCTTTGCAAAACTAAAGGAACAAAGTTTCTAGTAGTGCGACGTGGGACGCTGAAGCTTATCTGACTGAGAAGGTCTGAAGAATCAATTAAACCTAGAATCAATTTATGAAGAAAAACAGCCCCTAAAGCAATCCTGCGATGAGCAAGAGATGGAAGGTCAATGAGAAGGAGCCTGTCATGGTACGACGGTAACCTGGTGTTAGGATTCCAGTTGAGGCCACGAAGCGCAAAGAGGAGAAATTGCTTCTGAACTGACTCGATTCGATCTTGATGTTTTTTGTATTGTGGAGACCAAACGCAACAACAATACTCGAGAAGAGGACGTACAAGCGAAGTAAAAAGAAGTTTGGCGATAAAAGGGTCATTGAATTCTTTAGACCAGCGTTTAATGAATCCAAAAACACCTTTCGCCTTATTAACGACAGTTGAGACTTGTTGTATGAAGCAGAGTTTAGGATCAAAGAGGACACCTAGGTCGTTAAAAATAGAGACACGTTCTAGTTGGACGTTATCAATCGAGTAAGTAAACAAGTGAGGCTTACTACGATGATAAGTCATAAACTTACACTTAGAACAGTTGAGCAAAAGCAAATTTAGTGAACACCAAGAATGCAAAGAGTTAAGATCAGCCTGCAGTAGGCCATGAGTATCAGGTTCCTTGAAAGAAAGACACAATTTAACATCATCGGCATACATGAGTACCCGAGAGTATGATATCGATAGGGGGAGATCGTTAATGAAGAGATTAAACAAGAGGGGACCAATATGACTGCCTTGGGGGACACCAGAAGTAACTTGAACAAGGTCGGACTTGGTAGCTCTAAACAACACCTTTTGAGTTCTATTTGTTAAATAGGACCTAATCCAAATTAGAAGATTTGGCGGGAAACCCAATAGGTTCAATTTGAATAATGGTTAACCGAGTCAAAGGCTTTACTGAAGTCTGTATATATGACATCGGTTTGGAAGTGGTTGGCAAAACCATGGTTTACCAATCCAGTAAATTCAAGAAGGTTAGTACAAGCTGACCTCATTTTTAAGAACCCATGCTGAGAAGGTGACATGACCGATTTGCAGAAATGTTGCATGCTTGGAATAATGATCTTCTCAAAAAGCTTAGGAATCGCCGATAATTTGGATATGCCCCTATAATTGGTGACATCTGATTTATTTCCTTTTTTATAGAGAGGAATAATAAAAGATTCCTTCCAAATAGGGGGAAACGAAGAATTGAGCAGCGATAACTTAAACATTTTCAGTAAAGGCTTACATAGAGATTTTGCACACCCTTTAAGCACACAACTAGGGACATTGTCAGGGCCAGGAGAAAAAGAATTTTTTATGGTAAGCAAATTTTTTAGGACAGACTCTTCATCCAATACGAGGGAACCACAGCTGTTGATAGGTTTTATCGGATATGGATATGAGGTTCCCGAAAATGTTGTAGAAGAATAAGTCGTTTTGAAGAACCTAGCAAACAAATTTGCAATTCTCGAGTCATCACTAGCCTCATTTACATCAAGAAAAAATGACGAAGGGTATAAAGCCGTCCTGCGCTTTGAATTAACAAATTTGTAAAACGTTTTAGGATCGCGCGAGAATTGAATTTTACATCTATTAAGGTAACTATTGCAACAAATAGTATTAAGCGAAAAAAATTTAGATCGAGCAACTGAGTATTTAGAAAAGTCAGACAGCAAACCAGACATTTTGAATTTTTTATAGAGTCTGGACTTAACATTTTTTAGACTTGCCAACTGACGGGAAAACCATGGTGGCTTTAGAGACAACTTTAGTAAATTACTTTTTGGGACACACGAGTTGAAAATTCCATATAGTGTATCATAAAAAAAGTTAGTAGCATGTAATATGTCATCACAACGATAAAGGAAGGACCAGTCAGTCTGGTCAAGTAAACGATTCATTAAAACGAAATTAGTTTTCCGAAAACATGTATTGATCCTTCTTTGGCATCAGAGTTAATATAGATATAGATGACGAAGGATTTTCTGCTCGTGAGGTCGAAAAATGATGTTATACATTGTTATACGCTGTATTACTCGATTCTATGCCGGTTAAATGACCGAAAACCACGCATAGATGGCCGATTTGTAGAGAAATCAAAAATCTCGATTGCGTACAAATTAGCCTTCTAGACGTGAAACTGAGATCTTTAAACATAAGATTTTTTTTAAATTTTTTTTTTTATTACTTTGCTTTTATTTATTGGATCTTCTCTTTAATATGAGACTAACAATAAGTTTGCAGATCTTATGAGTAAACGTTAACTAACAGTTCTTATGGACTGTAGTTAGGTCGTGGGGCCCTAGGGTCTATCGCTGGGTTGGAAAGACATTACGACGAAGACGGGATCGGCTGCACAGCCTTGTTAGACCTCTGGCGAGGTGGTTACGGTGTGTAGGAAGCTTGCTGTAGTATTTTTTTTATTGATTTCTGCTATTACCTCTCTGACTGGTTGAATATTTAAGTCTCTCTGTATGTTTTCGTTTCGAACATACCACGGTGCCCCGGTGATGGTTCTCAATATTTTTGACTGCGTTCTCTGGACAATATCAATACTGCTATTGCTTGCATTGCCCCATAACTGGGAGCCATAGGCCCAGATGGGTTTTAGAACAGAGTTGTAGAGCAAGGCCTTGTAGTCAAGACTAAGCTGGGATCGGGCGTTGACAAGCCAATGGAGGCTATTTGTTTTTAGTTTAAAGTGTGTTCTCTTGGCCTCGATGTGCCTGCGCCATGTGAGTCTTCTATTGAGGTGAAATACTAAATACGTCACTTCGTTTGCTTGCGGGAGCGCACTATCGTTTAGCTGGAGCGGTGGGCAGTCTTGCCTGTTTAGAGTGAACGTAACGTGCTTGCATTTTTGTTCATTTACTTTTATTCGCCAGTTAGATAACCATTTTTCTACGTTGACCAGATGTAAATCTAACTGCGCTGTTGCTTGCATTGGGCATCTGGGACGGCTGAGAATAGCTGTATCGTTGGCAAAGGTTGATGTTGTTAGCTGTCTGCTTGTTGGGATGTCTGCTGTGTAGAGGACGTATAATGTTGGGCCAAGTACTCTGCCTTGAGGAACTCCGGCTTCAATGGTGTGGTCGTCGGACATATCGCTGTTACATCTCACTGCAAATTTCCTGTCGTAGAGATATGACTTTAGTAGTTTGTGTGTGTTATTTGGAAGCGTTGTTCTAATCTTGTACATTAGACCATCTAACCAAACTCTGTCAAATGCTTGAGAGACATCCAAAAATAATTCTCGATTTTCGAACGCGCTTCGTATTTCAGATGTTATTCGATTAACCTGCTCGATAGTTCCGTGTTTTTCACGAAAGCCGAACTGATGTGAAGGGATTTTGTTGACATTTCTTAAAGATGAATTTATTCGAGTGAGCACGCATTTTTCGAAAAGTTTTGATAGGCATGATACTAAACTAATAGGTCTATACGACGAGGGAATTGTGTGGTCTTTTCTTGGCTTTGGTATCATTATAAAGATTGATTTTTTCCATCTCTCTGGAATGTAACCAAGTTTAGTGATGGCGTTGAAGAGCTGGGCGATAGTGCAGACGGCGCAGTATGGGAGTTCGATAATAATTTTTGGGGTTATTAGGTCGCTGCCCGGTGATTTTTTCGGGTTTAATTCCTTTTTGATTGTATAAGCAATTTCGTTCGGGCGAAACTCGATTGAATCTTCCCGAAGCTCAGCGTCATTTGTTAATGTTAGTAGTGTAAGCGCGTTTGTGGCAGGATATGGTGTAAATACATTTTGAAGATGAGCGGCAAATATTCACAGTTTAAAAATGTGTGAGCTCTCCAAAGTGAGTGTTTTGTAGAGGATAGTTGTTCTACATAACGGTGTTGGGTGTGTGCTTTTTCTTGCTTTAACGCTTTGGTGAGCTCAGGTGTGGCGCACTTAAACCTAAGTTTTGCAGATGGTGATCTGAAGGATTGCCATTCTCGTCGTATACGTCGCTTTTCGAGGACGAGTTGCTCGATTTGTAGGTTTGTCTTCTTTTGGTTGTATCGTACTCGTGCAGTTTGGGGTGTTGAAATGCGAGCTGCGGTGACAAAAACAGACTCCAGAGTGCTTACAAAACTGTCGACGGCAGCTTCAACATTGAGAAGAGGATCTAGCTCAATGAGTGAGCTTATATATTTTTTGTATTTTACCCAGTGGGTTTTGTGTGAAGTCAGTCTACTTGGTTGGTCTACGGTTTTTGGATGTCGAAGTAGGTTAATTAAAACAGGCGAGTGATCAGACTAGAGATCTGAAAGGCTTTCAATGCTTATCAAATATTTTTAGTAATTGCAAAGTCTATTAGGTCGTGTAGTTTCTTGGGGTCAACCGGCCAGTATGTTGGTCTGCCAGGAGAAACATGGTCAAGCTTGTTGCTGTTGCAGTGGTGTTTGAGGCGGTTTCTTATTAGAATACCGTAGAATAAGTAGAATATGTAGCCTCGCATGTTAAAGTTATATTTGTTTGTCAGATGTGTTTCTGAGAGCAGCATTACGTCAATGTGTTTGTCGAGAAGAAATTGAGCTAACTCAAGTTTACGCTGTGAAACGCCATTAGCATTCCACGTAGATATTCGTAGGGAAGCCATTGATTATTTAGACTGCTGTGATATCAGCATTTGTATCAAGAGATTTTGGTTTCGCATTAGATCCTGCATTGTTGTCCGCATAAATGACCTAAACTCCATAAGGCTTTGCTGCAGGATTGTTAACATTACTTCAAGGCTGCTTTGTTGCTGCTCCGATTGATTGAGTACTGCGTATTTGGGGTAGGGGGGCCAGTCCTGATTTTAGAGCGCTCGCATATGATCATTTTTGGTTGGGATTTCGGGGCCAAGTGAGGATCTGGCTGCAGTCGAGAAGTATACATCTTGGTTGAATTTGGTTGGTGTGATGTTAATCGGTACGTTACGAGAGCGAGCAGTGTGCACTCGCCGGTGGATTCGACTTTTCAGCTCGTTGTAAATTGGGCAACCTTTGTAATTAGCGGTGTGATTACCACCGCAGTTGGCGGTCTTTTTTGTGCTGGCGTCGTCTTTGCTCGCTGGGCAGTGTGTAGTATGATGAAGCTCTCCACAAGCTACACATACCGGGCGTAGGGTACAGTACGACCTTGTATGCCCATATTCTTGACAGTTTGTACATTGTACCGGACCGTTGCGTTTGATTGGCTCTTCTATAGTGATTCTGCGGTGTAGTAGAAATTGAATTTTGTATATCGGGTGCACTTCGTTTTTCTTAAGCGGCTTGCTTTCTGGAATGAGTTCCACCCTGAAGAGTGGTTGAGGCTTTTTATCCTTATTTCAGAAATCGAAAACAGTTTTAACACTAAATCCTTTCTCTTTTAGCGCATTCATTATCTCTGTAGGAGATACTTCAGGCTCTATGCCCTTAAGTACGACTTGCAGGCTCTTGCTGCTTTTCAGTTGGTATGTGTAGAAGTTTTTTTTGCTGTCGCTTGGAAGCTTACACAATACCCTGTAACTGTCTTCGGATTTAATTTACACTTTTGTTTCGTGGATGTTTCCCTTTATGAGGAGAATTATGTGGAAGTTGCCCTTCCCAATGAGCTCGAAAAATTTATTTACAAGAGCATTGCAGATTTTTTCTTGAATATATATTGGTGGAGGCTTTGGCTTCTTTCTTTCATCTTCTGTTTCGGGAGCCAGATCGTCAGATTTGTCTGCTAGAATTTCAAACCTGTTGCTATTATCAGGTATTTAATTTTTTTCTGGGCTGGAATTGCCACGGACAATTTTTGGCTTCGAGTTAAGGGGGCTCGTCTTTCGCTTTATTAGAATGTAACGATCCATTCAAGTCTGCACGGCCGGCCAAATATTTTCCTTCTTCGCATTCTTCGCTGAGAACGCGCCGTTCGTAGAGTTTTGTTTGATCAAGTTTGCATTACTTGATGGCTCTTGCACAGCGGGTGTTATTGTCGAGCAGGCAGTTGACACAGTTGAAGGTGTTGTTTATTTACCGTTGCGGTAGTTAAAGAGATTGTTGTGCTGGTCGCAGTTTGCTCGCGTTTTGATTGTCTTTACCACTCATTGTCACGACCGAGGTTTGGTTTAATTGTTTTTTTTTAGTGTTATTAATACTAATTAACTAATTAATTATTGATTAATTATTGATTAATTAGTAAATTGGTTTGTGCGATTTTATCGCACTAAGCGTCTTTTCGCGATTTTCACTATTTATTAGTCAGTTTTTCACTGCACAGATGAATTTTAGAATTTATTTCTCGGAGCACAAGAAAAATAAACACGTCTGCATGCGGCATTTTCAGATTGATATAAGATGGCGTTTTTTAAAAATATCGATAGTATCCCACTCGACGTTTTTGAAAGCGATATCGATTATATTGATCCAGATAATTGAGTTTCCACTATACATAGAATACTTCTAATAGCAAGCTAGCAGCCATCAGTCATGACGCTTTCTCACACCAGTCTAAAAAGAATTTGTTGCCGGTGCAGTATTTGCGTCAGGAAATGACTAGTTTTTAATTTTTTCCAAACTTAGAAATTTGCGACTATACAAAGTATATATTTTCTTGATCAGGACGACAAGGCGAGTTTATACATTCATGTCCGTCTGTCCACCTATCTGCATTTCTACAATCTCTCCTGCAGTTTTGAAGTTTTCAACTTGAAATTTGGCACAAAGTCTTCTTTTCTGTGCGAACATATCATATCTCAGAACCAGCATGATCGGAACAATGGAACTGTTAGCCTTCACCTGGTGGCAGATTAAAATGAGGTGGGTTTTATATGCTATAAGTCTCCATTTGGAGGGTTTCAAACTTGCAAAATAAAACCGTAAAGCCTTGTGCGTCAGTTTCTCATACGAGTAGCTCAGTATGATCTTCTAGTCGTATTGCTCAATAATCTAACAGTTATATGGAGGAACCCTCTTTATTCCTTATGAAACGCCTTATGGCGGTCGAACCGCAAAATGAAAAAGTTCATGGAATCTTTTCTACTTTAAATGATTTAATCTTCAAAATGCAACCACTCCCAACGACGCAAGAGTAAATCACGTTTTAGCATCGGTCGCTCCCCGACTATAAAAATAAAAAAGAAACATAAAACGAGAAAGATAACAAATGTTGAACAGTACGACGAAACAAGACAATAGCGAGATATATAAACTGCAACAAACTAAAAATTACACTAATTCAAATTTTAATTCGGAAAAAAAACATAAAAGTAACAAAAAAAAAAAAATAATTTTAAGTATAACTTAGTTAGTTAGTTAGTGTGTTTCGTGTTTATGTTCTGTAAACCTGAAAGGAGACGTTATCTTATTTCTTTTTTTTTTTTTGTGTGAGCTTACAAGTCGGTAGGTATAATATTTAGATTGTGCTATATTTGCACTGACATCAACAGCTCCTGAAAGGCCTAAATTTGCGGCGTTATTTCTGTTCAATTATTTTGTTGTTAAAAAATGTTAGCGTTCAATATATGCGATTGAATTTGTTGTTATTATTAATGTGCTAGAACATTATGGCCGGTTCGTGAGTCGACGTTGTGCGGACGTCGATAAAAAAAATATGAGGGTTGTGACATTTAATGGTCTCCAAGTCCTTTAGTGGCATTTGAATTGGTTTAAATAACTACAATTTCAGATTTCATTGATCCTTCTTTGGCATCAGAGTTAATATAGATATAGATGACGAAGGATTTTCTGCTCGTGAGGTCGAAAAATGATGTTATACATTGTTATACGCTGTATTACTCGATTCTATGCCGGTTAAATGACCGAAAACCACGCATAGATGGCCGATTTGTAGAGAAATCAAAAATCTCGATTGCGTACAAATTAGCCTTCTAGACGTGAAACTGAGATCTTTAAACATAAGATTTTTTTTAAATTTTTTTTTTTATTACTTTGCTTTTATTTATTGGATCTTCTCTTTAATATGAGACTAACAATAAGTTTGCAGATCTTATGAGTAAACGTTAACTAACAGTTCTTATGGACTGTAGTTAGGTCGTGGGGCCCTAGGGTCTATCGCTGGGTTGGAAAGACATTACGACGAAGACGGGATCGGCTGCACAGCCTTGTTAGACCTCTGGCGAGGTGGTTACGGTGTGTAGGAAGCTTGCTGTAGTATTTTTTTATTGATTTCTGCTATTACCTCTCTGACTGGTTGAATATTTAAGTCTCTCTGTATGTTTTCGTTTCGAACATACCACGGTGCCCCGGTGATGGTTCTCAATATTTTTGACTGCGTTCTCTGGACAATATCAATACTGCTATTGCTTGCATTGCCCCATAACTGGGAGCCATAGGCCCAGATGGGTTTTAGAACAGAGTTGTAGAGCAAGACCTTGTAGTCAAGACTAAGCGGGGATCGGGCGTTGACAAGCCAATGGAGGCTATTTGTTTTTAGTTTAAAGTGTGTTCTCTTGGCCTCGATGTGCCTGCGCCATGTGAGTCTTCTATTAAGGTGAACTCCTAAATACGTCACTTCGTTTGCTTGCGGGAGCGCAGTATTGTTTAGCTTAAACGGTGGGCAGTCTTGCCTGTTTAGAGTGAACGTAACGTGCTTGCATTTTTGTTCATTTACTTTTATTCGCCAGTTATATAACCATTTTTCTACGTTGACCAGATGTAAATCTAACTGCGCTGTTGCTTGCATTGGGCATCTGGGACGGCTGAGAATAGCTGTATCGTCGGCAAAGGTTGATGTTGTTAGCTGTCTGCTTGTTGGAATGTCTGCTGTGTAGAGGACGTATAATGTTGGGCCAAGTACTCTGCCTTGAGGAATTCCGGCATCTTACATCTCACTGCAAATTTCCTGTCGTAGAGATATGACTTTAGTAGTTTGTGTGTGTTATTTGGAAGCGTTGTTATAATCTTGTACATTAGACCATCTAACCAAACTCTGTCAAATGCTTGAGAGACATCCAAAAATAATTCTCGGTTTTCGAACGCGCTTCGTATTTCAGATGTTATTCGATTAACCTGCTCGATAGTTCCGTGTTTTTCACGAAAGCCGAACTGATGTGAAGGGATTTTGTTGACATTTCTTAAAGATGAATTTATTCGAGTGAGCACGCATTTGTCGAAAAGTTTTGATAGGCATGATACTAAACTAATAGGTCTATACGACGAGGGAATTGTGTGGTCTTTTCTTGGCTTTGGTATCATTATAAAGATTGATTTTTTCCATCTCTCTGGAATGTAACCAAGTTTAGTGATGGCGTTGAAGAGCTGGGCGATAGTGCAGACGGCGCAGTATGGGAGCTCGATAATAATTTTTGGGGTTATTAGGTCGCTGCCCGGTGATTTTTTCGGGTTTAATTCCTTTTTGATTGTATAAGCAATTTCGTTCGGGCGAAACTCGATTGAATCTTCCCGAAGCTCAGCGTCATTTGTTAATGTTAGTAGTGTAAGCGCGTTTGTGGCAGGATTTGGTGTGAATACATTTTGAAGATGAGCGGCAAATATTCTTGCTCTAACATAATCACTGCGGACCCAGCCGCCTGCAGGGTTTCTTATAGGCATCACGGTTTCTGTTGGTGAGTTTAAAAATGGGTGAGCTCTCCAAAGTGAGTGTTTTGTAGAGGATAATTGTTCTACATAACGGTGTTGGGTGTGTGCTTTTTCTTGCTTTAACGATTTGGTGAGCTCAGGTGTGGCGCACTTCAACCTAAGTTTTGCAGATGGTGATCTGAAGGATTGTCATTCTCGTCGTATACGTCGCTTTTCGAGGACGAGTTGCACGATTTGTAGGTTTGTCTTCTTTTGGTTGTATGGTACTCGTGCAGTTTGGGGTGTTGAAATGCGAGCTGCGGTGACAAAAACAGACTCCAGAGTGCTTACAAAACTGTCGACGGCAGCTTCAACATTGAGAAGAGGATCTAGCTCAATGAGTGAGCTTATATATTTTTTGTATTTTACCCAGTGGGTTTTGTGTGAAGTCAGTCTACTTGGTTGGTCTACGGTTTTTGGATGTCGAAGTAGGTTAATTAAAACAGGCGAGTGATCAGACTAGAGATCTGAAAGGCTTTCAGTGCTTATCAAATATTTTTAGTAATTGCAAAGTCTATTAGGTCGTGTAGTTTCTTGGGGTCAACCGGCCAGTATGTTGGTCTGCCAGGAGAAACATGGTCAAGCTTGTTGCTGTTGCAGTGGTGTTTGAGGCGATTTCTTATTAGAATACCGTAGAATAAGTAGAATATGTAGCCTCGCATGTTAAAGTTATATTTGTTTGTCAGATGTGTTTCTGAGAGCAGCATTACGTCAATGTGTTTGTCGAGAAGAAATTGAGCTAACTCAAGTTTACGCTGTGAAACGCCATTAGCATTCCACGTAGATATTCGTAGGGAAGCCATTGATTATTTAGACTGCTGTGATATCAGCATTTGTATCAAGAGATTTTGGTTTCGCATTAGATCCTGCATTGTTGTCCGCATAAATGACCTAAACTCCATAAGGCTTTGCTGCAGGATTGTTAACATTACTTCAAGGCTGCTTTGTTGCTGCTCCGATTGATTGAGTACTGCGTATTTGGGGTAGGGGGGCCAGTCCTGATTTTAGAGCGCTCGCATATGATCATTTTTGGTTGGGATTTCGGGGCCAAGTGAGGATCTGGCTGCAGTCGAGAAGTATACATCTTGGTTGAATTTGGTTGGTGTGATGTTAATCGGTACGTTACGAGAGCGAGCAGTGTGCACTCGCCGGTGGATTCGACTTTTCAGCTCGTTGTAAATTGGGCAACCTTTGTAATTAGCGGTGTGATTACCACCGCAGTTGGCGGTCTTTTTTGTGCTGGCGTCGTCTTTGCTCGCTGGGCAGTGTGTAGTATGATGAAGCTCTCCACAAGCTACACATACCGGGCGTAGGGTACAGTACGACCTTGTATGCCCATATTCTTGACAGTTTGTACATTGTACCGGACCGTTGCGTTTGATTGGCTCTTCTATAGTGATTCTGCGGTGTAGTAGAAATTGAATTTTGTATATCGGGTGCACTTCGTTTTTCTTAAGCGGCTTGCTTTCTGGAATGAGTTCCACCCTGAAGAGTGGTTGAGGCTTTTTATCCTTATTTCAGAAATCGAAAACAGTTTTAACACTAAATCCTTTCTCTTTTAGCGCATTCATTATCTCTGTAGGAGATACTTCAGGCTCTATGCCCTTAAGTACGACTTGCAGGCTCTTGCTGCTTTTCAGTTGGTATGTGTAGAAGTTTTTTTTGCTGTCGCTTGGAAGCTTACACAATACCCTGTAACTGTCTTCGGATTTAATTTACACTTTTGTTTCGTGGATGTTTCCCTTTATGAGGAGAATTATGTGGAAGTTGCCCTTCCCAATGAGCTCGAAAAATTTATTTACAAGAGCATTGCAGATTTTTTCTTGAATATATATTGGTGGAGGCTTTGGCTTCTTTCTTTCATCTTCTGTTTCGGGAGCCAGATCGTCAGATTTGTCTGCTAGAATTTCAAACCTGTTGCTATTATCAGGTATTTAATTTTTTTCTGGGCTGGAATTGCCACGGACAATTTTTGGCTTCGAGTTAAGGGGGCTCGTCTTTCGCTTTATTAGAATGTAACGATCCATTCAAGTCTGCACGGCCGGCCAAATATTTTCCTTCTTCGCATTCTTCGCTGAGAACGCGCCGTTCGTAGAGTTTTGTTTGATCAAGTTTGCATTACTTGATGGCTCTTGCACAGCGGGTGTTATTGTCGAGCAGGCAGTTGACACAGTTGAAGGTGTTGTTTATTTACCGTTGCGGTAGTTAAAGAGATTGTTGTTCTGGTCGCAGTTTGCTCGCGTTTTGATTGTCTTTACCACTCATTGTCACGACCGAGGTTTGGTTTAATTGTTTTTTTTTAGTGTTATTAATACTAATTAACTAATTAATTATTGATTAATTATTGATTAATTAGTAAATTGGTTTGTGCGATTTTATCGCACTAAGCGTCTTTTCGCGATTTTCACTATTTATTAGTCAGTTTTTCACTGCACAGATGAATTTTAGAATTTATTTCTCGGAGCACAAGAAAAATAAACACGTCTGCATGCGGCATTTTCAGATTGATATAAGATGGCGTTTTTTAAAAATATCGATAGTATCCCACTCGACGTTTTTGAAAGCGATATCGATTATATTGATCCAGATAATTGAGTTTCCACTATACATAGAATACTTCTAATAGCAAGCTAGCAGCCATCAGTCATGGCGCTTTCTCACACCAGTCTAAAAAGAATTTGTTGCCGGTGCAGTATTCGCGTCAGGAAATGACTAGTTTTTAATTTTTTCCAAACTTAGAAATTTGCGACTATACAAAGTATATATTTTCTTGATCAGGACGACAAGACGAGTTTATATATTCATGTCCGTCTGTCCACCTATCTGCATTTCTACAATCTCTCCCGCAGTTTTGAAGTTTTCAACTTGAAATTTGGCACAAAGTCTTCTTTTCTGTGCGAACATATCATATCTCAGAACCAGCATGATCGGAACAATAGAACTGTTAGCCTTCATACAAAATACGATGAAGAAAAATGAACAAAACTTAAATCGTTGTAGGCTGGCGAAAACCCTCTGACTGAACCCTCCTGACTGCCGGCTGGGCAATGGATACTGCATTTTCTCGGGCAACGGAGGGTTGCTAGCATCTCTTGCCTGCCCATCAGACCGTGCAGTATCTAGCAAAGGTGACGGACCCAAGTCTCTCAGACCTAGTCACCACCCAATGTTGGAAAGAAAGCGCAAAGGAGAAACTTAGGCTGGGATGTCAGCCCTAACGTCGGTGGGAGGTGTGACCGCTACCACAGGCGGGCACGGGGTCGAGCAATTCACTCTGCGTGTCGCCAGCGGTCACAATGATGGAGCACGCGTGAGTGATTTCAAGTGAGACGGTTGTCTTTGCTCTTAGCTCTGAGATAATTAATTAATTTCCTCTTTCTACCCTATATAAAATTATTAACATATTAATTATACTGTTTCTAGTGAAGCTATTTGTTAGCTGTGCTAAATCTGTGTTTGGTTAATTTTTAATTTCACAAATTCAATTATTTTGAGTGGCGTCAGTGTATCAATTTTTTATATTTTTGTTTACTCAGACGGCTGTCTTTCTCTTTGTTGTTTTTGCAATCGGTAAGCAGTTCTCATTTGGTTTGGTTGTTGTTATTCCTGTGCGTTGTGTCTATTTCTTTTGAGTCGAACATATGTTCGTTAGTTTTTGTTTTTTTTGTTTTTAAGAATTGTTGGTGCGACTTACAGTGTCAAGTGCATTTGTTTGCGTACCTTCTGCTCGCGCTCTCTTGTGTTCATTGCTCACCTAACTTTCCAAAACCCTGTTTACACAACATTGTTTTGTTAGGGTGTTTATACATCTTCTGCCTTTTGTGTGACCGGCTTTATAGTGACCCAGTCTTTCTGCGGTGGCTATAAATGGTCATGCCCGGCATGTTTAAAGCGGCAAACGGATTTCTCGATCATGTATCGGCGTGTGCGTGAGAAATTTTTAAAGTTGCATAAGTTGACTTCTGAATTAGCCTCTGAGTTTGACGATAGTTCAGAACTTCTCAGCAATTACGACTTTGAGCCGCCTCTTTTGTCCTTATCACCTTCCCCCTTTTCCCTTCTTGCTCCTCCACAGCTTGTACTTCCAGCTCCTTTATCTACTGTTCACCCTACTGTTGACCCTATCCATTCTATTCCCGATCCTACTACACCATCGGATCTTGCTACATCTAATGGAGGAAGTATTGGTGGTAATAGTGCCAACCAACCCAAGCCCACTTCCCCCCAATCTTCAGTAGGTGTCCATCCAAAGCGTAAAAAATCTAAGGCCAAGAGTGTGCTTCAGCCTGCATTATCGCTGAGTCCACCTCCGCCGAGTCTGCCTGGTTTGCCAGCTGCTGAGTCCATCTCAGCTGTCGATTCTGAGCCTGTTCCAGAGTGTTCCTTTGTGACACAGTCCGTGGTCGTTGAGGGCACGCCTCAACTTGAACCCCTTTCTGTCGTTGCCCCTCGGAAACAGGTTTTCATCTCACGGCTTTCTTCGGATACCACCTGTGAGGCGATTGCAAAATACATCGCAAGTAAGGCAAATGTTGATGTTCAAATTTTAAAATTTTCATTCTCTCAACCAAGAGAGATTTCATCTTTTAAAATCAGTGTACCAAATGATGCATTTGATTTGCTGTGCGATCCATAATTTTAGCCTGCACACATGGTAGTCCATGAATTCAAGCCAAAGAGGAGATCCCGACCTGTAGTTATTGGTGCTTCATCTTCTGTCCCAAAAACAGTCTCAAAAAACTAAGTTCGTCTTCTGAACGCCTTACTTTTGTATACCAAAATGTAAGGGGTCTTTTGTCTAAACTTTGCAACTTGCATAAGTCTTGCTCACTTGTCTATTTTTGTTTCATGCTTATACATTCCGCTTGGTTCTACCTTTGAAATTTATTCCAAACATGCAATAGCGATTAAATCAATTTATGACCTCACCCATGATAGGGATTTTGTTATTGTGCTTGGTGATTTTAATCTTCCTAACATCTGTTGGTCATTCAACAATGAGTCAAATTTTTTACTTCCTTCTGGCCAACTTGATTTCCTCGATATTCTGCTTGAACTCCCGTTGTTTCAACTTAATTTCGTAGTCAATGCACTTAACAGATCACTTGATCTTGTGTTTAGTAATGACTCCAGTAGTATGGTTGTGTCAAGGTGTCACCCAGTATCTCTACCTGAAGACTGTTTCCACCCTACTTTGGAAATCGCTCTTTGCATCTCTAACTTGTCTCGTATACCGTCGTTCACATCTCCCCCAGGTCGTCTTTGCTTTCGTAAAGCTAATTTTGTGCAAATGAATTCCCTCATTAATGAGACGGATTGGTCATTCCTATATTGCTGTGAAAATATGTCTACTGCCACTGATTTTTTTTATGATACCCTTAATGCTATCTTTGCATCTTGTGTTCCTTTGTGTCCTCCACCAATAGTTACGTTAAAGCCACCATGGTTCACTCATCACCTTGCAATGTTAAAAAAATGTCAAATCGAGACTTTATAAGAAATTTAAGAAGTCTGGATCGTCGTTTGATTTTACAAGTTATTCGGTTGCCCGCTCTCAATTTTTAACACATAATAGCGTGTGCTATGAAATTTATTTGAATAAATGTAAAGCCCAATTCAAGCGCGATCCTAAACGGTTTTACAGCTTTGTTAATTCTAAGCGTAGATCAGGGCTGTATCCGTCGTCACTTCATCTTGGAGAAATGCAGGCTAGCGACGATCTTGGAATTGCTAATCTATTTGGAGAGTTCTTCCAAACGACGTACTCTTCCGCTGAATTTACGCATTCCTTACACCCATATCCTATTCATCGTATTAATAATTTTGTTCTCCCTCTACTTGAGGAGGAGCATATTCTCCAAAGTTTTATGACTCTAAAAAGTTCTTATTCCCCTGGTGCTGACAACGTTCCTAGATGTGTGCTTAAAATGTGTGCAAACTCTTTATGCAAGCCCTTACTTAAGCTTTTTAACCTTTCGATTCTATGTGGCTCATTTCCGCCGATTTGGAAGGAATCTTTTATCATTCCACTTCACAAAAAAGGTAACAAATCGGATGTCGCTAATTATCGAGGTATTTCCAAATTGTCGGCTATACCCAAATTACTTGAAAAAATTGTCATAGGTAGTATGCAACATTTCTGCAAATCCGTCATTTCACCATCTCAACATGGATTTCTTAAAAAGAGGTCAGCGGTCACTAACCTACTAGAATTCACTTGCTTTGTTAATTGTGGTTTCGTTAAGCGATTTCAAACCGATGTCATATATACTGATTTCAGTAAAGCTTTTGACTCGGTTAATCATGATCTCCTTCTGTTGAAGTTATACCTTCTGGGGCTTCCTCCATCACTTTTAAGATGGATTAAATCTTATTTAAAGAACAGATTTCAACGTGTCTTTTTTCGTTCTTCTTTATCTAATCTTGTTCAAGTCACATCTGGTGTTCCCCAAGGTAGTCATCTTGGTCCACTTTTATTCAATCTCTTTATTAATGATCTCCCACTTGCGTTGTCGTATTCTCGCGTTCTAATGTATGCTGATGACGTCAAATTGTGTTTGTCATACAATAACTCGTCTTCACATATTCAACTGCAATCTGATCTGGACTCACTTCACTCTTGGTGTTTGTCTAACTTACTATATCTCAACTGTTCTAAGTACAAGTTCATGACTTATCATCGAAGTACTCCCCACTTGTTTACTTATACGATAGATAATGTCGAATTAGAGCGTGTTTCCAACTTTAACGACCTCGGTGTTATTTTCGACCCAAAACTTAACTTCAGTCTTCAAATTTCTACTGTTGTTAATAAGGCGAAAGAGGTTTTTGGATTCGTTAAGCGTTGGTCTAAGGAATTCAATGACCCTTACATCATAAAAGTCCTTTCCACGTCACTTGTACGCCCACTTCTGGAATATTGTTGCTGTGTTTGGGCCCCACAGTATAAAATCCACCAAGATCGTATTGAGTCAATTCAGAAGCAGTTCCTCTTATTTGCTCTCCGTAACCTAAACTGGGATCCTAGCAGAAGGTTGCCTTCATACCATGACAGGCTCCTTCTTATAGACCTTCCATCATTGGCACATCGCAGAATTTTTTTAGGATCCGTTTTTCTTCATAAGCTTGTTGTTGGCCTAATTGATTCTACCGACCTCCTTAGTCAACTTAGTTTTTGGGTCCCAAGGTGTACAACTAGGAATTTCGTTCCATTAGCCTTACAGAGATGCACAACTAACTTTGCCCTTCATGGTCCTTTTCGCGTCTTATGCGCAAACTACAATAAGTCACATGAAATCGTCTCACCTGAAATCACACCGACTGCTCTTAGCATCCTGGTTCGTCGGTACCTTCGAGGTTCCGGAAACTCTATTTCTGGTTGACGATTCCCGACAATGGTTGGACCTCTATAAATTTCACCTCTCTGACCACACATGGCTGTGAGTAGGGGCACAGCTCGCGTATCGCAAATAAATTCCCCCCAACGGGTCAGAAAGTGATTATACTTAAGATTATTTATAAGATATTTGTCTATTAGTTTTAATACTACTTACTTCGTTTAGTGTATGTCTACTTTGTATATTTCTATTAGCAGTAATTTGTTAATATTTTTTGTCAATAAATAAATAAATAAATAACTGGCTCACCCTAAAAGGGTCTAACAATCAAGCGATAGCAGATGCCATAACTCGGCCGGAAAATCCCTTCGTGGCAGAGTTTGATGGCATCAACTGGTACAAGGGTGTCAAAGTTGTGGCATGTGCCAATGAGGGATCCTGCGGTTCCTCAAAGACACATTGCTGAAACTAGACGCCCCTTGGCAGGGTGCTCAGATTGACCTCGTCCCCGAAGACCAAATTCTGGCGAGTATGAGGTCTGGATCCCACATCCAATCATGGAGGACCGAACCACCTGTATTGATCAACAGCCAGAATACGGACTATAACACCGTGGACTGGACGATCAAGAGAGGGCTAGCCCATGACAAGGGAAATGACAAGGATCTCTAGATCAGCATTGGTCCGGAGTCCAGGCGTCAACTCCTAAGAAGGCAAGGTCGGCTGAAGATGGGAATGGGTTGCCTTCGGGCAATCATTCCTTGATGCGCCGGGCGCGAAGATAATTGGTCGTTCGGAGAGACTCAGGGTTGTGCAGATAAATCTGCATCACTCAAGGGTCCCCTCGATCGACCTACTACGGTGGATGGACAGGGAGAGGGTCGACGTGGCTCTTATCCAGGAGCCCTGGATTGTGAATGAAAGGGTTTGCGGTTTGGGTGTCCGCGAATACCACCTCCTTATCCCTACAACTGTCAGTAAGTCCAGAACCTGTATCGTGGTAGGAACCGGGCTTAATGTTCTTTTCTCTTCCCGTTACAGTAACAACGACCTGACGGTAGCGCTATGCAAATGAAGGAACGGTCCCAAACTATACCTGGCCTCAGCATATCTACCATATGAAGGGAGGGAACCACCGTCGGGGAGCGTCCGAGCCCTTATTCAACTTGCACAGAAGGATGGCACTGACGTAATCATAGGGAGTGATACCAATGCTCACCACACTATGTGGTGGAGCAGGGAAATCAACGCGAAAGGGGAGCCACTGTTTAAAATTATATCGCTCACAAATCTCTATGTGTGTAACCGGGGTGACCACCCCAACTTCCACAGTAAGAATTGTGCTGAAGTTATTGACATAACTCTAGCGGCAAACAATGACACCCTCTCTGTTGTAGACTGGCACATATCCACAGAGTGTTCCTTTTCGGACCATTACAAAATCGTGTTCGAAATAGAATGGTCTAGAGAGGCTAAACGGCCAACCAGGAACATAAGAAGGACCGACTGGGTCAAATTCTCGCAAATTGTCGAGGAGTCACTCCCAGACTACCCAGTGGGAAGGCTGGATAATCCGGACAAACTGGAGAAATCGACCAATATCGTCACAGAAGCTCTACGCAAGGCCTTCATCAAATCGTGCCTTATAAGCCGTCCTCCCAAGTCGAACCGTAACAGGTGAAACATACGGAAGGAAACGAGAAGACTCTACAACAGAGCAAAAGAAAGAAACTGCCAGGTAGACTTGGATGCCTACTACCTCAGCTTAAAAGTCTTCAAGAAAGAATGTAGAAAGGCCAAAAGAGATTCGTGGGCTGCATTCTGCGAAGATCTAACAAGCACCAAAGAAACGTCTAGCCACACAGGGGCTCCTCTGCGATCTGGATGGCAAATTCGCTAATGACAGCCAAGAATCTCTACAACTCCTCATGAACACTCCCTTTCCGGAATGCTTCAGCATCGGCGGAGAGCCGGAAATGGCAGTGGACATGGAGAGTGAGGCCTTTGTAGGGGAAATCCTTACCAAAGAAAAGGTAATCTGGGCTATCAAGTCGTTCCATCCAAACAAATCAGCTGGATTAGATGACATCAGATCAGCCATGTTGCAAACGTTGAGCGACCACCTGTCGCACTGGCTACTGGAAATCTTCAGAGATAATCTCCTTACAGGTGACATCCCAAAGATCTGGAGAGAAGTGAAGGTGGCTTTCATTCCCAAAGCAGAGAAGATTAACCACTGCTCGCCAACGGATTATAGGCCCATTAGTCTTTCATCATTTTTACTAAAAACATTGGAGCGACTCATGGACCTGCATCTTAGAAAAAAGCTAACGCCTCACACTTTTAGTAGATCTCAACACGCCTATCTCAAGGATAGATCAGTTGAGACTGCTTTGCATGAGGTGGTTAGCACAACTGACAATTCATTGCGGAGGAGGGAGTTGACGTTGGCGGCATTTCAGGACATAGAAGGTGCCTTCAACAATGTCAGGATCGAATCCATAACGACTGCGCTGGTCAATATAGACTCACACCCAACAATCACTCGATGGCTAGGCAACATGCTTGCCAAAGAGTGATAAACCAGGGGAACTCCGCAAGGGGGTGACATATCTCCCTTGTTGTGGAACCTTGTCCTTAATAATCTTCTCCTAAAACTGGAAAACAGGGGATGTAAAGTGACAGCCAATGCGGACGACCTGGTTCTGATGGTAACAGGCAGATTCCTGCCTTCCATCAGTGAGCTCCTAAACGGCTGAGCTGGTTATGTTCACCCGAAAAAATAAGATCCCGAGTTTCAAACTTCCGACACAGTCATGGCATTAAATCGATGACGACCGCACTTAATCAGACTTGCCTGGGTGGCAGGACACATGGGTGTGCCTGGTAACGAGGCGGCTGATGAGTGCGCTGGATCCGGTTCAGCGTCATCTACAAGTCTCCTGGTGACCGTCATTAAAAGGCCAATCCAGTATGTCCTAGCGGAACTCGAGGGTACCACGAGGACTGTGGCCGCCGAACACTGGACAGCAGTACTGGGCTGCGAGGTGTCCAAGCATTATGCCCTCGATACAATCCAAAGCGTACTTCCGAGCTCCTACACTTAACAAAGATCGGGATAAGGATGCTGACAGGAGTCATAACGAGACACTGCTACATTGGTCGTATGGCCCAACGATACGGTGTATCCCAACAAGACTACTCTCGTAGCTGTGGAAATTGAGAGTGTCCAACACCTTCTTTGCGACTGCCCTGCACTTCTGAGGAGGAGAACCCAATTTTTGGGAAGACCCTTCTTTGACGGACTGGGCAGTCTAGTGAACGCGCACCTGGAGGACCTGGCACTCTTCCTGGATTCTACTGGGTGGATGCACGGGCTGCCGAAGCCCAACGGGATTGGCCACTAGAACCAGGAGAAAACGGTATGACCCTTCTCTCATCCACTATCCCATCAACCCTTCCTATTCCTAGCTATCCCTCCTGTTTTCATCAGGCAACACAATGGACCTAATGGTCACTGGGTGCTCTCGACTTCTGAGATCGGATCACTCGTGCTGGTATCTGCTACACGAAATGAAGTAGAGTAATAGAAACATCTTAATTCGTTATATGGAAAATTTGTTTCTATTTCAACATAGAGGGCTGAAAATTAAAACGTAGTCTTCCTAAGTACCCAAGTAAGTAAGTATCATTGAGATCGGACCGCTCGAGTTGGCGAATATGTAATAAACATATTTTGAAAATTTGGTGGTGACCATTTTTCGATATTTTTTATTGTCCACCAAAGTTGAAAAATAGCCAAAACATAGATAGTTCGGAAAACAGCTCCCTCTAAAAATTTACAAATGCAAAAGACTTGATATTTACACAATAATATGGCTACCTAACAATAGAAATCAATTCGAGAATGATTCAGTAAATTATTGAAAGTTGAAAAAAGGTATACTTTAAGTGCGCATATCTTCCAAACTATAATTTTGATTTCTTTACAGTTAACATTTCTGAAAATAATTCTCTTTCAGACAAATACATTTGTTTTATCAAAAGCGTTCATGAAACTATTGATTTTTGCAAACTGATTCATTCTAAGCCCCGTCTGTGCGTCGCCAGAACAAAACTTTCGGAAACGTAGCATGCCGTGCTTCGTGTTGCAAATTTGGGTCGTGTCAAAAAATTAACGGACGACAACAGAAATTGATTGAGCCCTGTCCGTTCGTCTGTTCGTCCGTCCGTCCTCACTAATGGTTGTCAGAAATTATAAAAAATAGAGACTTGAAATTTGGTGGCTAGACTTGTGATGCTCGGCAGCAGATCAAGCTCGAACGGTTTTAATCCAAGCCCACTCCTTCACCCCCAACCAGCACCGCCCACTTTTTTATACGCTATGACTCGAACAACGAAGAGGTACAAATATGATAGTCGGTATGTCGACTCTGTATGTGTAGCGCTACAAAACTATATACCACAATTTTCCCCCTCCGCATTATTTGCCATCCCTCAGTTGTTTACTATAAATTTCTATATCTCCAAAACTAAGAAAGCAAATGATTGTGTACAAGCTCAGTTAATATACATCTTCAGGCTGCATGCTTCAAAATTCCTCTGTCCTTGAAGGTTACCCCTCAAAGACCAAAAAACTCAAATTTTTCGTAAATTGCACATTTTTTTGATATTTTCAATACTATTCCATCCCTCAGTTGTTAACTAAGAAAGGTACCAACCAGAAATGGTTGTATACAAGCTCAGTAAATATACATCTTCAAAACTGCATGTTACAAAATTCCTCTCTCTTTGAAGGTTACCCCTCAAAGACCAAAAAACTCAAATTTTTCGTAAAATCCACATTTTTCTTGATATTTTCAATACTATTTGAACGGACGGTGTCTGACCAATATTTTGATTGAAGATGTGGAGTGTGCCACTGCTACCGGGTATTGACTATACCGACTATACCGCCTTACTGGTTTTTTTATACACTTTCCAGAAGGAAATTTTTGAACTCCTTGCCGAAGAAAGCCTTCCATAGTGCCTTCCCAGAGAGAAAATGGGAATACCTTGACGAAGAAGGCTTTCTATAAAGCCTTTTTTTAAAGCAAAGGTGAACCGTTTGCCCTGGAAGGTGACTTGAAACAAGATTGGAAGGATTTTGACGTCATCAAGTTTTACCTAAATTGAACCAAACCCTTCTCAAACACCTATTTTAATGACGAACTATCAGTACCTTCTTTTCAGCTTTTTTAGCAGCGAGATTGGAAGGGCAGCCTGATTTTGGAAGGTTTTAGAAGCGAGATGAGAAAGAGTCTCCGAAGAATGAAAGACACGAAGTTAGACTCGGTATTCGGAAAATACTGTTGAAAGCCAGATCATTCCCTACGGCTTTTTTAGAAGCTAGAAGGGAAGGGCCACCTGATTTTGGAAGGTTTGAGAAGCGAGATGGGAAGAAGTAGCCGATGACTGAAAGACGCGAAGTTAGACTCGATATTCGAAATTTTTATTTACAACCAAAACATTCCACAACCCTTCATAAAGAAGCGAGAAGGGAAGGGCCACCTGATTTTGGAAGGTTTGAGAAGCGAGATAGGAAGGAGTAGCCGATGATGTAAAACACAAAGTAACTTTGTTTTTCGGCTTAAGTTTTTAGGAAACCTAAATATTATTCTCTAGCAAAATAAAAAAAATTTTAGTTTATATAATATTGAATTTACAAAGCTTCAATGATACATATAGTCAAGTTAGTTGAGTGCCGTAGTTTTAAATTAAAAAGTAAAATAACGAAGAGTTAGATGAAGACAGAATAGAATTAGTATTGCAATGGTACTAAAAATGACTGAGGAATATTCTGATGGTTCTCCCTCCGCACATCCTTATTTTTTGACTATTTTTTATTTTTGTATTCTTCCTCGAGTGGGATTTGAACCCTCGACGTCTGGCTGATAACAAAGCACGCTGTTAGTTAACATATTAACAGAATTTTATTTAAAGAACAGTACAGATTTCGAACAGTACACCATGTATGAAAAAACTTAAATGTTCGTTCGCACTTCGTGTTACAACAAAGACCTTCCCAACAACATTTTCGGGAAACGAAGCTAGCATGCTTTAGGCCTTCAAAAAGCGGCCACCCCTGTGTAAAAGGAAATTAGCGGGTAAGGTTTGGGCAAGCCCTGAAACATTCCAAAAAAGTCTCGCAGAACGCGTTGTGAAGCGGTTCAATTTCCTTCTGGGTTGACAAACTAATAGATTTACTTTTTCATGAAGTTTGCAACGCAGAGGACGAGACATCTACTATATAAATATGTATATGAAATATGTATATTCTTTGTCAGCAAAAAACGAGTTATTATAGTCATGCCCGTCTGACTGATTGTTTCAATTCCAACTGCGAGCTCAATTTTAACGATATCGAAAAAATTTAAAAGCAGAAACTTTTTTGAAGTGAAACTTCTTTAGCATGGGTGCGATTTGAAACTCGATGAAACGACATGAAAAAGAGACAGACTATACATTTAAATGATTTAGCCTGCGAGAGAATGAAATAAAATATAGAATGACAGTCTGTAGTCATAAATTTAGTAGTCATAAAAAAAAACAACAACAACAACAACAACATGCTTAGTTGTAATTTTGGCATTCCTCTTCAACCGTCACTTTCGCAAAGAATAAAGTCAAGTAGATTCCACACATTGGAGCATTGGTAGTTAACTTGACTCTGTTCTTCGGGAGACACTCTGCACATTTGAATTAATTCCTCTTCTTTGCATTTATGCATTCAAAAATGTACACATTCCAGCTTGCCCAAATAACATGGTGTGTACATACTTATTTTCTTAAAATGTACTATTTTTACGAGTTTTTTTAACCATTTCAAATACAACTTCACATTAATTATAAGCTTAAAATTATTTCAGCAATTTAATTCGAATGTACTTCTCAATCTTCGAAACTTGATACAAGCAGATTGGCGATGCTTTACAATAATTGTTTTGCAGTTTAAAAAATTTAGTTAATTTGGGAAGGGTTTTTTAAACGCAGATTTATTAACAAAAACATGTAAAATATTCAATTGTTTTAATGCATATTAAAGGGGAAACCATAAAGTTTATTATTTGGTCAATAATTATTTCTAACAACTTAAAAAAAGGCTCAATATAATAAAATCTCTGAGAAAATTGTCAGAGATTTTGCAAGAGTGTGGAAATATCTGTAATATATTTCTCAGACACGTTAATTTTCCTTTTTATTGTTTTCAAATCATCGACCTGAAATGTTGCACAGATCCTCCAATTTTATTACATAAAAACTATTTTGATCAATAATTGGGCATGGCAACGCCTACTTATAGCAAAAATTGATAATTTTCTTATCTCAGTACGCAATGAGCTAAAACAATGAAACTTAGTATATAAGATATTAAGATAAAGAGAAATTCAATCCAGAAAATGGGCATGGCAAGACCGAAGATAGCGTCCTTACAGGTTTTTTGTTTCTTTTAAAGAAAGTTTCACTTCAAACACGTGTACTGTGTTGCACGCGATTTTTTTTATTCTTGCACATAGGAATCATCCGAATGAATGATGATGAAAATATCAGCCTTGAGAGATTGGTGAAGATCGGACATCTATAGCCTAGTCGAAGGTGAGCACCTACCAGGTTAATCTCACAGCATTCAAAATACAATGGATTGCTGGGTAGCTCTAGACTTATCTGACGACAATCGATGCCCTGGAGCAAGTCCAGTACCAGCTAAAATTCTGTTGACAAGAAACCCTTAATGTTTTCTGGTGATCAGGTCGAACCTGAGCTGGTGCTGCTAAATCACCAAGCCCAAAGGCTTTACTCGCCTTTGAGTATTAAACCATAGCCACCGTGTGCCCCTTTTAAAGGCCTCACTATCAGACAGGCAAACCAATGGCCACCTAAGCAACCATCATCCTGAGCTTCCCGTCCATACCTTGGTCAGGTGCGTACCATCAACAATGCTTTGTTTGTAGATCCAAATATTGGTCGACTTAGTATTAGCTACATAGCAAGGTATGTATTGTCCATCTACCACTAACGAGGAAGTCATCAAATCGGCTACACACCACACTTACCCAACACGCCTTCACCGAATGGAAACGGACCAGCTAAGCCATTGGCTGTGGTTTCGCTTGATTCGGACTACTATAGCAAAGAGCTCTCATAAAAACAATCGATCAAAAATAAGGTTTTTGTTTGAAAAACTTTTATGTTCTTAATTATTAACGTATTTTTATTAATCCTTGAATGTATTCCAAAGTTTTATTACAATCGGACAAAAGGCGGTTGCACAGCCCATATAGTAGAGCTTTGAAAACATCGAAGTTTTCAAACATCGATGTTTCCGATGTTTTGAAGTGAAAACATCGATACATCGAAAAAATTAAAAATGAGATCAACGTTTCGGTTAATGAAAAGAATTTTGTCAACTACCGCAGGCTTCAGCGAACACCTGCAGTCTGAGATGAGTTGTGCAGCCTTGCTGAACATGCGTTCTGGTTCGCAAGACGTTGCTGGAATGCACATATCGCACATGTTTAACTAAACTGTCACAACTCAAAATTTGTCATTTTCGAGTTTTCATGTAAAAACTGTTTATCGTATGCATATCTATCACCACAAAAGAGGTGGTGTAATTATCTGACTTAGAAACAGAGTTATGCCTCTTTTCAATTTTGCATTTCCATAAGGTTGTCATTGGCACTCAAGCAGTTTTTTGCGTTTCCTGAAAATTCATGTTTTTTGAGTTGTGACAGTTTAGTTAAACATGTGCGATATGTTTTTTAACCACTTCTTTTAAAATTCGTTCGTCAGTACACTAAAAAGAAACAAATAATTAATGTTTGTTTACTAATAATAGATTGGGGCATCACCTGCCAAAAATGTAAAGGATTCACATCCTCGTCGGCATTTTCCTTCAGCAAATATTGCCTCTTGGCCGCCTGCACACTTTTTGATCCCACACAAATGAAACTTCCCTACGTCGCTTACCCATTTGGTTTTGCGGTTCCTCGATATCCTCTTTTGATTCCTCTTCCTTTCCTTTTGACTCATTTCATATGTCACAACTATAAAATAAAAAGTATTTAGTAAACGAAATAATGTAATGTGCGACCGTAATAAATGTGATTTGTTTGTGATACGAATAAGCACGTTGCACTCATCAAAACTTACCTTTTAGAAATTTGTCCATTGTTATACTTCAATGTCGCTCCCAACACCACCACAAATGAACACCAGTTATCCGACGACAATAAACTATTTAATGTGAAATAATTAAAACATAATTCTAAGTACTTTCACGTTTCCCGCTTCTTCAGAATGTGAAAATTTGATGGGGAAAATTTCATAAAAAAACATCGATGTTGAACAAAAAACATCGATGTTAACATCGATGTTGATAATTATACATCGATATTGGGTATTTTTTTCCAAACATCGATACATCGGTAAAACATCGATGTATCGTCAAGGCTCTACCATATAGAGAAAAATCGGTAGTGTTCAGCTTACTGAATCTACTAACCGATTTTCATGTTTTTACCGCTATTGGTTGTCAAGCTGTAGCCTTTTGAAAAAGTAAAAAAGGTGAAAAGGATGGGGCGTTATAAAAAACAAATTAAAATGGATCTGCTGCTCAATAGACTCGGGACCCTTCAAAATTCTTAAGGTTTCCATAGGTCAATACGGTTTCAGCACTGTTTTTTGAATTTGTTACTCTTGAGTCTTGACACCAAAGACGCATTTCATAAATAAATACATAAAAGAAAACTGTCTGAATTTATATATTTTTGCTAACGTTAAAACTGAGTGAGCAGTTGGTAATGACAAATGATTATTTTATCGAGCGCTGAGGTGGCGTAGCCCCTTAATAAATATTAATCTATTAGAAGATACAACCTAGAAAAAAACCATACTCATACATTAGCTCGCTCTGACATTATGTTTATACCCTGTACATATACTGTGTATCAGGGTATATTGTGTTTGTTTGAACGATATTTATGTAACGCACAGAAGGAGGGAAGGGAGACCCGATTAAGTATATATATTCTTGATCTTGTCCGTCCATCCTCACCAACGGTTCTCGCAAACTATTAGAGCTAGAGATTTGAAAAATTGCTATATCTCCAAAATTAACAAAGGTACGACCCTGAAAATTTGTATACAAGCTCAGTGATAATACATCTTAAAAACTGCATACCACAAACTTCCCCCCTCTTTGATGGCTACCCCTCAGAGACCGACAATCTTAAATTTTTCGTAAATTCCACATTTTTTGACCGATTTTCTTGATACTTTGAACACTATTTGAATAGGCGACGTCAGATCAATATGTTTTTGTAGATTGAGAGTGTGGCACCGCCTACCATGTGTGCAGGGTATTATATAGTCGAGAATACTCGACTATACCGCCCTTACTGGTTTTTCATAAGTTACAGTAGGTACGACCTTGGTTAACCTTCTTGGCGACAGCGAACAAAGACTTAGTTGTTTTTCATATATATTATCATATTTTGTGGATACTTCAGCGGGTTGCGGGTTGAAACAATTTTGTTCTCTCAACTGTTCGATCTTGCTTTGTATTGTAATAAAGTTGGAAATGGTTGCCGAGGCTGTTTGATCTAACATTATACGTTTTTCGTTTCCCTTACGAATTCGCAGCCTTCAGACTAGCATCCAGATCCCCCATAATGTTGGAAAAAAAATATTCTGTATTTTGTTCACACACAGAAGCATTCAAGCAGTCTTCAAACTGGCATCCAAACACTACGTATGTTGTCAAATTCTGCACGATTAGACTTTTAGACGTTGACGTCTGGTATATTACGTTTCTGTACGTTTTGAGCTTACCACCGCACACCCAGAATAAGTTTTAATTAATAAAAATAGAGTATGTAAGCATGCAAATCATTCACCTTTATAGTATTAGTATAGATTATTATATGCAGTGGATCAGAGAACTGCAAAAATCACTTTTTTTGGAGTTTCGTTCATACTAAAATCAATCGTTCTAGTCTTTTGAGTAAGTTTGAGTCCACATTCGTTTTTTTACATTGACCGAATTGATGGGTAATGAAATTCTATACGATTCAAATCAACGCATACAAAAAAGCATGTCACGACTTATACCTCCACAACAATCAAGTGGATATGCATGTTTGTGTTATAGACCAAATTTTGCACAAATTTATTTTCTCCACGTAATATAATATGACGGAAAATCAAACTTATGTTTTAGAACAAATTTCAAAAGGAAATTTTTCATTGTCCAAGCGGAAGGGAAGAAGTCTTGTTTGGAATGTTCTAGCAGAAATTATCAAAGAAGACGGGTCCGTGTTAGAAGGCTTATTATGCTGTCGTACGTGCAGCAAACTTTTAAAATATTCCCCAAGTCAGACATCTAATTTAAGCCGTCATAAGTGCTGTTTAGCCATTAAAGAAGCGCAAATATTGAAAACTGTGTCAGCAGAAGACAAAACCGCCGCAATCAACGCTTGCTCAACATGGGCCATTGAGGATTGCCAACCGTTTTCTGCCATCAATGGATCTGGATTCACAAAATTGGCCAAATTTTTTATTAAAATAGGAGCAAAATATGGAGAAAATATTGATATGAAGGATCTGTTGCCAGATGCAACAACAACATCTCGTACAGTGCAGAAACTGGCAACTGAGAAAAAGGAGAAAATTACAGATTAAATATGCGATGTTGTAAAAAGTGGCGGAGCATCTGCAACACTTGATATGTGGACTGACAACTATATGAAACGAAACTTTTTATGAGTCACTTTACATTATAAGAAGGATTGAATGCTATTCGATGTTGTTTTGGGAATGAAATCAATGGAATTTCAAAGATCAACCGCAGATAATCTAATAAGAAAATTTAAAAGTTTGTTTGGGGTGAGTTTGGAATAGATGAGTTGGAGATAATTAAATTTGTGTCAGATAGAGGAACAAATGTGGTAAAAGCAAAAACAACATACGTTTAAACTGTAGCAGCCATTTATTTGCAAATATATTGGATAAGTCATTTGACGAAACTGTTGAGCTGTCGGAATTACTAGAGGCGTGCAGGAAAATTTTCAAATATTTCAAAAAGGCAAATTTGCAACATATGCTTCAAACGTCATTGAAAAGTCCATGTCCCACACGCTGGAATTCCAATTATTATATGTTTAAGTCAATTGTAGACAATTGGTTCCATATCAATGAAATATTAAATGAAAAGGAGGAAGACCAACGGTTGCTACTCATAAATATTTCGACACTAAAGATACTAGTTGAACTTTGCAATGACTTCGAAATTGTTTTCAAGAAAATGCAAACTTGCAGCTCCCCTTCTTTGTGTTTCGTCATTCCATCAATTAATAAAATCAAAAGCCTTTGTATATCTAACAACTTAGATATAACTGCTATAAAAAAATTAAAAGAAAAAATCCGCAATAAAATTGATGGAATTTGGTTAAAAAATCTGAATGTATGGCATAAGATTGCATTTTTTTATATCCACCAGCTGCCAATATGCAACCAAATGATTTGGATGAAATAAAGTGTTTTTGCATTTCTCAAATGAATAACCACGAAAACGTGACTTCAGCCATTTTTCAGCAACCCGTTTTACCAACTCCTACTTCTACTTCTACTCCACCTTCTGACTCAGTTAGGCAATTTTCATATACTCAACACAATATTTTAAGTGAATCAACTGCGACTTCTTCATGCCAATCTTCGCTCAAAAAGGACATTGCATTTTTCTTCCCGGATTTATTGCAAGACTCAACATTGAACTTCACGGAAACAGCCAGACAAGAATTAGACAAATATTGTGTGGAAATTGTCAAAATAACCGAAGACTTCGATGTAATGATATGGTGGAAAATGCATCAAAATAATTATCCACGCTTATCAAAACTTGCTCTACAAGTGCATTCTATACCTGCTAGCAGTGCTGCTGCTGAACGAGTTTTTCAATTGGCGGGCAATATTATAACTGAAAAAAGGAACAGGCTAGGTCCAAAATCAGTAGACAGCTTAATTTTTCTACACTCATATTATAAAAATTTTGAACATTAAATGTAGTTTAAAATTTAAAAATGTATGAGTTCTATCTTATTTTATTTAATTTTTTTGAAAATCAAAAAGCTTTTGATAAAAACGTATTATTTTCTTTTTACTTGATATGCAATAAGATATACACATTGAATTATTGACTTTTCAGTTTGAGTATGAGATGTTTGCAATCACTTCGTATTACTTAGTCGGTCAAAGCAAGCTTTGTGTAAAACAAGTATGTGCTAATACCGGTGTCGAACATTCATAGATTGTGAACCGTTGCATACTCAAAAAGATTAATTTGAACACAACCAAAAGTCATATTCACAACGTTGGCAGGTTTGATTGATTTAAAATTGACAAACACAACAAGTGTTCATACAAGAATGATTGGTTGAATGTAACATGCCACAATTTTGAGTGTTTAATGTGTATGAACTATTTAGTAATCACCGGTTGCAACAACCACTTGTATCTTTTAACTTTGATGGCATTTAAATGGGTGTAACTTCCGAACCAAATAACAAATCGAAAAAGTATAAAATCAGCTTTGTAGATTGAAGAATTACCTAGTAGTTCGATTATTTTTTAGTTAACAACTATCCTTATTTATTTCAATTTCGATTCCGATCTATTTTTCCCATGTTTGGGTTTGATTTTCGTCCCAAACGCCTAAAAAGCGATTTCATACGTATTGCATGGGACTTGCTTTGGATGTAAGAACAATCATTCCATGTGTGCAAATTTTGGAAATTTTAAAACATATATTATGCTTAGTGCTAAGTTTTAATTTTATATTAACCGTCTATTAGAAAAACAAAAAAACTGGGTGCAGATTTATAAGTGCACACTAAATATTAAATAAACCGATTATTATTTATGCTACCATACTTTTTATGCCTAAAAACACAATTAGGATTGTATGTTACAGCTATTCATGTTCATGCTGCAGCTGGTGACAGTTCATATCAACATCTAACAGATAACCCAATAGATATTGCTTTATTGTGGCTGATTTGGACTTACCCGTGCTTATCAAAAGGCAGATCAAACCAAATTTCCGAAAAATTTTTGGTTAGTGAATCGTAAGTTTATTTGAATATACATTCTTTAATACAATTAAAATAACTGCTTTATAAGATGATCATAATTTTTAAAAAGATATTTTATTGTACAACTAAACTCTATGGTTGACTAGCGATGATAAAGGGTTTTTGAATATTATCTGTGTGAGCAATAAAAATTATTCATTATGGTATTTTATAAAACGATTGCGGTTTATGATCATTTGTCACACGTGCCTGCAAATCTTTAATATCAGGAACCAGGTCAGTGGGATCCTTGCAGAAAGTACTTGATCGTTCTAGTTTAGACTTTACACACTCAGATAAATAATCAATGTTTTCCGGCTCAGTAGTAGTAGCATTGATTAGCAAATCACATTCTTGTATGTCTGTCCGACCTGTACATATACCATAGTTTAAACTTTTTGCATTCGATATATTTTGGTTTTTTCCACCAACTGTAGTAGTACCCAGTTTATGCCGACTTACGCCATTCGATGATTTGTTTATAGACACTGTATTAGATCGACGTGTTGGTATTTGAGAACGCGCAGTGTTGCGTACGTGTTTATGGCAGTCGGATTGATTTACAGTGGAATGTGTGGACTGCACTTGGCTTTTTACATTTTGATTTTGAAAATTTGGTTTTATTTCATCGGATTGAATTTTTTTATGCATAAGGTTATCTTGTTGTTGCAATTTATTTTTCTCAGCACGTTTAGCTAGAATCTTACGTGATTTAGCAGAAAGAAAACTGAATTTTTTATTTTGACCGTTACCAGTATTTGAAATTGATATCATCCCATGGTTGGAAACTGTCCTTGTGGTTTGAATTGAACCTACTGAAGAAAGACGACTAGTTGTGGATTTTGAAGTCTGAATCGAAGAAGCACTCGACCCATTTGAATTAATTTGTTTTTGTTGAAGCCGTCTGTTCGATGTGTTCTTAATAACTGTTGCATTAGACATATTTGGGTTGGCTTTGTTAGCTGATGTAGAAGTCTTACTTAAATTTAATTGATTCATGTGAATTCTTTTGTTAGAGGTGCTTGTAAGTGATTCGTTTGAAATTGTTTTATTTGTTATTCTTGAACTTTTCATACTCTCTGCTAAGGAGTCCATGGTTATATCCGAGTAGCGTTCAGAATTTAAACCCTGACCTTGAGGTGCACTTTTAGCACGGCGATCTCTTGATGTGAGAGTATCTGTTGATTTAGAAGCCTCTTTCATTACGGTCTTCGTGGAGTTTTTATTAGCACTCTGAAGTGCGTTGACTGGACTTGAATATGGAGAACTGTCGCTGGATGAAATGTGTAATCCTTTGTTTTTATATATAATTGGTACAGTGGAGATTGTAGCACTGCGTATAGGGCCATCAACGGATTTGCCATGAGTTTTGCGAGGCTGCAGATAGCGTGGTCGTACATCTGATAATCGGGTTAAGTTTGATTTCAATGCAACTGGTGTGAATACACTAGCCGACTTTTGTATAGTCTTATAATTTGCGACTGGTGGTTGTATTTCAAATGGGTTCCGTTTGTTCATAGGGTTTTTGACATCAGTCCGTTCCGGTTCAGTATTGGTATGAGAAATCGATCTTACTTGTGGAATCTTAGCACGTGAATTAGATTTCAATATTTTACCTAAGAAAATTTAATTAATTGAGTTTTAGTTATGTATAAATTAATTAATGTCTTTCAAACTACATAAAATATAATATAAACTTAAATAAGTATTCTTGTTTTACAAATACATATGTTTGTATGGTATGTTCACTGTAGGTATTTAACATTGGAGCCGCAACACTGCCGAAAAGCAAAACTGACGTAGGTCTTTGCGTCTCCATACAACATTTGTCCATTACGATTGAAATTTTGTTGTCTGCAGGCAAAAAATTGACTGAGCTCTAGTTAATTTATGCCTTTTTGTGATAATAATAAAAAGTAAACGAAAAGAAATAAATACCAGTAAGGATGCTAACTTCGGCAAGGCTGAAGCTTAGATACTCTTCACGCCATATATTGTGATACGCCCATTTTTTTGACTTAATCTATATTCTATTTATCTTATTAGCCTATCAGGGGTGTGCTGGAAAACTCCTAGCTCTGAAAACAACACATTTTGAAAAGTTTGAGACGATGGCAGCAGTTTTAAATTAATGCCATTGAAAAAAAGGTGTCTTGCGGTGACCACGATTACAAACTACTGAATCATCGCAAACTCAAGACAAAATAAATGATTTTAGCTGATGAAATTTGCAGTGTCCTGACGTCGAGGTTTTTTAAAAAAAAAATTTTTTTAATTTTTTAAATTTTTTTTTAGCATCTTGAAGTCAAAATATCGATTTTTGACAAAAAAAATCAACCTTCAAGCTGCTGAAAAATAAAATTATAACTTAAAAAAAGAAAAAACCTCGACGTCAGGACACGACTAATTATGTCTAGAAAATGCGTGTAAAATTTCAAAAGAATCGGTTTGTTAGTTTTTGAGTGAGAGTGGTCACCGACTTTGCAAAAGCAAGTTGTGGGAAAATCAAATTAAACTTTTGCTCTGCGCTATAAGCCGCATAGGAAGACTGAAACTGAAAACGCTCTATCTTCGTCAGTTTTTATCGGAGCTGAAATTTTTACACGATATTTTCGAAACATTCTACTGTCATCCCACAAATTTTTGAAAAATCAAAAAAAAAAAAAATATTTAATACCTTACAATTAACATATTTAATGTTTTCATTAATTAATTTGTATTTAAAGTAAAATCTCCCATCCAGGCAAAACAGCGATTGTTTTTCCATGCCAACTATGTCAATCTGCTTGCATATATATTCGAAGATTAAAAAATAGGTTTCGATTTTATTAGTTGAATTGACAAAACAATCTAAAAATGCATATTAATATGCAGTAGTATTTGAAATGATTGAAAAGTCAGTAGAAATATTTAATTTTAATGAAAATGTGTACCAACAGTTTTATTAGTGCAAGTTGGCATGTGAACATTTTTTGATGTCAAAAAAAATTAAGTTCAAATTCTCAATTTGTCTTGAACTTGGATTTGTTTATGTTGTAGTATGGTAGCCGAAGGAGGGATTATCATTGTTACTACTGTGTGGCAAATTAGTATATGGGGATAGCAAATACCCTGTTGAGTAGATTTCCTAAATATAAGATTTCTATATAGTGCCCCGCGTGTAGGACAGACCATTGATTTTGTTAAAGTTGGTAATTTACGACGATCAAACCCACCGCTAAATTGAAAAATGTGTTACAACCTTTTTTTCCTTTATTAAATACATCTAATCTTCAAATCGCAACAACTCCCAATGGCGCAGGAGTAAATCATTTCAACTTTTTAACTTTGTCGGCTCTCCGACTATAAGAAAATTTAAGAAATACTCTCGGATTGATTGCGACAGAGGATACGATAATTATCTAAGGATAATAGTCGAATCCTTTCCATTTCCAGGGCAATTATCGATGCAAGAGGCATGTTTTTGTATCGTCAGATTTTCTTTGCTCTTTTCCAATTTCCAATTCGGTAGTAAATTATTTGTTGACAATTGTCATTTGTTTGTCAATCACACATCATAGGAAAGAGTAAGGTTGTCATAACATTTGTATAATTTGGCGCGCTGCACAATTTAAAAATATTTGTGTCTGAATTTAAAATGAATACCTAAACAAGCAAACCAACCATTAAAATGAACTAATTTATCACATCTGAATATTTAGCACAATAATGTAAACAAATAAAAATAAATAATGCAAAACATTAAAAAAAATTAATAATAAATAATAATAACAAAATAAACCCATAAGGACGCTATCTTCAGCAATGCTGAAGCTTATATACTTTTCACTTTGTGTCACTATAAAAAAAACTAAATGAATAGTTTTCATGCATCCCTAACAACATAACTGTAAAATTTCAAGTCAATTGGTTAAAAAACAAAAAAGTTTTCCATACAGCGGTTCAAGTTTTGCGATAAGTGGGCGTAGCCATGCCCACTTTTGATCAAAATAGTTTTCATTCCTCCCTAAGAACATAACTGTAAAGTTTCAAGTCAATTGGTTAAAAAAAAAAAAAGTTTTCCATACAACGGGTCAATTTTCGCTATAAGTGGGCGTGGCTACTCGTGGCTACGCCCACTTTTGGTCAAAATAGTTCTCATTTCTCCCTAAGAACATAACTTTAAAATTTCAAGTCAATTGGTTAAGGAACAAAAAAGTTTTCCATACAACGACGTGAATATTGCTTCTCTTCCTCTTCTTCATTTTGTATGGGAGCTACCAGTTCCAGATGTTCAATATCAATTAAACTTCCAGGCATGTAGTCGGACTATGTAAAACTACTATGTTTAAAATTTAATTCTCTTCAACCTTTGTTGGTTAGCTTGGATTGATTGGAAATATCTGACTTAGAATAATGATCTATGCACTCACTCATAATGTTCAACGTTTGAAAAGATTCCAATAATATTGCAGTCATTGCCAGTCTTAATGCTGCGCTTAAAAAAAATTATATGTTTAAATAGATTCGGAGTCATTTGGATATGACTTATCGGACGTGTTGTCCACAAGATTTAATTTATGTTTTAAATAAGCCCGCCGTTTTCGTAAAAAATCACAAAATTAACGTAATATATTTTTCAAATATAATTTAACTTGCTGAGAGTTGTTCTTGTAACTAATCAAGCTAATAATTTTGCTACTTTTAATATAGTCGAGAAATCCCAATCTATATTTTATAACAAAAAAAAAAAAAAAATTATTTTAAGGTTTCCGGAGAAGAAAAATCTGAGCATATAGAGTCGAATACCAATGAAGATGAGGCCAATTTAGATCAGAAGCAAAAAAATGAAACGGAGAGTCAGGTTCGTAATCAAAAGAAAAATGAAATATACTCGAAAATAATTTGTAAAATCTAACTAATGTTAACTCTACAAACTTACACATATGCAAGCGTGTCTGCTAAAACATTAATAATTAAATTCAAATAACCAATGGCTTGACCTTTTAAATAGTCATAGTAGTTAGTTTCAGCTTAATTGGATTGTATATGGTATTTCGCAAATAACTTATTTGTATAGTAATTGCTATACATAACTTATTTGTATATTAACTCCTATATAGAACTTAAATTTTTGATTAATCATGCATATCATTTTAATTTTTATAAATATGTAAATATTTAAATATAATATATCAGGGGTGTGCTGAAAAACTCCTAAAATCAATTTAGCCCTGAAAACAACACATTTTGAAATGTATATTGTTATTTGGTTGATTTTAGCCGAATCCGATGTTGTTATAGATAAATATGAGTTAATCATTAAAGTTTTTTGTGCGCCAAAGCAATGTGCATTTAAACATTTTAACAACTTTAATGTTTTCATTAATACAGGGGTGTGCTGGAAACCTCCTAGCTCTGAAAACAACACAGTTTGAAATGTAGGTGTGCCAGAAAATGTCTTTCTTCTCTTTTGGGATTTGGTTGATTTTAGCCTAACCCAAAGTTGTTATAGCTAAATATGAGTCAATCATTAAAGTTTTTTGTGCGCCAAAGCAATGTGCATTTAAAGAATCTAACAATTTTAATGTTTTCATTAAGAAATTTGCATTTAAAGTAAAATCACACATCCAGGCAAAACAATGATTGTTTTCCCATGCCAGCTATGCCAACCTGTTTGCATATATTTTCGAAGATTAAAAAGTAGGTTTGGATTTTATAAGTTGAATTGCCAAAACAATCTAAAAATGCATATTAATATGCAGTAGTATTTGAAATGATTGGAAAGTCAATAGAAATATTTTATTTTAATGAAAATGTCTACCAACAGTTTTATTAGTGCAAGTTGGCATGTGAACATTTTGTAATGTTCGTTGTGAATACATAAATGTGAAGAAGAAGAGTCAACTGTCAAAAAAAATTAAGTTCAAATTCACAATTTGTTTTGAACTTGGATTGGATTATGTAATAGTATGGCAGCCGAAGGAGGGATTATCGTTGTTACTACTGTTTGGCAAATTAATATATGCGGGTAGCGAATACCTTGTTGAGTAGATTACCCAGATACAAGATTTCTATATAGTGCCCCGCGTGTAGGGCAGACCATTGATTTTGTTAAAGTTGGTCATTTACTCCTGCGTGGTAGATTATGATGAAATGGATTCATTACTATTTTGTTAGCTATTTTGAGCGAGACGTAAGAGAATGGGAGGGTCTCAAATATGTAATCAAAAACATTCAAATTTAGTTTCTCCTGCGCACCAGATTTTTAGACAATTGATTCAGCATGATGTCCTAATCACGGTTTTTCATAATCTAATAATTATATGGAGGGAATCATTGGGAAGGAAGGAGTAAATCATATTTTAGCATTGTCGTGCCCAACACAAGTAAATGTAATGAATACTCTTGCATTGATTGTGACAGAGAACACGATATACATCTAAGGCGCCTACGCGCAGGCTTTTCTAAGGACAATAGCCGTTTCCTTTCGATATGCAAGACAATTAACGATGCAAGCGGCATGTTTTTGATTCGAAAGATTTCATTCTGTTTTCTTTGCTCTTTTCCAATTTCCGATTCGGTAGTAAATTATTTGTTGACAATTGTCATATATTTGCCAATCACACATCATAGGAAAGAGTGTGGTTGTCATAACATTTGTATAATTTGGCGCGCTGCACAATTTAAAAATATTTGTGTCTAAATTTAAAATGAATACCTAAATGGCATTTAAGGTATCCATGTTTGTAAGTGTAGGTGCATTATTGTTATATATTTTGAGAAGAATAATCAAATTCTCGTAGTTATCTAAATACTCAAAGTTTTATTTTGTACCTTTTTCGAAGACTAATGTTCGAAACCACAAAATCTGGGAGTTTTCTGGCACACCAACGATTGATTTGAAAACAATTCACTTCGAAAACAACAGTTGTTTTCCAGCACACCCCTGAAGCAGGCCATCCATTGTCGAATTTGTTTGAAAAACTGTTTGTCGAACAAAAAATCATTTTGCCACAAACTAGTTCAAACATTGTTTGCAAACATCATTTTGCAGGCAATTAATAAATTCTAGCAAAAATTTTTTCGACATTTTATACACGTCTTCACGCTAGGAAAACTTTTTACAAATGAACATTGCCATCCACTGTCAAATTTGTTCGACAAACAAAGCCAAGATAGAATCATTTCTATTTTTCTCGAACAAAACATCAAACACAAAATTTGAAAACGAACACTACCACTAACGACGAATATTTCGTCAAACACAACAAATTCGTCAAACAAATTCGACAATGGATGGCCTGCTTAAGCGATTGTTTTTCCATGTCAACTATGCCAACCTGCTTGCATATATATTCGAAGATTAAAAAATAGGTTTCGATTTTATTAGTTGAATTGCCAAAACAATCTAAAAATGCATATTAATATGCAGTAGTATTTGAAATGATTGAAAAGTCAGTAGAAATATTTAATTTTAATGAAAATGTGTACCAAAAGTCTTATTAGTGCAAGTTGGCATGAGAACATTTTTTAATGTGCGTTGTGAATACATAAATGTGAAGAAGCAGAGTTAACTGTAAAAAAAAAATTAAGTTCAAATTCTCAATTTGTCTTGAACTTGGATTGGTTTATGTAATAGTATGGCAGCCGAAGGAGGGATTATCATTGTTACTACTGTGTGGCAAATTAGTACATGGGGATAGCTAAAATCCTGTTGAGTAGATTCCCTAGATATAAGACTTCTTTATAGTGCCACGAGTGTAGGGCAGACCATTGATTTTGTTAAAGTTGGTCAATTACTCCTGCGTGGTAGATTAAGATGAAGTGGATTCATTAAATGCTTATAAGTCTCCATTTCAATAATCAGCTATTTTGAGTGAGACGTAAGGGAATGGGAGGGTCTCAAGTATGTAAACAAAAACCTGGAAATTTAGTTTCTCCCGCGCACCAGATTTTCATACAATTGATTCAATCACGTTACTTCATAATATAATAATTATGTGGAGGGCAACTATTCCCAATGACGAAGGAGTTAATCATATTTTAGCATTGTCGTGCCCAACTTTAAGTAAATGTAATGAATACTCTTGCTTTGATTGCGACAGAGAACACGATATACACTGCCCGACAACCAATTAGCACACTCTCTAACCTTTCATTGTAAATGGAGAAAAATTAGAACTGAAAGACTGAAAGACACGAAATTAGACTCGGTATTCGGAAAATATTGTTGAAAACCTGTTCATTCCATACCGCTTTTTTAGAAGCTAGAAGTGAAGGGCCAACGGATTTTGGAAGGTTTGAGAAGCGAGATGGGAAGAAGTAGCCGATGACTGAAAGACACGAAGTTAGACTCGATATTCGGAATTTTTATTTACAACCAAAACATTCCACAACCCTTCATTTAGAAGCGTGAAGGAAAGGGTCACCTGATTTTGGAAGGTTTGAGAAGCGAGATGGAAAGGAGTAGACGATGATGTAAAACACAAAGTTTAATCAAAATAGTTTTCATTCCTACCTAAGAACGTAACTGTAATTTTTCAAGTCAATTCGTTAAAAACAAAAAAGTTTTCCATACAACGGTTCAAGTTTCGGTATAAGTAGGCGTAGCCATGCCCTCTTTTGGTCAAAATAGTTTTCATTCCTCCCTAAGAACATAACTGTAAAGCAGAGGCGGGCAAAACATATACAATCAAACGTTTCGTTGTGTGAGTAAGCAGCGAAAAACGAAGTTGATTGCCTATGCACTGTGAAAAATTGTGAGCAACAGCGCGCTCACAAAACGGGCCACACACATTTTCAATGAAAATATAATCCATGCTCTCATATTCCTTAAAACATTTTCGTTAAGTGTATTTTTGCAGTCATTCGCAAGATAGCCCTGCTTCATTGAGTTCTGAATAGCGACTGATTTCATTTTTTCGCTCAAAAGATCTCTAAGCAAGAGCGCAAACACGCCGACGAAGCACAATCGTGAGCGACACATGACCCGAAGTATCATGTTCGGGCGGTTCGCGAATTTGCTTACACTATGCGTGAGCCGACTGCGCTGCGTCAGAATATTTTGCCCTATCCACGCGTGTTATGGAAAATGAGATTTTGCCCGCCTCTGCTGTAAAGTTTTAAGTCAGTTGGTTAAAAAACAAAAAAGTTTTCCATACAACGACGTGAATATTGCTTATCTTCCTCTTCTTCATTTTGTATAGGGGCTACCATTTCCAGTTGTCCAATCTCAATAAAACTTTCAGGCATGTAGTCGGACAATGTAGAACTACTATGTTTAAAAATTCAGCACTCTATCATACAAAACAAAAAATTTTTCCATACAACGATTCAAGTTTTGTTCACTTTTCTTCTTCTTTTCGTATGGGAGCTACCAGTTCCAGTGGTCCGATATGGCTGGATCCGACAAATGAGTTGACTGCACAAATAAGAAGTCTCTGTGCAAAATTTCAGCTCGACATCTTCAAAACTGTGGGAGGAGATTGTATATATACAGACAGACGGACAGACGGACATGGCTAAATCAACTCGTCTTGTCGTCCTGATCAAGAATATATATACTTTATGTAGTCGCAAGTGAATATTTCTGTGTGTTACAAACTTCAGCACAAAGTTAATATACTATTTCACATACGTGAAAAGTATAAAAACTGGCTCGACAGACTGGCTTAGTTTTCATTTGAAACCACAAAAAAAAATTATTTCTTATATCGAAATTTTTCGGCATGCTAGACGTATGTATGTTTCCCCTTAATTAAATACAGTGGTACTGCCAGAGCACCACCAATTTAAACCACGGTCAAAAATGTTCTACTGCATATTTTGGTCTTAATTTTTGTACTCGGGAGTTTTTGGGGTCGCTAAACACGAATCTGAGGTTATATTGACGCAATTCAAAATGGCGGATCCAAGATTGTGGGCATAATATGTGACACTGAACTTAAAATTTAGACTAACCAGACAAACATTATTTGACTGCATATTTTGCTCTGAATATTTGTATACGATTGTTTTCAGGTTCGTAGATCACAAAACCAAAGTTATATTTGTAAAATTCAAATTGGCGGATCCAAGACGGCGGAAAATGTGTGAAATTGAACTAATCATTTCAACAAGCCAATCAAACTTTATTCTACTTTATATTTTAGTCTAAATATTCGTATTCGGGGGTTTTCGGGTCCGTTGAGTACAAAACTACTATTTGGCTTAGTTTCACAGTCTGGGATTAACTCAGAGTAAAGTTAACTCGAATTAAACCCTTACCTGGAGTTAACTCTCACTTTCAATTTCACAGTGAAAAGTTAATTCGAGGTACATGAGTCTTGCGACATTCTTTTTTTTGACAATAATGTTTTACAACATTGAACATCTATGTACTTACCAAACACTGTTTATTTATTCAGATAATTTACAAATCACCTTCAATTTTAAATTAGTAACGAAGAGCTAAAGAAAATCCAATTTAACAGGCAGTGAAATATTGAATCTATTATGACAAATTATAAAGTTTTTCATTACAAAGGGGCGGGCAGTTACTCAAGCAACGAAATTAATTTCTATTGATTGGGACATATTTAATTTTTCTTTATTTGACAGACAAATTTAGTTGTTTTGACATTAAAAAAACATAAATAGAAAAAGTTAAAACAGAGTAGTTAACTCGGGGTTAACCCTAGAATGTAGTAGGGTTAACTCAGGTTAACATAAATGAACTAACTAACTACTGAGTGTGAAACTGAAAAATAGTTACTCCGAGTTAACCTTGGGTTAAATTTGACTGTGAAACTGGCCCTTAGCTTTGGAAATTTCAAAGTTACAATATGGGTCAAAAATCAGTCCAAAATTCGATTGCTTAGTGTACTCTGAACGTTGTTTACACACACATATAGAGTTTTACGTCACCCTTTACAAATACCAAGTACTTGCCCACACAAGCAAATGTTTTATGAAATCAACACAGGATTGACTTTTAGAGATTTCCGACCGATTTAATAACAGCTGCGAGGTAGACTTTATTTTTATTTTAAAGGAAATAATTCAATAATAACTGAAAAAATTTGGCCAAGCGTACATCGTTTGGATTATAAGTTCCGTTCATTAAATATTTTCGAATTTTATAACAGTTTTTTTATACTCTTGCAAGAGTATATTAACTTTGTCATGAAGTTGGCAACGCAGAGAAGGAGACATTTCCGACTATATAAAGTATATATATTCTTGATCAGCTCGACGAAACGAGTTCATATAGCCATGTACGCCTGTCCGTCTGTTGCGATGCGAACTCCTCCTAGAGTTTTAAAGATATCAAAAAAATTTAAATGCAGAAAATTTTCTTTTCTGTGCACGCAGTTTGTATGTAAAATCCAGCATGATCGGATAACTATAGTATATAGCTGCCATAGGAACGATCGGTCAAAAATGAGATTTTTGCTACATTTTTTGCATAAGAACATCTTGGACGAAAATTAAGACACACTGCAAAATTGGTGAAGATCGGATAAACATATCATATAGCTTCCATAGAAACAATCGGTCAAAAATTCGATTTTTGTTAGAAAAACTTTTTTGTTCTTAAATATAAACAGTTCAAACTTTGCAGTTACGCGTTTTTATGAATCCCTAACCATATTCCAAAGTTTCGTAAAAATCGGACATAAGGGCGTGGCACTGCCCATATAGGGGAAAACTTAAAAATGTGATTTCTCTGTAGGCCGAAGAGATATAAGATCGCAAAATGAAGTGTACAATAATTGCAATGTATTTGTTAAAAAAAATTAGGAAATGGGTGGGGCAACGCCCCTTAATTTTTATAACGTGATGATTCTTATTGGAAAAACTGTAAGATAATGAAAATAGCTCCCTTACTGGTTTACTATAAATATAATTATAAATAAGTTTTTCAAATAAATAGTTCTTACTAAATGAGATTGGTACTTGCCTTCGACTAAATTATTGCTGGCAGGAACTGTACGCTCCCCGATTTGTTTTGATTTATCGTCTGTTTGGGGTGCCTTATAAACTTCAGGATCATAAGAACGTCTAGAATATGCATGCATTGCCATTTTGATTTGAAATAAATCTTGATTTCGTGTTCCGCCACCAAAAGAAGAGGCTTTACTAACGGGTTTGCAGCTACGTTTTGTTTCAAGTGGCTCTGTCAGTCTTGCCAAAGTTTGAATTTTTTTACGTAGACTTAAATCCATACGTTGCCAGGCAGTGACTCGCATAGCGAATGAACACTGTCGAATTAGGCACTGCTCAACGGCTAAAAGTAATTCGCTAACAAGGCGTATGTATTCGGGATCCCAATCAAGATCTTCTTCTTGCAGTCCTTGGAGTTCACTTGCAAGCTCACCAAGATTTGAGGGCATTTGTAAAATTTTTGCTTGCAATACTGTATTAAGACGCGTTATACGCTGATAGCTACGACAAGCTTGATCTGGAGTCAGAGAGGAAGACGTTCGTAATAGCAAATTTTCAAGGCAGGGAATCTGTCCACTTCGATCGTGACCAAGCGATAGAAATGAATCACTGGCTATCAGACTTGCGAAATGGTCGGCGATGTACCCATGTGCTGCTTCTCGTATATCCCGTACAAGATTCTCACAAGAATTACCCCAGCGGTATGTAGATAATTGTCCTAATAAGTGTTCGCAATCAAGCACCACATCCAGGACAGTCTCAAATGTCTGAAATATATTGTTCAACAATGATTTACGAAAATAAAAATAAACTTACCAAATATGCTACAATTTGTTGTCTGCAACGATTCATAATATCCTGTGGTAGTTGGGCAAATTGACGCGTTGGCCACACTTTTAGATAGTGTCGGCATGTCCACCTCAAACACTTTCGATATAAATCATCAAGTGCATGGTTAAGAGCAACTGGAAGTACTTGAAGAATACCATCAATGCAACCAGAACAGGGCTTATGAAAATTGTGGCAATAATTTGTCTTTAGAGCGTATGATGTAACCTCCTTTAGACCTTCCAATCCCAGCAAATCTGCCAATGCAGCAAGCTCCATTAAACTGATTCCATCAGGAGGATGTGACGCTCCAGAATATATATGACAGAGAGCAAAGTGTACTGCAGAATATGAGTATCCTTCTAAAGTAACTATACTATGTGAATCGTTGCCAGCTAAGATTGCCGCGAAATATTGACAACGCGAACGTAATATGCATTTATGGGCTTTAATACGTCGACCATGAACTTCTACAATCAAATCTGTGGCAATTTCTTGAAGAAACATCTTAAGCAAATCTTCACCTAAACGTCTGGGTTGACGACAGGAAATTGACGATTCTTCCATGGCGGAGCGGCTGAAACTTGAAGCGAGACTTGTATCTGCACTAATGTCAGTTTGTGCATAATCCATTTGCTGCAGAATAATATCGTTTGGTAAAGAGTTTGAAAACCCTTGAGATAAATTCGGAAATAGACGTGATAAACTTCGCAAATTGTCGACAGAATTGGTAATATTGAAAAGCCTATTACCCGAGGAATGTGTCATAGACCACGAGTGTGGCCGTGCCTTTGAATCATCACGACAAACTCGATTGATCTGTCGATGATAGCCCAGACTTTTGCTCATTGTGTCTGAGGATGTCAAATCATAGTTTATTGGTTTATCCATATCTGAAAGTTTTACATAAGTAGATTTCCCAACTTCGGAAACCTCGTTTACTGTTTCTAAAAGCATTTTTTGTTTTTCAATTGTAGCATGAAGAGTTTCCATAGTATGTCCTTTTTTTTGTGTAGAGTTCCTATTTGGGGATGAAGTTTCTTTAGATTCAATAATAGTTTCCATGATAACAGTTGAAGACCGATTTGCAGTATTTCCCATCTGCAGGTGTTGTAATTGGTCAGTTACTAAATTTTCGCCTTGTTGGAATGTCATGTCATCCTTATCTGAAATAGTCTCAAGTGACAAGTCCTTCGAGAGTGTATCATCGGTGATTGATGGAATGCTACTTTTATCAAAAGTTTCATTGATTTTTACATCACACCGCCGCTTCTTTAGTTGAGTTTTTTCAGAAATATTTATATTACTTTCGCAATCCAGTTCTGAAAAACATGTATTTATCGCTGAATTGTTAGAGGAAGTGCTGATAATCGATTTTGATCCTGTGATTTCATCTAAAGGCGATAAAGAACTATCAATCGACAAAGAAGATGCTTTTGATATTATAGGCAATTTGTCTATAATACTCATTAAACCAATGTCTTTGTTTTCTTTAGCATAACTACAAGCTGTTAAACTCGTTGAACGTTTATAATCTCCAGCCACTGTATTACATTCCATCGAATTATAACTAGTTTCCCAGGAATGCCTCTTAGAGGAGTCATAATGATTTCGGGATTGCGAATTTCTTCGGTTAATCGCAAGTGTCTCTGAATTACTTATAACGTCTTTAGCGTTTTTTTCACAAAAGCCACCCACATTACAGCTTTCCTCTTCTGTTAGTGGCTTAAAAGTGTTTTTATCTTTTAAAGTATCCAACGAATTTGTATCTGATTTACCCACATGTTCTTTTTGACTGCTTGGTTGTGTTAGTGAACTTGACAAATCTTTATTTAAATAACGGGATTGCTGTTTTGTTATAACTTTCTGCGTTTTATCTCCAATATCGATGAACATATTGAATAAGCTATTATTGTTGCTAAGCATATCTGTATTGTCTACGGTTGATATACTTTGATCGAGATTTACAAAAAAACCTGTTGAATTTGGAATAGTTTTTGGAACATATTTCTCATGAGAATTTTTCTCTCCATCGTCCAAAGAAACATAAAATCCACAACCGCTTTTATGTGGACTACTTGAACCAAATGTTTCGTCACATTTTATTACATTTGATATGGTATCAGAACTTTTCAGATACTCAGAACCACAATCACTCATATCCACTATCCAGGAGGCTATGAATGGTGCCGTTTTTCGCATTTTTGATTTTGCGTGTGTCTGCTTTTCCTTGTCATTATTTTGCAATATGCTCAAGGATTGTTTGTCAAATGAAACAAAGCCACCAGACACTATAGGACAAGAGTCGGTTTTCCGTTTTACTTTTGGACTTTCACATTTCGTACTATAGTCTGCGATGGAAGCACCACCAGAAATTATGGGGTTGTCTTCGTCAAACTTGGACCTTTTTGGTGTTCGCGACACTGGCGTCGGTGATTCAGTAGCATCACTGCAGTAAGTTCCAGAATCTCGATGATGCGACAGTGACGACGATATTGAAAGACCTCGATGATTAGGATACGAGTTGTTCAACAAAGATTCGACATAAACCATAGAATTATGAGGTGTGTCTGGAAGAACCTTATTATTCTTTAAACAATCCTTAAGCGGTTGCCGCTTTAATCCTGTAACTAAACTTGTTCGGTGTTCGTGGTCGGACCAGACCAAACTTGGTGCAGGACTAGATGAGGAATAATCTGTAGTATTACTGATATCGTTTTGAATACTTGTTCCTCCCCTTACTGTTCCTTGCAATGAACTAGAGAAATGAGAAGACAAAAGTTTTGGTTTGTCTACTAAAGGTTGCATGCTAAATTGTAGTATATTTTCTTGACAATTGACGGAAACATCCATTGCTCGCTGCTCAGGACGTAATTTACACATTGAATCCGAAGAATCAAGTTTCTCCTTAACTGAAACTGTCTCTTCAGTGCCATTCTGTTGATTTTCTGTTTGCAAATTTGTATGAAAATGTCGATCAATTAATTCTGGAAGTGATGAAGAATTTTTTAATTCGCTATTTGTTTGTTCTCGTTTCCATATCTTTTCTTCATCTGAAAGATTGTTAGTTGAATCAAGGTTAGGTTTATGAGGAGTATCTTCACCAGAATTTGAACTAGATGTACTTTTTGTATGATGTGAATCGTGAAACAAATCATCTGTGTCGGTTGCTAAATTTACTTTTCCCTTACATCTGGCAAAAGACTTATGAAACTCCTCCAATTGATTTGTTGGCGAGTTTGTACCTTCAACTTGATCCATTTCTATTAGTGATCGAACAGCATGAGTTTCATTTATATTATTAATATCTAAATTTACATATGAGATCACTTCTTCCTCATCGCAAAGCGACGAAGCATCAATAAAACAAGCACTGTGGCCAGAAGTCGAAATTGTCATCTTATTGGTATTTTGAAATGTTGAAGTAGAATTATTAACATTACAAACGGCGTTAGTTGTAGATGATTCAAAGTTGCCTTTATAACCTGGTATTGGTTCCTCTGCTAATAGATCTTTATTTAAAATCGAAGCACTTAAATCAGTTGACATGAATGGCAAAACCGTTTCCAAAGATGTAATCACCGGTGAAACAACAGAGGTCACCATACATACGATCTCTTCGTTTTGACGCTGTTTTTCTTCTTTAGACGGTCCTGTTTCACTATGGCCAGTTTCTGTTCCATATGATTTTAATTGATTACCGCCTTCAGACGATGAAATATTGTTTGCTTCATCACTCTGAATGGTTGTGCATATTTTGATTTTAGAAACGGTTGCATTTGGTAATTGATTTGAACCGGACATCACATCTGTGCTATTTGCAATTGCAGCTTCTCGTTGTATAGCCTTATTATTATGTGTCGTTGACGAACATAAGGATGCACTATTGTCTGAAGTGTTGCAGCACTGAACTGAAATTTTGGAACTGCCGGTATTTGAGAGATTCGAGTTGGGTAAGTTGTTTTGCGAAGTGTTATTATCAACCTGTTCATCCAATAACCTTTCGGAAAACGTAGTGATCCCGCGAACACAAATTTCTGATAGCTCTGTTGGATCCATTACTTATCTCTATATAAGCAATGTGAATTCGTAAAGCCTTTTAAGTATTATGAGAATCCAAGTTTTAATGTTACGAGATCTATATTTTTAAAATCGTTGCGTCGTCTACATACCAAATCACTATAAGGTCTGATCCATAATTTTATTTGATAAGCCTAAAAATGTACATTGTGCATTAGACAATAATTCAATGTATGCAGATAATATGAATAGTTTCTCGATACACAATACAGAAACAAATCTAATATAACTTTGAGAAATTGTGTTGTAATTATATTCTAAAGGTTACGTTTTTTTGTCTAAAGTATTAACTAAAAATGCAAACAATAAATCAGCAATTAAGCTTCTATAAAAAATACCTCATTTTTTTTTTTTTTTTTTTGCAAGCTAGTAGTTTTTAATTATTTTAAAAAATAACAGACTCAAATTTTTTTTTTTTTTTCGCGAACTCCGCGGCGACCTGTAAAGATGGTGTGTAAACCCCTGGAGACGAACTCCTCTGGAGTCCGAAATACGTCGGGATTTTAAAACTGAATTATTTAAAAAAGAAAAAAGCTAAATTTTTGAGTTTTTTTTTTGTACGTACAGTAAAAAACTAACTCGAGCCTGCTAAAAAAAATCGAAATTATTAATTAAAAGGTCGCCAAACTCAACCTTTAAAAATAACTAAAACTAAAATAAAACCTGGACCTCAATACCTCGATAATTATGTGTAGAAAGACTGTATTAAATAAAAATAAAAAAGTGATTTTGGACGCAGCTCGAGCAGCGATGATTGGAAAAGAGCAGCCCAAAATCTATATTGATGCCAATTTTCAAAACTCCCGCAAAGCCCAAAAAAAACCCAAAGTCTTATCAAAACACTATAAAATTTTAAGTAAAGAAATATGTAATAAAAATAAAATTTGGAAGAGGTATTTTTCGAAATATTTTTCTATTTTCGACTTAAGTTGGAAAATATCCAAAAAAAAAAATGGATAGTTCGAAAAACAGCTCCCTCCAGATGCAAAACACATGACATTTATAAAATAACACAATATTATGGCTACCTAAGTGATTAGATTTAAAAACTAGAGGTTCACAGCTACAATTTCTTTTTTTTAACTTTTGTTGTACGACCAATACTTTCCAAGTTATTCGTCGTCAAAAAAGACTCCACTCCGTTTAGTGTAATACAAATTTAAAATGCTTATATCTCGTGAACCATATAACTTACAGGAATGAAATTTGGTGTGTATGATATTGGAATATTTGTTTAACAAGATTCAATCATAAAATGGGCGTGGCCACGCCCACATATTGCCAAAATAGGACAACGTTAAGTCTTTGGAACCAATTGATCTAGAAGAGTAAAAATTGGTATGTATAACATTAAATGGAAATGAGATCGGTTTTGATTGAAAAGTTGGAGGGGTAACGCCCTATTACAGCCGTTACTAATTGAAGGTACAGGGTATTTCGAAGTCGAGTACTGTCGACTCCAATCCGTACTGGTTGTGTTATGTAGTTGTTGCCTTTGATATTGCTTTGCAGGCAAATCTTGTAGACGAAAGGTAAAAAAAAAAAGAAGAAATTGAGGCATTCGTGTAACATACATACATGCTCTAAAAACACTTTTGCCAAATTTTGCGCACCAAAATGGCTCGTGTGAATAAAAGCACATAGAGACCAACCAAAAATTATCATTTTTTTCGTATCAACGGCAACAGTCTTTTTTAGATAGCCGGGAAAAATGCTACTTTTTGCGGGCTCTGAGATATAGTCATTTTAAGACAACAACTTTTTGCAGATTTCCAAATTTCAAGTCTCTTATACAGTGATTTCAAATCGGCGTCTCGAGCGGGAAGGGTGGCAAAGTTCAAATTCGAAAAGAGCATTCAAAAATACATAAGGATGTCAATTTTCAAAACTTCCGAAAAACTTTCCAGGCAACCCGCTCTTTATGACCTAGTAACTGGACTATTTAAAATAACGTGATATTTATAAAAATAAAAAAAATGTTAAGAGCAAAAAATTATTATTTATTTGTTTTTTAAAAAGTGTTTTGTTTTACGACCTATACAAGTAATTCAATAATGATTAGCAGGCTCGAGGTCAATTTTGATACACCAAATTTATAATCAAAAAGTTTTGGCAGTTTTAACAACAAACAATATTGCAAGAACTAGCTCAAAAGCTAGCAGCAGGCAGATCGTACAGCTGTTTCGGGAGTTGCCAAACTCCTTCATCAGCGATCTTTGCTTAACGATGAACGGATTATCAGCACTCCCCATACGTTTTTCTTGATAAACTGCATGAGAATTGCAAGTTATCAAACGAAAAACCCTGAGAAATGCTGCTTCGATCATCGCCTTGCAATATTGTTGTTGTTGTGGGCCACCGCTGTTTGTTGGAGTCAAGTCTTGACTCACGTCAACTGCTTGTGGACCAAATTTAGAAAAATAAAACAAAAATTTTATTTTTCAAGTTTCTGTCATACTACACAATTATGTGGATGACTACGGCGTGCCTTCCGTTTTAGTTAAAAAGTGTTTTGTTTTACGACCTATACAAGTAATTCAATAATGATTAGCAGGCTCGAGGTCAATTTTGATACACCAAATTTGTAATCAAAAAGTTTTGGCAGTTTTAACAACAAACAATATTGCAAGAACTAGCTCAAAAGCTAGCAGCAGGCAGATCGTACAGCTGTTTCGGGAGTTGCCAAACTCCTTCATCAGCGATCTTTGCTTAACGATGAACGGATTATCAGCACTCCCCATACGTTTTTCTTGATAAACTGCATGAGAATTGCAAGTTATCAAACGAAAAACCCTGAGAAATGCTGCTTCGATCATCGCCTTGCAATATTGTTGTTGTTGTGGGCCACCGCTGTTTGTTGGAGTCAAGTCTTGACTCACGTCAACTGCTTGTGGACCAAATTTAGAAAAATAAAACAAAAATTTTATTTTTCAAGTTTCTGTCATACTACACAATTATGTGGATGACTACGGCGTGCCTTCCGTTTTAGTTAAAAAGTGTTTTGTTTTACGACCTATACAAGTAATTCAATAATGATTAGCAGGCTCGAGGTCAATTTTGATACACCAAATTTGTAATCAAAAAGTTTTGGCAGTTTTAACAACAAACAATATTGCAAGAACTAGCTCAAAAGCTAGCAGCAGGCAGATCGTACAGCTGTTTCGGGAGTTGCCAAACTCCTTCATCAGCGATCTTTGCTTAACGATGAACGGATTATCAGCACTCCCCATACGTTTTTCTTGATAAACTGCATGAGAATTGCAAGTTATCAAACGAAAAACCCTGAGAAATGCTGCTTCGATCATCGCCTTGCAATATTGTTGTTGTTGTGGGCCACCGCTGTTTGTTGGAGTCAAGTCTTGACTCACGTCAACTGCTTGTGGACCAAATTTAGAAAAATAAAACAAAAATTTTATTTTTCAAGTTTCTGTCATACTACACAATTATGTGGATGACTACGGCGTGCCTTCCGTTTTAGTTAAAAAGTGTTTTGTTTTACGACCTATACTTTACACTTTTTAACTAAAACGGAAGGCACGCCGTAGTCATCCACATAATTGTGTAGTATGACAGAAACTTGAAAAATAAAATTTTTGTTTTATTTTTCTAAATTTGGTCCACAAGCAGTTGACGTGAGTCAAGACTTGACTCCAACAAACAGCGGTGGCCCACAACAACAACAATATTGCAAGGCGATGATCGAAGCAGCATTTCTCAGGGTTTTTCGTTTGATAACTTGCAATTCTCATGCAGTTTATCAAGAAAAACGTATGGGGAGTGCTGATAATCCGTTCATCGTTAAGCAAAGATCGCTGATGAAGGAGTTTGGCAACTCCCGAAACAGCTGTACGATCTGCCTGCTGCTAGCTTTTGAGCTAGTTCTTGCAATATTGTTTGTTGTTAAAACTGCCAAAACTTTTTGATTACAAATTTGGTGTATCAAAATTGACCTCGAGCCTGCTAATCATTATTGAATTACTTGTATAGGTCGTAAAACAAAACACTTTTTAACTAAAACGGAAGGCACGCCGTAGTCATCCACATAATTGTGTAGTATGACAGAAACTTGAAAAATAAAATTTTTGTTTTATTTTTCTAAATTTGGTCCACAAGCAGTTGACGTGAGTCAAGACTTGACTCCAACAAACAGCGGTGGCCCACAACAACAACAATATTGCAAGGCGATGATCGAAGCAGCATTTCTCAGGGTTTTTCGTTTGATAACTTGCAATTCTCATGCAGTTTATCAAGAAAAACGTATGGGGAGTGCTGATAATCCGTTCATCGTTAAGCAAAGATCGCTGATGAAGGAGTTTGGCAACTCCCGAAACAGCTGTACGATCTGCCTGCTGCTAGCTTTTGAGCTAGTTCTTGCAATATTGTTTGTTGTTAAAACTGCCAAAACTTTTTGATTACAAATTTGGTGTATCAAAATTGACCTCGAGCCTGCTAATCATTATTGAATTATTTGTTTTTTATTTATAATTTGAGTTTGGCGACTTTTTATTAATTAATTTTGATTTTTGACAGGGTCGAGGTCGAGATCAGCTTGCTTTTATTCTCTTTTGACAAATTTTAATCCCTATATATAGGTCGTCGCGGAGTAGTGACTAATATTAAATTTTTTAAAATTTTATTTTGACTTTGATAAGACCAAAATTAAGCAAAATTTGAGAGGCAACTATCAAAAAGAAAGGTATTTTATGCATTTTATGTATGCAGTTTTAATATGTATTATTACTGAGCTTGTATTCAAAATTTCGCACCTTTATTAGTTTTGGTGATATAGCAATTTCAAGAAAACATCTGGTGGAGGGGAAATGAAGGAGGAAAAATTGTGTTATGCAGTTTTGAGGCTACAGACCGACTTTCTTGTTTCTATCTCTTCCGATGTTCGAGTTAGAGCGTTTTTAAAAAGTAGGCGGAAGGGCGGGAAGATGTGGGCGTGGCGCGAAGCCATTCAAACTTTATCTGCTGCCGAGCATTACGAGTTTACCCTCTAAATTTCAAGTCTGTCTGTGTCCTTTTTTTTCACCACTGAAACCCAAGCAAAATCAGTTTCAGATCCTGAACAGCTAGATAGCATTATAGAGATGTGGTTGATATTGCCAAGCAAATATATTTTGAGGTCGATCATGATGACGTTCAAGAATTGCCAGATTCACAAAATCAAGAACTAACAATTGACGTGGTTACAAAAGAACGCGTCTCTACTACAAAACTGGGAATAAAAAAATTACTAGTATGTTACGAGAAAATTTTGCGTGAGAAGAAGAAAAACATTATTAGAATATATGATAGCTTTGGCATCAAAATAACTTTGGTAACGTATACTTTATTCATAACAATGTAAATTGTTTTCTTATCTTGAACTTTATTAAAAATTTTTGTTCCAAACTTTTGTTTTCTCTAAACTCTGGTCCCGACTAATCATACTTTATATGTATTTATATGCACCCCGACTTACACGAATTCGAGTTACACGGAAAACTCTCGGTCCCACCTATCGCGTAAGTCCGGGGTATTACTGTATATACTCTTTATGGGGTTCCCCTCTCCTCCTTCTTTATACGTTGCATAAATTTCGTTTTGCACAAACTCAATATACCCTAATATGCTATGTGTACAAGGTATACAAATTATTCAACAACAGGAGCAGACTAACGTGCCCAACCATACAGGTGTTTCCCCCATATTTGTCTGTTTTGTTTGAATAAACGATAACATCAAATATCTACGCTTAAAACCAAAAACGCCGAAAATCACCCTAAATTAGAAAAAAGTAGATCGAAATCCAATTTAAAATAAGATAATAATAATTGTTAACCAAAATTAAGTCCGTTCGGAGTTTCAAATTAAAAAAATAAAAAATTACGCTGTTCTACAGCTGGTTCAAATGAGCTGATTTTCATTATTTATAATTTTATGAGAGCTTTGTTAAAATTTACTTCTATCACATCACTTAAAGATGAAACTTTAATCTACAAATCTTATTTGTATCTTTGTTGATTTTCTCTTAGTTCACAACTTACATTCACACAAATTTCAAAACGGGAATTGGTTCTTTTAAGCAATGAGCAACTGTATGTACATTCTTTGAACTAATGTACGTAATGTACTAATCGATTTTATAAGTTACAATTTTTCCAATATGAGTTGTATTAAAAAAATGAGTTTAAAAATAATTGTTCAATGAAAACAATGATATTATTAATATCAGCAACCAATTAGTTTGCAAGCGTTTATTGTTTACCTTCATAAATCACTCAACCATTTTACAAAAGCAATATTATTACTTTACTATGATGTTTATCAAGCTCGTAAATTTATTTAGTTTCTTCCACACAAATTTAATTTAGCAAACAACTTTAATAAGAGTGTGTTAATTTAAACGGGTTAAATATTTAGTCACCATAAGTAACAATTTCGAAAATTATTTCAATAACATGGCCACGAATAAATTTTATTTAGCGATGGAAACAGTGTTACCAACTTTCAAAAATTATTCGCCCTAAGCGCTAACCAAAAACCCCCTAAATAAATTTTGCCCCCCTAATATTATTGACTTGGCTCAAGTGCTCTGCAACTCCAGGCAACATTGAGCTAGCCGGCACTTTTGCGACTTTGTTAATTGGCCCTCGAGCCCGTCATTGCACTATTTTCGTCTTTTTTGACACACTTGCCTCTTTCGCCGACTCGTCAACGTCTCGGCGCCGAACGGGCGAATGGGCAACGCTGCCGCGAATAACGGCAGTTGCGCGCAAAATTTGAAAGTGCCAAATTTCCAAATAAAATATTCATTTTTATTATGACTTATGTTCTTGATACTTTTTACGTAAGATCTCAAAAATGAACAAAATTAAGATTATACTCTTTTAAAAAAACGCGAATTAATTAATTTTTTTTTTTTTGGGGAATAACACCAAGCCATAAAGAGCCGGTCATCCAGCTTTTGAGAGCCGACGAAATTGTGTCCGACTTTCAAAACAGGTTCACCCGGAACTTCAACCAAAAACCCCTAAATAAATATTAAACAGACAGAAGAGGTGTCAAGAAGCTCATAAAAATTCTATTCAAACAAAAATACGCGGGAAAACTCGTAAAAATACGTAAAACAATGCAGACGGCTCTGCGTCGTGAGAGCAGAGAGAGAATTCTTACTCTCCCGTGTCATTTTTTTGAGATACGACATTTGACTATTGCTAGCGATTTTAGCCATATCTGCAATCGGGGTCGTTTTCAGACCACGGTTTTATATACTTCTTCTTCCACTTCTGCCGACACTTTTGTGTCAATTGGCCGTTTGCGAATTATCAATTGCGATTTTTAACGTACGATTTCCTTCATTTTATTTATCAAGTCAACGAAAGTACCCCTTTTGAGAGCCGGCTAAACATTTAACATTTTCACCGTGCTTTTTATACGATTTTCTAAAATCTGTAAAACCTCTGCTAGCTCTGAAATTAAGAATTTTCGATTGAACTGACTCACGACACTTAGCATTTCAAGCGATCATACGCTAAACTATATATATGATATTCGCACATGCACATGACCGTATCGTCATGTGTTCGCCAGATTATCGAATAGAAAGTAGAGACTTGCAAATGTATCCACTCATGTCGAAATTTCAAGCAAACATTCGGCTCTTGATTTCCATTTTTGGGCTTAACAGCGCTTATACCGCACTTTTACTGCACTGTTCGCAATCAGGGTCTCTCAATTTCTCTCTCTAGCTCCGTTAAATTCTATTGCTCTCCGAGTCGTGAATTCACCATTTGGTGAATTCCGCACGCTGAAATTTGCAACGTTGCCAGAAGCTCTCAGCGTTTTTATTACAAAAAAAATTGTGTTGACGTAAGGGGACGTCCATTAATAACGTCTGATAAAATAAGGAGAGGGGTGGTCTCAGCAAAACCTCGTCAAATCTCTCCTATGGGGAGGGGGTGTTCATCGGACATCTCATGTGATTTTAAATATCTAGAAAAATACCTCACGTAATTTATGGAGGTCCCCTAAGATACCCCTAAGTATAAAGAGCCCCTAAAAAAAACCCTAAATTTAGGGGGAAACCCCTATGTTGGCAACCTGAAACATTGTAGAATTGATAGGAAAAATTTAAAGATCGCATAATTGATGGTAATTTTTCAATTCACAAAAATGTTGATGTATCATTTTTGAGCCCCATTCAAGCAACAATATTTATTATTAGAGATGTTCACGCATATCCCGTTAACGTATGAACCGTTAAATTGCCAACAACAACATGCGCAGGCCAAATTTTAACGAGATTCATAGACCCCGAGGCATGTTGTGTGTTAACGTATGGAAGTATGCAAAGTAGAAAATGGCAATTTTTAGTTATTTGCAATGAAAAAGTGGCTGTACTTTCGGTAGAATTTAATGTACGTAATTTAGGCACATTGCTCAACATAGACCATTTCATTGCCAATTTCACTCCATTTTACTGCCTTTGTAACGATTACTCGTATATTGAAAACAATCACACAACACATACAACTTTTGGATCAAAATGCAGATTTTGGGTCTTCGACTTCGTCACTCAATGGTATAATTGTGTGTAAGGAATGAGGTCTATAAGTTCGTCCAATTTTCACTCAATTTCTCCCGCAAGACCTACATCTGTCCACGATTTTAACATAATTAGTTAATTATTAATATTCCCTCCTAGAAACTTAATTATGCACATTAATTGATTTATTTAATATTCAGTTAAATGATTTTTATCGTTTTTTCCTGCCATTTTAAATTTATATCACAATTAAATTTTTCGTTTGTTTATATAAGAAGAAGAGCACTCACACCTTTAACCTGCGACTTTAACGAGACGGTCAAAAAAGTTACTCACGCATTTGCGTCGTTAACGTTCATATTTTTTTACATTTATACGTTAACGAGAAATGCATGAACATCGTAAATGTATTTTATTTTTGTATTTGCATCAGTTAAGCCGATTTAAGCTGTTTTAACATGACCAGTCTCTGAACCTCATGGTTATTGAAATCTTTGATTTTTCCCGTTTCATCATCATCATCATTTCTCCTCCATCAATTCCAGGAAACCTGTTTCCCAGTCTTTTATGCTAATTGGATTTTTTCCCGTTGCACGCATGTCCATTTCCTTTTAAACTAATTCCGCATATTTCGCATATTTTTTTTATTTGGCAAATCGTTATTTCATGGCTAAAACTTTACAGATAATATTCACGAAGTAAAGTTAAGGCATTATCTTTTGCCAACTAACTGCCGAACTTATGATTTAAAAAAAACAAATTTGTAATTTTGTAGAATTTCAAATTTTCAGATATTTTTGTCGCCCATCGTGCCCAGAAGAAAATATTTAAATTTTTCGTTTCAAAACAAACTGAAAGAGTTAGGAAGCTATTTTACCATACGTATTGCTAAGAATTTGTTTGAAAAACAGTATTGTTTTTTAGATGTTGATTTTCGAATGCTAGCTATCGTTTTTCGGATCTAGATATTGCGGTGTTCACGCATAACTCGTTACCATATTTAAATTAACTAGGCTTAAAGTTGCCGTCAAAATTGTGAGTTTCTCTTCTTCTTATATGAACAAACGAAATCTTGAATTGAGCTAAAGAATTGAAATAAATTGAAAATATCACGAAAAGCCGGTCAATATCCTTTTATACTAGATAAATCAATTTATGTGCATAGTTAAGTTTTTACTGCATTTTAATGCAAAAGTGTTTTGTGTTGTATGATTGCTTGGTTACAAATGTAGTAATATGGAGAGAATTGTACGTCACTTCAATAATAAAGCAATGCAAAAGTACAGCCAAAGCCAAAGACAAAGAAAATAACGAAAAATTGTCATTTGCTGCTTTAATCAAGTTTGCCCGAAGTTAACGGATTCATACGTTAACCAACAATATGCCTCGGAATCTATAAATCCCGTTGAACTTTGACGTATGCATTTTGTTGCAATCAATTTAACTTTTCTAAATGAATAAATGAGTTTGTTTTGTTTGATGTGGCTGATTGGTGCGATGCATGTATAAGTGTGTGTGTGAGTTTGCATGTGTTAGAAATTAAGCATTTTAGGCGGCATAATGCAACGGGTTGTTATTTATTGGATTGATTAACCTATTGGTATCTAGGGCAAAGAACGATGCAACTGAGGTTGGGTTAACCTAAAGATCTGTTGCTCGTAAATTGATCGGCTTTGCCGGGCAGCTAAACACATTCTGGACAATAATCTACGACCCCTAAGTTGTGATGTTTGCGTAGCCAGAGCTTTGTTTGGAGAGAGGATTCTTAAACTCATTTTGACTGCTTTATTGTCTATTTTTCTCAGGGTCACTATTTGTGTGTAGCTATCCTAATGATTAGGCATGAATCTGCAAAAGTGAGCTTAGTGAAACCTAAAACCCTTGTGAGTACGGAGTGATGGCACTACAGTGTGAACTTTATAGCTAAGAGTAGATGGTGTTGCTTGACGCCAACCCGCCAACGCTTTTAGGATCTCGGATACGCATGAAAAGTCATATTGTTAACAACAAAATGCACAGGTCAAATTTTACCGAGATTCATAGACTTCGAGGCATATTGTTTATTAACGTATGGATCCGTTTATTTCGGGCCAATTTTTTGAAAAGTGGACTATTGCAATATTTAGTTATTTTCTATGAAAAAGTGGCTGTACTTTTGGAAGAATTTAATATTAAAATAACGTATGTTATTCCGTCACTTCACTTAACATAGACAATTTTCCTCCAAATTACTATTTTTAAAACGATTACTCGTATGTTAAAAACAATCACACCACTCATACAACTTTTAGGTCAAAGTGCAGATTTTGGGTCTTCGACTTTGTCACTCAATTTATCCATGAAAAACAACATCTCTGCACAATTTTACTACAGTTAATTTATTACTTGAATATTCGAGCATAAATAAACATATTTCCCTCCTAGAAACTAAATTACGCACATATTTATTTAATATTCAATTAAATAATTTTTAACGTTTTTTCGTGTTATTTTAAATTTAATTCAATTATTTCGCTCAATTGGAACAATTAATTTTTTTGTTTGTTTATATAAGAAAAAGAGAACTCATAACTTCAACGAGACGGTCAAAGTAAGGGTATTCACGGCCAACCCGGTATCTGAAAAAGTGACAATTGATGAAAATCGGCGATAGTACTGAAATAAGCAGGTTTGTGCAAACTCGACAATTGTTCTTCTTATATAAACAACTGAAAAAATTAATTTATCTAAATTGTGCGAAATAAATAAAATAAAATTAAAATTCAGCGAAATAACGTGAAAATCAATTGATGGAGTATAAAATTAATCAAGATATGCACGGTATGTGGAAGTCGAGCACTCCCGACTGCAACTCCTTACTGATTTTTCTTTGTTCGTTGGTGTTCGTTTTGCCTAAGTTGAAATTTTGAGAACACACCAACAAAAAATTTACCAATTTTCAGCTGTTTGATTATTACTTAAGCAACACGCGCACGACCCACAAAAGGTTTTGTGCCCGAACAAAACAAGCATTACCAACTCGGTAACGTCGTAAAGCGATAATTGATGAAAGTCGGCCGTATGCTCTCTAATAAGCAGGTTTGAATTCGTTGAATTTATCGGAATTGTGCGTAATAAATCTAACAAAATTAAAATTAAGCGAAATAAAGTAAAAAATCAATTAATAAAAAATAAAATTAATCAAGTTATGCAAGAAATTACGTTTCTGGAAGGAAAATATGCTTATTAATGCAAGAATATACAAATAATTAACTAATTGTGTTTAAATGGTGCACAGATATGGGTCGGAATGGAGAAATTGACAAAGATTTGGATGATTTTATGGTTGACATTATTGGCTTACATCAATTAGCGAGAGGAAAAAAATCAAAGACCCATTTGCTTTTTGGTGTAATAGTTGTATGTTTTGGGTTATTACTTGTAACATACGAGTAGCCGTTGCAAACGAGAGAACATGGGTGTTAATTTTCCTTTGTGTTGGCTTATGTTGAGAAAGACTAACATGTTGCCGACCAGGGCGTGAGCACGGCTATTGACTTTTCTACCGATGTCCTATTCACGCTACCGAATTGGCAGTGAAAACACTTAATAACAGTTGAATTGTTTTCGAAAATGGCTAAAGTGAATAACCACATTTTCGTATCGGAAGTATCGGAAATAGCTATTGAATCATTGAACATGAAGACGCTGAAAATGTTTTTCATTTCATGAAATGCTGTGAAGTTGCAGTTCGATTGCCAAATATATCAAGACAACAATTATACAAATTCTCGTGGTCTTGAAAAATGATTGAAAGCACTGCAATAAAGCATATTAATTTCTGATACACATTTTATGTTGTATTTATTCTTGTAAACATACTATTTAAAAGTCAAAACATCAATCTAAAAATCTGCGTTAATACTTTTTCAATATCTTTGTTCGCGGAGAAGTTACAGTCACAAAAATTTTATAATTATATATGTTCCATTTAAGCTGTGAGCTACTGTAAGTACAAACCAAATATGAACAAAACAAATGCCAAAAAATATCAGAAGTTTAAAAGCCGAAGGCCCAAGTAGCCAGCGCTTTATTCCTAAGTTAGTTTTAGTTTTGTAAACTTTTCTAAATATATTAAATAAATAAATAAATCATAAGTGTAAAAAAAATACCAGCAATACTTTGTCATTTTTGTAGGGTTGTTGATATTATATCGAAATATCAATATATCGATGTTTTTAATGGAAAACGATATATTTATATCGTGATATTTTTTTTGCCCAAATATGGAATAACCGATATTTTTTTTTCGATATTTTCTGATATTCGTGCGTTGGTCACTCGTTGATCGTTGGTGCAAGCGCAAACTTCATGTGTGACAAAATGGACTTAAAATTAATAAAAAAAAATTATCATGACATACGAAACGGCACAGCGAAGTGTAATTTGTGCATGAAATTAATCAAAACAAGTGGGAATACAACCAATTTGGCGTCGCACGAAAATGTAGATGACCCGTCTGTTGACTTTATGGAAGCCCATAATAGGTCAATTTTAAAATCCCGGTCGATGCGCAAGTCGGATCACAATGAGCTAAAGTTGTACCTTAGCTTGCCGCAAACATCATGGGAAAGTAATCCCATAATATTCTGGAATACGCATAAGGCGGCTATGCCGGGACTATCTAAACTTGCTCCCAAGTATCTAATTACACCTGGGAGTTCAGTACCTTCAGAGCGACTTGCTTCCGCTATAAAATGCGTTGTTTGTGACACCCGCAGCAGAATGACGGATATCCATATAACGCAACGCGTATTTTTAAAATCTGTAAAAGCCAAATATTGGCACTAAAAATACTTTGTAAGTATTACACATATACACTGGCTCACAGCTTATTTGAACCATTTCCAATTTCAACTTTGAGTGAATGTAACTTCTGAACGAAGATAAAAATTAACAAAGTATAAAAGCAAGACTTGTATATTGAAGTTTCAGCTTTAAAATGATGTATAAGTTTATTAGAAAATAATAAAAACGCTTTTAAATTAAGTTTTTCGGTAGCTGGTTCAAATAAGCTGTGACCTTTTTTTTGGACTATTTTTGGTTTTATGACCATAACTTTCTTAAAACTTACTTTTTATTAATAAACTTATACATTATTTTAAAGCTGAAACTTCAATATACAAGTCTTGCTTTTATACTTTGTTAATTTTTATCTTCGTTCAGAAGTTACATTCACTCAAAACTGAAAAATGGAAGTGGTTCAAATAAGCTGTGAGCCAGTGTACTTCATTTAGATGAGTGTTTTTCACTCGCGTCGTCTGAAGCTTATTAGCGTATGTTATTAGGTGTTGTTTGTAAACATACATTCCCTAAAACTGTCCTGTTTTTATAGGAATGCTTATGTCTACATACTACATCTGACAACATATGTTAATTTAGCATCTGACGCCCCGCGTGAATAACCCTCGTGTAAATGAGGTAATATAAAACTCGAATCTCAAATTTGAATCTCATATCTATTAATTTCATGTAAAATAGAATCTTATGAATTACACTGTTATGTTTGATTAACATAGACTATCTCTTTTTATTGTGGAGCACTGAACTACTTTTTTTGGGAAAAATTTAAAAAAATATCGATAATATCGATATTTAAAGCGATATATTAAATATCATTTAATATTTTTTTGAAAACCGAGAATATCGTCGATACGATATTTTAAAAATATTCGACAACCCTAGCTGAAAGGCATCATGTAAATAGGACTTTGGCTTAAAATTTTGTTTTGTCATTTTTTAGTAACTTATATTGTGTTATTGAGTACACTACGTGTGGGTACGAACTACGTACGTGTCAAATGATTTGTGGTTGGGACAATTCGTTAATAAAGTGTTTTTGTGACGGTGTGCACGAGATATCCTGTAACTAATAAGTTGCTACGTAGTTGTTATTACTGTCAGGTTTTTTATATCAAAAAAAAAGATTACCAACAATATCTTCCCTGAGTAGCTAGTAGCTGAAACAAAGTGATAGTACGCTTTAAGAAAATTTAGCCTTCAGGTGTTTGAAAGAAAATATAACTAAAACCATGGCGGGTCAAAAATTCCAGTATGATGAAAGCGGTGGAACCTTTTACTACTTTGTATTGTCCTTCTTAGCGTTAATACTAATACCAACGACAATATATTTCTGGCCACGTAAAAAAAAAGATGGTATGTTCGCTGTAGTAATGTAATTCTATATACTTGCATACGTGAATTTGTGCAAATAATAAAACCAATATTATTATCTTAAATTTAAAAAAAACTGAATATTATTATTTATAAATATAATATCTTATATTTTTAGATCCCAAAAAATTAAAAGAAGAATGTTTATGTCCAGATTGCATAAAGAAAAGGGTAATTCTGGCTGCCGCAGAGCCCTATCGAACCTTCAAAGCAATAGTTATAAAATTAACAATCGTTCTTGGTTGGGCGTTACTAGTATTTTTAGCCTATCGTGTGTCGCAGTTCGATTATGAATTGGCTAGTTTCGATCCCTTTGAAATACTAAAGGTGGAACCCACTGCTACGCAAGCTGAAATTAAGAAGGCTTACTACAAATTATCTCTTATATTACATCCTGATAAGGAGACTGGCGATGAAAAATCATTTATGATGCTAAATAAAGCATATCAAGCCCTCACCGACAGAGTTGCAAAAGAGAACTATGAGAAATACGGCAACCCAGATGGTCCTGGCGCAATGTCATTCGGGATTGCATTGCCTTCGTGGATTGTCGAAAAAGAAAACTCAGTATGGGTACTGGGCTTATATGGTTTAGTTTTTATGGTAGCGTTACCTTCCGTTGTAGGTGTTTGGTGGTATCGCTCTATTCGCTTTAGTGGCGACAAAGTACTATTAGATACTACACAAATGTACTTTTACTTTATACACAAAACTCCACATATGCTGCTTAAGCGTGCTCTAATGGTTCTTGCTGCCAGCTTAGAATTTGACAAACGACACAATTCACAAGTAATTGAGAGGCAATCTGATAATGAGGAGGTTCCAATGGTAAGTATAGAAACAAAAGTGCTAAGAAACATTTTTTTATCTATAAACCTTCCAAAGCTTATTCGCCAGTTGCCAAATTTAAATGAAAAATGCAAAGAACATCCTCTGTGTCGCATGTACTCAATTAAGACGAGAGCCATACTCCATGCGCATTTAACTCGCATTCCATTGAATCCAGAAACACTGGAAAAAGACCGTCAATTTATTGTGAGGAAATGTCCTTACCTTGTGCAAGAAATGGTTTCCTGTGTGCATCAGCTGGTAATGATGGCTTATGCCCGGCGTGTACCTCGTTTACCTAGCATTGAGACCATAGAGAACTGCATGAAGATGTCTCCAATGCTTATACAAGGCTTATGGGAATATAAGTCGCCACTTTTACAACTTCCACATCTTACAGAAGATCACCTGTACTTTATGAACAAAAAGAGACACATAAAAAATTTGCAACAATTTGCCCAATTAAAGCCGGAAGAAAGTAGGCAACTGCTAAAAAATTTGACGGATTTTGAATACGAAAACACGATGAAGGTCTTGGGCAAAATGCCGCTGATTGACTTTTCGATACGATGTGAAGGTATATTTCATAATATTTGAATTGTCTTGAATAGTTAGTATTTTCTTTTATAGTAATTGATGACGAAAATACAAATGTTGTCACAGCTGGAGCTATTGTCACGGTCACAGTGATGTTAGTACGAAAAGACATGAAAGTCCTCTTTGGCGACACAAAAGCACCCGAAAAACAGGGAATAAAGTATGATATTATATTTATTCAAACTTTTCTAGTTTCTGACACACATTTTACAATATCTTGTTACTGTAGAGATGATGTCGTTGGTGATGCTTGTTCCGTCGATGAGGAAAATGATGTCGCTTTGAACGTTCCATTAAAAAAATCATCAGCTTGGTCTAAGCCTCGAAAAGGAGGCAAAGGCAAAGGTGGCAAAAAAGTAACAAGTCAAAAAAAAAAAATTCAACAGTCTAAGAATGGTGCAATCGCAGTGGCCGCTACTATTGGTGCTACTGAGGAACAACAGACATCTGTTAATTCTGATGTTGAATCAGATGGGGACAACAGTGATGTTGAGGCAAAAGATTCTGTTTCATGCAGTGATGATGATGAGAAAAATGTAAAGAATAATTCATCATTAGACGATGATGACGACGAGGAGTGGGAGCGCCTGCAAGCGAAACTGAATAAACGTGAAAAGCTAGAAGGCAAGTCACGCATATCACACACCGTACATTGTCCATATTTTCCGGAGGAAAAACAGGAGTATTGGTGGACATACATTTGTGATCGAAAATCACGTACCTTGCTCACTGCACCCTATCACGTAACAAATCTCGTAGAAAATGAGGAAATACAGCTGAAATTTACAGCACCCCGATGGCCAGGCTTGTACACTTTTACCGTTTGTTTACGATCCGGTAAGTAGTTGTAAAGAGCCCCGTTTTTTCTTTTCTTTATGATTATTTTTTATTTTAGATTCCTATTTGGGCATAGATCAACAACAAGAACTTAAATTGGACGTCAAGAAAGCTCCTGTACCACCAACAGACCATCCTCAATGGGATCTTAGTGAATCTGAACCAGAGCATAACGATCCACAGGATAACTTAAGTGACTACACAACCGATACATCCGATGAAGAAAATAGTGATTAGTCAATTAATCTGGTATAATAGGTGATTAACCCATTCATCATCCCTAAGACATAAACACACATATTTAATAATAAATAGCAATTACACGAGATAAACTTTAAAATATGACAAAATGTGTTTATTTAAAAAAAATCGAAATTCTGTCGATTATGAAGAATTTTTATTTGTTTGTAATATACATATAAAAAACTGTTTTCTATTATAAATATAAAACATCGATCAGAAAAAAAACTTTGAAGACTTTCTCCGAATCAGGTGGTTGCAACGTGTCAATACTTTTTTTGAAGTCAGACATTTTAATTCGCATGATCGAATATTTAGCTTAATATATCGTATTTAGTTGAATAGAAAGTGAAACATTTAGGGTGTTCACGCGTGGGCCAAATTTTAACGACTTTCGTAGAGTATATGCATTAGAGGTAGAGAAACATCGATTTTCGGGTGCATCGATGTTTTTAATAAAAAACATCAATGTTTCGATACATCGAAGAAAACATTCGTTACTTTTTATACATGGCTTATTTTTTATTGAAAATTTTTTTTTTTAATATTTATCAGTTTGTCTACGACTGTAATGTTTTAAACATGCTTTATTTTTGATTGAGATCATTATTTTTGTTTATAAATAAAAGTTTGTCTACAACTGTAGAGCTAAGTAAGGTCCTTCTATCCGAAACGACTTGACCAGCTTTACTAAAAACTCTCTCCGACTCACAGGAGGACGCTGGAATGCAGAGGTACTTTTTTGAAAGAACTTTCAACGCCGTGACCTCGATATTCATCTGAAAACGGATGATTGTTATTAATAAGAACATTTAAAGCACAACATATGAAATATTACCCAATATGTCAAATGATCTTTGCATTACATCTGTTTTTCCTAAATGTTGTCCAACATGATGATGCCATCTGCAGGGGAAGATTTGATGTTAGTTGCCGTTTTATTTTCTAAAAATGGAAATGTTTTCTCTTGTTGGGGTGGTGTTGCCTGTTTCCATGGATGTATTACTGCTTGATCAGCGTTTGTCCATAAAATTTAATGATGATATAGCCCTCATTGGCTTTCTATGTCCGAAGTTGTGAGTCCAAACAAATGAAAAGTGTCTAAAATTGAACGTTTGATTTAGTGCAAAGGACTAAATCAGGCACATGTATTCTTCTGCAAGTGTTTAACGTGGTAATACGAATTTTTTAACTGTCGGCCGTCTTTATAAACATACCGCAATAAATACAAATAATTAATGAAATGTTATTTCGCGCCAAAAATTGGTAGGTATGTGTTGGAAGTGTAGTCACAACTGCCGCCCACATTGATATAAAAGCTTATGCTTTTATTTGCATTAATACTTACTTTTTGGGTATTTCTCCACAATTCCTTAGTCGTCTACGGTTTCAACCAACACCACCAAATAAAAACCCTAACTATTAACTAAGTATTATTTATTTATAAGAAATATAATACAGATTTGTATCTTCAATTCCTCTTCTTGAATAATCAGGGATGTGTTTGAAAATCATCGATGTTGGCCTCTCCAACATCGATAATAGCGATGTTTTGGAAACATCGATTACATCGATGTTTCTCCACCTCTAATATGCATATTGGTTGACGTATCAATATGTTAGTCTCGGGCCATCTTTAAAAGTAGCGAAGGCAATTTTAAGTTATTCTCTTTGAAAAAGTGGCTGTACTTTCCCCTAAATTTGTTATTAAAATGACGTACGTTATTTGGTCACCTTATGCAACATAGATTATTACATGACCTTTAGTAACATGACCATTTACCTTTGCAACGATTACTCATATGTTACAGGCATTCACACTACACAAACAACGTTTTCATCAAAATGCAGATTTTGGGTCTTCGACTTCGTCCATAAAGTCATTCAATTGTTCCTAAATTTTTCCCCACATAAATTGATTTATTTAATATTCAATTAAATGATTTTCGACGTTTATTCGTGTCATTTTAAATTTATTTCAATTATTTAGCTCTATTATTATCCCTTTAATAGCCAAAACCACTTAAAACCAAAACTCGTTGAGTATTATAAGCGGTGTTCACGCATTCCTCGTTAACCTATGAGTGTATGAAAATATAAACGTTAACGACTCAAATGCGAGTAAACTTTTTATTGACCGTCTCGTTCAAGTTGTGACTTCTCTTCTTCTTATATAAACAAACGAAAAACTAAATTCAGCTGAATTGCGCGAAAGAAAACTAAATAAAATTAAAATGCCGCAAAACAATGTGAAAGATCAATTAATGGAATATCGAATTAATCAAGTTAATATATGCATGGATAAAGAAATAATTAATTATTGTGTTGACATTGTGCACAGATTTAGGTCTTGAGGGAGTAATTGAGTAAAAATTGGATGAATTTATGGACTACATTATTGACATACAATTGTACCATCGAATGACGAAGTCGAAGACCCAAAATCTGTATTTTGGTGCAAAAGTTGTATGTGCTATGTGATTGTTTCTAACATAAGAGTATTCTTTACAAAGGTTGTTATATGGGGTGAAATTGGCAATGTAATGGTTAATGTTGAGTAAGGTACGCCATTTTGATATCAAATTCTTGCGAAAGTACAGCAACTTTTTATAGAAAATAAGTAAAAATTGCCATTTTCATATTTTCATACTTCCATACGTTAACTAACAACATGCCTCGGGGTCTATGAATCTCGTTAAAATTTGGTCTGTCAATTTGTTGTTGACAATTGAACTTCTCATACGTTAACGAGAAATGTGTGAACACCGCCACTATGACTCTATTCTACCAAGAACAAAGTTGAAATGTTTGCGTTACGCAGGAAACAGCGGAAAACGCCCAATCCCTAAGTACTCAATAGACACACCAGAATTAAACAGCGAAGTCTTCCAAATAAACCTCAACCTCATAACTTTTATTTATATAAAAGTAGACCTTAACGGTAAAATTTCATCATTTCTTATAGATACGGGAGCTGACGTGATAGAAAAAGAAATTGATAATTTCAGTTTCAGTTATCGAGCTGAAACTTTGCACAGAGTCTTAGAATTCATTACGATGAATCATTCGTCGGAACCAGCATGATCGGATTATTGGAACAGGTAGCTCCCATAAGAAAAGAAGAAGAAAAGTGAATAAAATTTGAATCGTTGTATGGAAAACTTTTTTGTTTTGAAAGAGAGAGTGCTGAGATTTTAAACATAGAAGTTTTACATAGTTCGACTAAATGCCTGAAAGTTTCATTGAGATCGGGCAACTGGAACTGGTATCTACCAAACAAAATGATGAAGAGGAAGAGAACCAGGATTCACGTCGTTGTATGGAAAACTTTGTTGTTTCTTAATCAAATGACTTGAAACTTCACACTTACATTCTTGGGGAGTGATTAAAACTATTTTGTCAAAAATGGCCAAATAAAAAATTTGCATATCGGCTAATAAGATGAGATGAATATATATTGTCAAAAAAATGGGCGTGGCACAAGAAAGTGCGTGAAAAGTATATAAGCTTCAGCCTTGCTGAAGATAGCGTCCTTACTAGTTTTTGTTCTTTTAAATAAATAAATTTATTTATTATGAGTTGCTGTAGTAACTCTTGCAAAAACAAGGATTCCTTCGATTTTGACAATAAGCGCGGAATGAGTTGCTGGATGTGTGAAAACGTCTGTCACAACTGTCTCCTCCTCCTGCGTCCTCTCTAACTTTATCGGTTCTCCCAGATATTAAGATATCTGCTGAACCCCCTACTGTTGTAAATGTTTCTCCACCAGTAGTTTCACTCAACGTAGTTGCACCAAGAAAGCCGATATTCCTTTCTCGGTTATCTGCAGATACCAGTTGTGAAGCTATTTCTGAGATTCTTGGTTCAAAATCAATGCTGATGTGAAAATTCAAAAATTTTCATTCTCTTCACATAGAGAGATAGCATCATTAAAACTTAAGTGCCCATTTCACGGTCAAATTGCAGTATCAAGCATTCGTGTACGTATGCATGAAGACGAGCGCACACAGGGTAATGCATGCTTGTCAATCATTTACTGTCTTTTTGTCTATATTTTTGGTGTCCGCTACAAACTCACGTGTGTTCGTTTCAAAAAATGTTTAGCAACTGAGGAATTTTGCTTGACACTTTGACATCAAGAATCTGTTGTCTCAGTTAAATTCCTTTAATTTGTTAATGTGTAAACGAGTCAGTTTTGCAGTATGCTGCAACGTACACGGTCTAGCAACCATTGACGGAACTCGCATGCATGAAGAAAAATCAAAACTATTTTGATTTTGATTCAAGCATTGTACATGAGACGCACACACAAATATTTCACTAACACTATGACGAAGCTCGATACTGCAATTTGGCCGTGTCATGGGCACTTTAGCTTTCCAAATGATGCTTTCAAAAATCGATATATAACCTTGTAGAGGACAGAGTCTTTTTCATTGTACTCGGTGACTTCAACTTTCCACATATTTCTTGGTCCTACTCCAGTAATTAAAATTTCTTAAGGGGGTATACCACCTTTGCGATTTAAAAAATTGTGAAATAATTTATACTAAGTAAAGTACTCTTTGAGGTGTACAGAATCTATATTGATCAATTTTATTGGTAGCCGAAACATTTTTTGTATGCTATAAACAAATTTAAATAAGCGCTCTTAGTGCAATTGTATGTAAATACAAAACTTTAAACGCATTTTTCTCGACACGACATTTCTTAAATTGGCGTGTCAGATTGCTCCGCCAGTTTTTATCGGATTGACCTGAGAATAAACGCTGGTAGAATCTACCGTTGAACCTGCCTCTACGCCAAAGAAGAGCCAGAGAAAATATATACTAGCGTACAAAAACGCTGCCTTAGAGCAAGCGTTGATCCTGCCTCCTTACTAAAAAAAAGGGAGAGACAGGTATAAAAAACAAACACATATCGGAACAAATTGGTTTGAAAGGTACTGACGATATAGAGCTAATATGCGTTAAAATAACTCTTGCAAAGACTCACGTTTTCATTACGTGCTGTTATATTCCATCACAATCAGAAGCATCAGTATATTCAGCGCATATAAACGCTATTCAATCTATTCGAGACTTAGTTAGATGCTGGTCTGTAGAGACTTCAACCTCCCTTATATTTCTTGGATTGCATCCGACAATTCAAATATAGTAACTCCCTTGTCTAGTAATGAATTTATTGATTCTTTACTTGAATCATCGTTTAACCAAATAAACAGCATACAAAATTCTAACGATCGTATTTTAGATCTTGTTTTCATAAATAACATTGAGGGTGCATAACTTTGCCGATCCCCTCCAATTTCACAATCTGGAGACTCTTACCACCCAACGTTGGAGGCTTATCCTGAATCGCGAACTCAATGTGTTTTTTTTTAAAACATAAGTTTCGAGACGAATTTTTGTTTCTTCTAGGGATCCTCAAGGTAGTATCCTTGGCCCTTGTTGTTTAATACGTTTATCAATGACTTGCCTACTGTGATCAAACACTGTTTTAATGTATGCTGATGACGTGAAATTATGTCTAACCGTTAATTCAATAGATCAGCAGAATTTGCTCCAGTCTGATCTTGACTCTCTCTCACAATGGTGTGCTGTAAATAATTTATTGTTAAACAGTGATAAATGCAAGTTACTCGGGGGTGTCACAGAAATCTCTTACTAGAGATTTGATGCCAAAAACAACAAAATGGGAAATTTTGGTGTCACAGAAAATCTCTAACAGGGAAATTTTTTTGTCTAGCAAAATCTCTGATTATACCCTCAGCGATTTGTTTAAATTCAACCTTATTTTAAGTTTTTATAAAAAATTATGAATGAAAAAATAAACTTTATGGTTTTCCTCATTAATCTGCATTTAAACAATTCGTTATTTTATATATTTTTATTAATAAATCTGCATTTTAAAAAAAGCTTCCTCAAGTCAACCAATTTTTTTCAAGCAGCAAAAACAATCAGTTTCATGCCTCATCAATCTGCTTGCATTGATTTTCGAAAATTTAAAAGTATATTCGAATTGAACTAAACAAACTGTTCAAATAATCTAAAAATTATAATTAATATGCTGTTGCATTTGAAATGTTTAAGCAAACTCGTAAAAATAGCAAATTTAATTAAAATGGGTACCGACAGTGTTGTTCGCGCAAGTTGGCATGTGAACATTTTTGAATGAACAAATGCGAAGAAGAAGAGTTAATTCAAAAGTGCAGCGTGTCTCCCGTAGAACAGAAACTTGTTAGTTAGCGATGCTACAGTGTGAAACAATCTCCGTAACTTTATTTATTAGTTTGCACATATAATTGATTGTTACATTTCACCTTTGGAGTATTTTGAATTTTCAACGTTTTTGATTACATTTGGCAATCACTAGAAAAGAAAGATTAGGATTGTCAAAACAATTGTAAAATTTGGCGAGCTGCATTATAATTGTGTTTAAATTTACAATTAATACTTTCATAGCATTCTAATTTTGTATATTATTAGATGTAAATACACAATTGTTTTAATTTGATGAGAAAAACAATGAAATAAGCATAAATAAATTACATTATTCTTATTTTGAATGTATACAACTCTGCCGCGGGATGCCGAATTTTCGGAGACAAATGTTCGAAAAACAATATCACAGAGATTTTCTGTGACACCAAATAGAGAAATTGAAAAAACCGTCTTCGAAAAAATCTAGAGATTTCTGTGACACCCCTGATAGATTTTCTATGAAATAATTAAGTTTATAAAGATAAATTTTTTTTAAATTTTTTTCTAAATGGGCGGTGACACGCCCTTTTGACCAATTCGTGAGAACATATGGAATATAGTCAAGGATTCATAAAAACGCATAATTACAAAGTTTCGTCTGTTTATATTTAAGAACAAAAAAATGTTTCTAACAAAAACCAAATTTTCGACCGATTGTTCCTATGGGAGCTATATGCTATAGTTATTGGATCTTCACCAAATTAAAGCAATAGCTTTAAAATCAAAGCGTTTATTGAGAAAAAAACTTATTTTTGACCGATCGTTCCTATGGCAGCTATATACTATAGTTATCCGATCGTGCTGAATTTGACATACAAACTGCTTGCAGTAATAAGAAAATTTTCTTCGTTTAAATTTTTTCGATATCGTTCAAACTGAGCCCGCAGTTGGTATTGAAATAGACAGACAGACGGACAGACGGACATGGCTATATGAACTCGTCTCGTCGTGCTGATCAAGAATATATATACTTTATATAGTCGGAGATGTCTATGATTAAAGTTAATATACTCTTTTTGCAAGAGTATAAAAATGTACCACCTTGGGCTCACGGCAAGATCAGCTAGATGCTCAGAAACGGAAACACTCAGAGCGCACTAACTTATAATAAGTATGAAGACTAAAAAATAAAAGTGACAAATTAACGGCCAGAATTGCTAAAATCAAAATATTGTCAAATTTAAAAACAAAAAACGTCCAATGCCCAAATTAAAAAAAAAAAAACACAAGAAAAAAGTATAATAACAAAATAATAAAACAAAAGAAAGTGTGTAAATAATATGACTGAAGAAGTCAGCACCCCACAGTTGGGTAAACGCATAATCACAAAAAAAAAAAATTCAAAAAATTGACATTACAAAAGAAAATAACATATACAGCATCAAGAGTGCAAGAAGAAATATAAAAGAATTTAACCAAAATACATGTAAAAACCAAATGTAAACAATAAAATTACAAAACGCCAACATATGTAAACAAATAAAGAAAGAAAAAATCATATTTCAAAACAAATAAGAGCAGCGTTACCAAAAATATACGCAAAACATCAAATAGAGTGTGGAGCACCAGTATATTTGGAAGAAAAAGCAGAATCCAACATAGCGATATTGGGATTAACGTTAAAAGATTTAGAAGACGAGGAAACAGCAAGTACAGAAAAAGCTTCAACAAGTAAAGGAGCAAAAGGCAAAGAATCGGAGCTAAATACGAAACCAGAAAAGGAAAAAATAATAGTCATAGAGCAAACAGCCAGAGAAGTAGTAGACATAGTGTCAAAATCCGATGGGGAGTTTAACGGATCACAATATAAATTACGAGGATTTATAAAGAGCTTGCAAGTGGTAGATAGGTTGATAGAAGAACGGCACAGTGAAATCGCGGTAGCAGCCATTTCAGCTTAACATGTAGGAGAAGGCTTAAACAAATTATCAGAAGAAGAAGCAAACATAAAAGAATGTATTTAGAAAATGAAAGAACTGGTTGTGGACAGAAACATAAACGATATAACTGTCCGTATGGCGGATCTAAATTCGTTAACAAAACTCCATTACAATATGCAACAGAAGTAGAACAGGTAGCTAAAACCCTAAGAAACATATGTATATGTTTCGGACGAAGTACCCGCCCAGAAAGCAACCGAATACGCTATAAGAGCAGAATCTCAGACCTTGGGTAAAACTTGGGCATTTTAGATCATTATTAGCGGCTATGAAATGTACCGACTTAAGGGAACTTACGAGTACTTATGTAAGCATATTATGAGAGCAAGCACCTGAAAGAGGAGGTTTCGTCGCTTATTTTAGGGGCAATAAGCAAGGCCAGTGGCGAGGTAATAAGAGAGCCACCGGTAGCAACAATAATAACTACAATTATAATAATGGCTACAATAATAATAATGGTCATTATGGCGGTGATTCACGTGGAAATAGACATGGTCGCGGTCGAGACAATGGCAACGGACGTGGTCGCGGGAATTCACACCAGAATGGACAGAATTGGGACCATGGCCAGGGGCAAAATTATGGAAATAATTCCCAGGTTCGGGGCACCCAAGAGCAGGAAAACAGACCAACCCCAGATACGCAATAGACAAACCAAATAAAAACCAGTAAGGACGCTATAATCGAGTATACTCGACAATATAATACCCGGCACACCCAGTAGGCGGTGACACACCCCAAATCTACAAAAACATTTCGTTTCCCTATCGCCCGATCAAATAGTGTTCAAAATATCAAGTAAATCGGTCAAAAAATGTGGAATTTACAAAAAATTTTAGCTTGTAGGTCATTGAGGGGTAACTTTCAAAAAGAGGGGAATTTTGTGGTATGCTGTTTTAAAGATACATATTTACTGAGCTTGTCTCAGGTTCGTATCTTTAATAGTTTTGAAGATACAGCAATTTTAACAAAACAACTGAGGGAGGGAAAATGAAGTGGAGGGGGAAAAATTGCTTTGTAGAACTACTTATACTGAGACTACATACCGACTTTCATGTTTCTATCTTTTTGGATGTTCGAGTTATAGCGTTTTAAAAAAGTGGGCGGTGCTGGATGGGCGGGAAGGAGTGGGCGTGGCACAAAACCGTTCAAACTTGATCTGCTGCCGAGCATCACGAGTCTACCCTCCAAATTTCAAGTCTCTAGCTATTATAGTTTCTGAGAACCATTGGTGAATACGGACGGACGGACATAGCTTAATCAATTTCTCTTGTCGTCCTGACCAAGAATATATATACTTTATAGGGTCCCCCTGCCCTCCTTCTGTGCGTTTCATACATTTCGCTCAAACAAACACAATATACCCCGATACACAGTATGTGTACAGGGTATAAAAACTGTAAAATCTATAACATCAAAATAAATTTAGCAATTTACATCACAACTAGATCAGGATTAAATAATGGAACATCATAATTTTTAATAGATACCGGCGCGGATATATCTGTAATACAGGTAGGAAATTGGAAGAATGCAGCTGTGGACAAGACCTCTATAACAAGCCTAAACGGCATAGGAAAAGGTATAATTTACACGTTGGGGAAAGTAATCACTGATTTAAAAGTAGAGAATTTATTGATTAAGCACAATATTCATGTAGTGCGAGACGATTTTCCGATACCATCCGACGGTATTCTAGGTCTAGATTTCTTCAAGAAGTACAATTGTATTCTTGAGTATCAAAGAAATCAAGACTGGCTCATATTAAGGCCAAGTAACTTTCCCGAAAACATAGTGATACCAATGAGAAGCTCATTGCACGCAAACTCATTGTCGCTGCCCGCCAGATCTGAAGTTATACGACAAGTAACATATACTTCAACTGACGAGGAGCTGTTAATTCCACACTAGGAATTACAAGATGGCATTTCATAAATAAATCTAACGCATTTGTTAGGATTTGGAACACTACGGACGAAAATGTAAATATATCATCAGCTGAAATTGCTACAGAAAGTCTAAACGATTATGATATTTTCCAAGCAGTAGAATCATCAAATGATAAGATTAATTTATACAAACTATCTAAGAATTTTCCAGAATTCGTGAAAAACGAATTTCATGATTTATGTTCAAAGTACATAACATAATAGAATCATCAGCATCCGAGTACAACAGTCCGATACTGTTAGTACCAAAGAAATCACTTAAAAACAATGCCGACAAGAGATGGAGACTTGTAATTGAATATTGAGGAATAAATAAGCTAGTAGCAGATAAATTCCCATTACCCAGAAAAGATGACATATTGGATCAATTAGGAAGGACAAAGAATTATTCATGTTTCGATTTAACATCAGGATTCCATCAGATATAATTAGAAGAGAAGTCAAGAGACATAACATCATTTTCAACTGACAAAGGTTCATTTCGATTCAAAAGTTACCTTTTGGTCTCAAGATCACACCAAATTTATTCCAGAGAATGATAACGATCGCGTTTGCAAGTTAAACCCCTTCGCAAGCATTTCTGTATATGGATGACTGAGTTGTTCTGGGCTGTTTAATAAAACATATCCTTAAAAATTTAAGAGATGTTTTTGAAATATGCCGAAAGTACAATTTAAAGCTTCATCCGCACAAGTGTTCATTCTTTAGTCACGAAGTGACATATCTTGGACACAAATGTACAGATAAAGGCATCTTGTCAGATGATAGCAAGTTTCAGGTAATAGTGAATTACCCAGTACCCAAAAATGCCGATGAAACCAAAAGATTCGTAGCTTTTTGCAACTACTATAGGAGATTTGTTTCAAATTTTGCGGAGCATTCCAGAGTTTTAACTAGATTAAGAAGGAAAGGAGTAGTTTTTCAATGGACGAAAGAGTGTCAAGAAGCCTTCCAATTTTTAAAAAATGCATTTATCTTACCACAAATACTGCAATATCTAGACTTTGAAGAGCAGTTCTGTATTACAACAGACGCACGTAAACATGCGTGTGGTGCAGTTTTAAGTCAGGAATATGACGGCATGCAAATGCCAGTAGTAATGCATCGAGATCAATTACAAAAGGGGAAAGTAATAAGTCAACGATAGAACAAGAACTAGCAGCGACACATTGGGCAATAGGCTACTTAGGCCCTATGTATACGGTAAAAAGTTTTTGGTTAGAAGTGATCATAGACCACTGTAGTATCTATTTGCAATGGAAAATCCATCGTCGAAGTTAACACGGATGAGATTAGATCTTGAAGAATATGATGTTACAGTCGAGTATCTAGGGGGCAAAGAGAATTATGCAGCCGATGCATGATCAAGAATAGAGTTTGAAGACATTAAGAATATGACAAACGGAAATAACGGAATATTCAGAGTACAACAAGAGAAGAATGAAGGCAACAGATGCAGAAGAAAAATACCCTAGAAAACAATTTATTAGAAAATCCTTCCAGTTGTCTCAGGATGACTTAATAATAACCAACGTCGGGTTACAAAATTTTAAAGAGAAAGGAAATAAAATAAAGCGCGCAAGGATTAACATATTCCCAGCACTGATCAAAGTAGACAGTGAAAAAGACAAGATAATTGTATTAGAAAAGTTTATTGATGATCCCATATTTGGAGGACATCCCGGGTATAGAAGAATACTAGAAAAAATTTGGAAGTACTATATATGGAAAAACCTGACATCTGATGTAAGAAACTACATAAAATCGTGTGAACAATGCAAACTGTCCAAAACGTTAAAACACACAAGACAACCAATGATAATAACAACAACACCACAGAAAGCCTTTGATGTAGTACTTATAGACACAAAAGGTTCATTACCAAGGACAGTATACAGCAAAGAATACGCAGTAACAATTATATGCGATTAAACAAAATATTTAATAACGGTAGCAGTTCCGAATAAAAGTGCTAAAGTAGTAGCAAAAGCAATATTTGAGCAATGTATATTGATGGGTACGGAATATAAAAATGAATTAATGCAAGAATTGTTTAAACTATTGAGAATTCATCATAGTAATCATTGAATAAAAGCATAGGACATTTAATGAGTATATCAGGAATTACATTTCCGATAGAAGAGATGATTGGGCTGAATGGTTAAGGTATTATTATTGTTATAATACCAAACCATCAACATTCCAGATAGGCAATATAGACATCTATGATAAGAAACAAAATAGTGTAGAACTAGTGAAAGGTGAAGTGTATGTAAGTGACTTGGCCAGTCACAAGTTAGGTAATAAGTATAGAGGTCCATACAAAGTAGTTAATGTAGATGAGAGAAATAACTGTACAATTACAGATAACATTACCACATGGACAGTACATAAGGATAGAATAAATAAATAAAATGAAATTTCTTAAAGGAGGAAGAGAACACGTGTCACAAATTTGATTGAAATATGATTGGCTCCTAAAGAGAGCTCTAAAACATTTTTAAAACATTATAAATATTTTTATATTTTCATATATTTTTGTACTTCAACATATTCTACATATTTGTACACTAACCTTTTATATTCTAATAAAAACATTTCAAACTTCATTTTATTTTTGAATTTATATTACTAACATATATATAGGATTTTGGAATTATGAATTATAAAGAATGAATTTACACGGGTAAACTCATTCTCCAAAAAAGGGAGGTACAGAGTTAAGAGTAGGTTTACTGCAAATATTGTAACGGACTGTAATGCCGTACAATGCACTGTTATAGAAAGTGTCATTGACCGTTACATGTCCGAAATGCTGATCTAGCACTGTAAGAACATTGTAAGCAACGCAGTCGCTGTGAGCCTAAGTCCTATATAAGTAGCGGGTTACCGCATACCAATGTCAAAGTCAAGCTTGAATAAAACATGATCACAGCCTAACGGCTGAGACATAAATAAGATCAACTCTCGCCTTTCATTTCAATAATATATCGAAATATATTATACAACTAACTCTTCTCTAACGCTGTCTTCTCGTCAACCTTGGTTTTCCTGTCAATTATCAAATCTTAAAAATGTCTAATCCAGATTCTAAAAAAAATTTAAAATGACTGGATGGTTGTGTGACTTTTCTAGATACTCTGTTATTCGATTTCAGTTTAATAATACATAATTAATAACAGCTGCTATCATAAATACTTGTCCCGTTGTAAAAGTCAATTTTCACGCGACCCTAAAACATTTTATCAATTTGTTAACTCAAAGCGTAGAACTGCGTCATACTCATATTATGTCAAATCGGTCTCTGATGATCGTGGAATCTCAAACTTGTTTGCCGAGTTCTTCCAAACAACTTTCTCGTCGTCAACATTTTCAACCACCTCATATCCATACCCAATAACATCCATCAATGGTATTGTTCCACCTTTTTTAAATTATGATTTTATTTAAAAAAAATTTATTCGCGGTAAAAAATTCTTTTTTCCCCGGCCCTGATAATGTGCCAGGGCGCGTGCTTAATGGGTGTTTGAAATCGTTGTACAAGCCTTTATTGAAACTCTTCAAATTGTCCCTTCTTAATGATTCGTTACCCCTAATTGAGAAGGAATCGTTTATTATTCCTTTCCATAAGAAGAGTAGTAAGTCGGATATATCCAATTATAGGGATATGTCGAAGTTATCAGCAATTTCCAAAGTATTTGAAAAAAAATATTATTGAAAGCTTGCAACGTAGTTGTAAATCGGTGATGTCACCTTCTCAATATGGGTTTTTAAAAATAAAGTTAGCATGTACCAATCTCCTTGGATTTACATATTTGGCAAACCGCGTCTTTGTAGATCATTTTCATACCGATGTCATATATGGTAAACTGACTTCAGTAAAGCTTTTGACTCGGTTAATCACCACTTGCTTTCAAATTGAATCTTTTGGGATTCGCATTGGCCCTTCTAAATTGGGTTAAATCCTATTTAACAAATAGATATCAATGTGTGTTGTTTAAATCTGCTACATCTGACCTTGCAAGTAACTTCGTCAAAATAGCTTAAATGCCTCCTCAAGAACAAACAACGATTGAAATTATCTTGATCTTTCTATATGGAAGCTACCAGTTTCAGTATCCCGATCTCAATGAAAATTTCAGGCATTTTTGGGACTATGTAAAACTACTATGTTTAAAATTTCAGCACTCTATCATACAAAACAAAAAAGTTTTCCATACAAGTTAAGGTAACTTTTCTTCTTCTTTTCGTATGGGAGCTACCTGTTCCAATAATCCGATCATGCTGGTTCCGACGAATGATTCATCGTAATAAATTCTAAGAGTCTGTGCAAAGTTTCAGATCGATAGCTTTAAAACTGAGGGACTAGTTTGCATACATACATACAGACAGACGGACATGGCTAAATCAACTCGTCTTGTCGTCCTGATCAAGAATATATATACTTTATATAGTCGGAAACTAATATTTCGATCTGTTACAAACTCCGTGACAAAGTTAATATACTATTTCACATGCGTGAAAAGTATAAAAAGCACTATATTTGAACATACATAGTTCAAAACATTTAAAAACTCAAATTCAAGAAATTCAATAGATGATATTGACCACGTGACAAAACTCTAAGACCCTCCCCCGCCCCAGTAACCAAGAGTGGTGGTTTTAAAAACTTAAGCCAAGAAAAGGAAAACGAAACAGCTTAAACTATAAATGCCACCAAATGCATTTCAAATTTGATATAAATAGAAACATATGATCTTCTTACTTTTAAACATTTTTAAGTCTTTAAAAAGTTTAACCTGTTAATTAATTATATAAAGTTAGTTTTTTTAATTTAATACAATCTTTTAATTTTGAAAATATTAATGTTATACATATATTTAAGGCGTATACAAAGTATATTTTGGTAATTTTGAACAGATGTATGAAACTTTAATAACAACAGACCAAATTTGAACAATTAAAAAAATTTTGTTGTTGCTAATCTTGAATTTCAGGAACGTAACCCCTTATTTTGTACTGAGTCTATGATTCGCTTAACACGATTTCGCTCAACACGATGTTTTCTAGGAACGTGTTAAGCGAGGGCCAAGTGTATATATTTCTCTTTCGGCAATAAAGCCGTCCATTTCATTGCTTCCATGTTCTTTTTATACCCTGTACACATACTGTGTATCAGGGTATATTGTGTTTGTTTGAGCGAAATGTATGTAACGCACAGAAGGAGGGCAGGGGGACCCTATAAAGTATATATATTCTTGATCAGGACGACAAGAGAAATTGATTAAGCTATGTCCGTCCGTCTGTCCGTCCGTCCGTCCGTATTCACCAATGGTTCTCAGAAACTACAATAGCTAGAGACTTGAAATTTGGAGGGTAGACTCGTGATGCTCGGCAGCAGATCAAGTTTGAATGGTTTTGTGCCACGCCCACTCCTTCCCGCCCATCCAGCACCACCCACTTTTTTAAAACGCTATAACTCGAACACCGAATGAGATAGAAACATGAAAGTCGGTATGTAGACTCAGTATAAGTAGCTCTAAAAAACTGCATACCACAATTTTTCTCCCTCCCCTTCATTTCCCCTCCAACGGTTGTTTTCTTAAAATTGCTGTATCTTCAAAACTATTAAAGATACGAACCTGAAATTTTGTAGACAAGCTTAGTTAATACGTATCTTTAAAACTGCATACCACAAAATTCCCCTGTTTTTGATAGTTACCCCTCAATGACCTACAAACTCAAATTTTTCGTGAATTCCACATTTTTTGACCGATTTACTTGATATTTTGAACACTATTTGATCGGGCGATGTCAAATCAACATTTTTTTTATAGATTTGGGGTGTTGCACTGCCTACTGTGTGTGCAGGGTATTATATTGTCGAGTATACTCGACCATAGCGTCCTTACTGGTTTTTTTTTAGCAGTTGCTACAATTCATTTGCAAGTGCAAAAGCAAAAAAGCCAAAGCAAAGAGTTCTGACCTAAGTCTCTCAGACCTAGTCGTAGAGGCCTGGGCCAAGAGCCATTGACCCGGAAGGGAAGCTCACTAGCGATAACTTGCTTATTCTGGAAGGGTTGATCAACCAGGCACTAGCGGATGCCATCACTCGGCCGGAAAATCCTTTCGTGGCAGAGTTCGATGGCATTAACTGGTACAAGGGTGTCAAGGTTTTGGTATGCACCAGTAAGGAATCCCCGCGGTTCCTCAAAGGCACACTGCTGAAACTGGACGCGCCTTGGCCGGGTGCTAGACTTGACGTCGTCTCTGCAAACCAAGTTCCGGAGCGCACGATCAAGGTCTGGATCCCACCTCCAATTATGGAGGACCAAACCACCCATATATTGATCAAGAGCCAGGACGCCGACTGCTATACTGGGGACTGGACGATGAAGCGAGGCCTGGCCCGTTACAAAGGAAACGGCAAGGATTTCTGGATCAGCATTGGTCCGGAGTCCAGAAGCCAACTCCTGAGTAAGCAAGGTCGGCTAAAGATGGTCGCGGAAATGCAAATTCAGATTAATCTGCGCCACTCAAGTGTCCCTTCGATCGACCTTCTACGGTGGATAAACAAGGAGGGGGAGGACGTGGGTCTCATCCAGGAACCCTGAATCATGGGTGATGGGGTTTGTGGTTTGGGCTCCCTCGGATACCATCTTCTTATCGCTACAGCCTGGCCTCAGCATATCTACCGTACGAAGAGAGGGATACACCGTCGGAAAGCGGCTGATCCCCAATTCAGCATGCGCAGAAGGAGGGCATCGACTCAATCCTAAGGTGTGATGCCAATGCTACCCACACCGTGTGGAAGGAGTCGCTGCTTGAATTCGTTTTGCACACATATCTTAACGTGTGTAACCGGAGTAACCACTCTACCTTCCACAACAAGAACAGTGCTGATGTTATTGATAGAACCCTAGCGCCCAACAGCGCCTCCGTTTCTGTAGTAAACTGGCATGTATCCACAGAATGCTCCTTTTCGGACCATAACAGGATAGTTTTCGACGTCAGATGGTCCAGAGAGGCAAAACTGTCTGTGGAACCCAAGAAGAACAAACTGAGCCAAATTCTCCCAATTTGTTAAGGAGTCCTTCCCAGACCACCCAGTGGGAAGGCTGGACAGCCCGAACAAGCTGGAAAATATCAACCAAAGAAGTCACGGAGGTTCAACGTAAAGCCTTAATCAAACCCTGCCTATCAGCCGTCCAAGTCGAACCGCAATAAGTGGTGGACATCGGAGCTTGCAAACGAAAAGACTCTACAATAGAGCAAAAGACAGAAACAGCAAAGAATGTAGGAAGTCCAAAAGAGATTCATGGGCCGCATTGTGCGAAGATCTAACCAGCGCCACAGAAGCGTCCAGGATTCGAAGGCTGCTTGCGAAATATCCAGCCACACCAATTTTACTTTGCAACATAGATGGCAGATTCGCTAAGGACAGCCAAGAATCCCTACAGCTCCTTATAAACACGCACTTTCCGAGCTGCTTGGAGGCTGAGCATGAAAATGGGATTACCACCTTTAATACCAGTCGAGAGCCAAAAGAGGAATTGGACTTGGAGTAGACGAAATACTGAATGAAGAAAAGATACACTGGACTATCAAGTCATTCCACTCCAACAAATCAGCAGGACCGGATGACATCAAACCTGCCATGTTGCAAACGGTGGCCGAACACTTATCGCAATGGCTACTGGAGATCTTCAGGGACTGCCTTCTTACCGGATATATCCCGAAAATCTAGAAAGAAGTGACGGTGGCATTCGTTTAAGCAGATCCCAACGCGCCTATCTTAAGGGTAGACCCATTGAGACTGCTTTGAACGGGTGGTTCTGTTCACCCGAAGATATAAGATCCCAAGCTTCAAACTCCCGACCCTAGGTGGACACAGCTTATGCTATCAACCAAATACCATAAGGTAATACCCGACTCTAAAGTATCCTGGAGATGAAACTCTGTGGAGAGGATGAAAATGGCACTACACGTCCTCTTTGTATGCAAAAATAAAGGAAAAGGATAGAGACTGCAACCGTATATCATTCATTGGTTTTACACAGCAGTCGTCGGACTTATACTTACCTACGGAGCGCTGGAATGGTGGGAGGCGGGTCGTATCAAATCCCATCTAAATAATCTCCGCAAAGTACAAAGACTCGTTTGCTTGGGTGTAACAGGATGTATTCGTTCTACCCCCAAGCAGCACTTGATATGATGGAGTCTTCCTCAGCAGCAAGGAGTGCGGTTAGGCTACAAGCCAAGCGCCTCATTAAGCCTGGTGCTACGGGCCACAGTACCATTCTACGCTCAATAGAAACTATTGTGGCAGCTGAAAACGACTACCGTGTTTCAAATCTCAAATGGGTCGACGAATTCACCTTTGAATTTCCCAACAGATCAGATTGGCAACTAGAAACTTCCATGAGACAGAATGAGTTGTCAATCTATACAGATCGAAGTCGAAAGAAGGAACCGGATCGGGGGTCTACTCCGGTGACCTTGCAGTTCTACTCTCCAATCATCTTCTTGACTGTTGCAGTGTATTCCAAGCGGAGATCTACGCCGTTTGGCAAGCGACTAAATTGATACATACCTTGGGTGAGATCTCGACAAGCGTATCGATCTACGTCAATAGCCAGGCAGCGTTTAATGCTCCCTCATCGAACAACGTAAACAGTTAACTCAACCGAGACACAGTTGGGGCACTAAATCGATGTCAACCGCACTTAATCAGACTTGCCTCGGTACCAGGACACATGGGTGTGCCGGGTAACGAGGGGGCTGATGAGTGCGCTAGATCCGGTTCAGAATCATCAACAAGTCTCGTGGTGACCGACATTCGAAGGCCGATCCAGCATGTCCTAGCGGAACTGGAGGGTACCATGAGGTCAGCAGCCGCCGAACACTGAATAGCAGCACTGGGCTGCGAGGGGTTCAAAGAATTATGACCAAGATGTGAGCGGAAGCGCACTTCTGAGCTCCTACACTTCATAAAGTTTAGGTTTAGGTTGAACAGGCAGCTCAACAGAAGTCGAGAGCACCCGGTGACCATTAGGTCCATTGTGTTGCCTGATTTATATACTGAAAGGATTAGATGGGATTGGGTAGGGTTGCTGAGATAATGGATGGGAGAAGGGTCATACCGTTTTCTCCTGGTTCTAATGGCCAGTCCCATTGGGCTTCGGCAGCCCGCGGAAGCCCAGTAGAATCCAGGAAGAGTGCCAGGTCCTCCAGGTGTGCGTTCGCTAGACTGCCCAGTTCGTCAAAGAAGGGTCTTCCCAAAAATTGGGTTCTCCTCCTCAGAAGTGCAGGGCAGTCGCAGAGAAGGTGTTGGACACTCTAAATCTCTTCTTCGTTTTCGCAGCTACGACAGTAGTCTTGTTGGGATACGCCGTACCGTTGTACGTTCATAAAGAACAGGATAAATATGCTGGTAGGAGACGTACGGTAAATACCAACAAACCTACTTCCGGAGCTGCGGGAATGAAGAAGAGATAGAGAGTGTCCAACACCTTCTCTGTGACTGCCCCGTCTTGGGAGGAGCACCCAATTCCTGGGGCAAACACTTCTTCGACGAATTGGGCAGCCTAGCGAACACACTGGGTGGTTTCGTGGGCTCCCGAAGCCTAATGGGACTGGTAGTAGTAGAACCAGAAGAATAAGACTCTACCCTTCTCCAATCCACTAACCCATCAACCCTACCCTACCCTCCCAGCTATTCATCCTGCCATTATCAGACATCACAATGAATCTGAGTGCTCACGACTCCGTCGAGCTGTCTGTTTCTCCTATGCTATCCTTAGTTATTATCAACTAATTTCAAATTAGTTATCATTCTAAGAACATAGTCAACCAATTTTTTTTTTATTATATTATTAATTGCATATCATCTATTTGTACAGCAATTATTATAATTAGCACTCAAAAAGAACTGGCACCAAAAAAAATGTGAGTTTTTGAATTAGAAGGGAGAAGACACTGTGTGTGTCGAGGCAACGCACAGAAATGAAACGTAGTTTGTCGATAAGAAGGGAAAAAAGACACACGCGAGGCAACGGACAGAAATCAAATGTAAAAGTGTCAGTATGTTGATGTGAAGGGCGAAGATACATATACGAGGCAACTCACAAAACAGTCTGTTGACGATGTTTGTTGATCAGAAGGGAAAAGGGACTGTGTATAGGGGTAACACGCAGAAATAAAATGTCAGTTTATGGGTTAAGAAGTGAGAGGTGACAAACAATGAGGCAACGCACAGAAATCGTTCGACAGCATGAGTGAAAAGATTTGATGGATGCAACGGGAGAAGAGACAGCGGCAATGAATAAAAAATGGAAGCAAAGAATAACTTTTTGCTGTTGTGTTGACAGTGTTTTCAGTATAGCGCTGTCCAATGTTTCACCAAAGTTTGAACAGCACATAGTGTTTGAAGTTCAAAGACTATATTCTGTAAAAAAGCGCATAACAGCATATAGTCTAGAGAGAGACTACTGTTCACATTTTCAGCTGGGACCAAAATTTTACAGCTAAAATGTTGATTTGTATTCTTATTGACTGCCATTAATAGTTGCCATGATGACATTGACATTTTCATTGAAAGTCTTTTGTTTATCTTTTTTAGCAAAAAACGCAAAAGGTTCTTTGAACTCAGCTCATCTCATTTCTAAAAACCTGTGGCACCTGACTTTATTTTTCATACCAAACTTGAACATTAATCACATTGCATCTTGTTCTTTCAACTCAATTTACTTAACCTTTACCGCCTTTACTCATATTCTCAATATGCATTATATTTTTAACCTACAAGAGAGTTTCTAATTCCTAAAATGCTGAAGCAAGAAACACTTCTTCTTTTCTGTCTCTTTCTGTCAAGAATTTTCCGCTGGGTTTCTTGCCACGTTTTTTTTAAGTGCTGCGTGAACTGGATTCGGTCTCTTGTTATATTTTAATACTCTCTGGCTTTATGCGCATCAATTTAACATAAATAAAGAAAATAATGAAACAGTATGAATCCTATCTTCCCATTGGACTCTTACTTCCCAAGACCTTAATAGCCTACATACCCTAATTTATGTATGTGTTACAAACTTCTGAACTAAGTAATAATACTATTCACTGTGAGGACAAATTTAATTTGTAATTCGGCTTTACTGAAACTTTTTTTTTTTTTTAGAATACTCGTGCAAGCATAGTCCCAAATTGGAAATCAGTTTCTTAAACTTTTCTACGAAAAAACATGTTCTAAAGAGAGAGAGACTTAGCCACGTCCATTTTATAATTTGTCGTAAAGAAAGTCATTTCATCTTAGTGCATATCTTGTAGCTTGTCTGCTTACAGAGAAATCTGATTTTTTAGTTTTTCTCTGTATGGGCGGGGCCACGCCCTTATTACCGAGTTTTTAGGAAACTTTGCAGTATAGATAAATGCTTAGGGGACGTCCATAAATTACGTGAGGTTTTCTTCTAGAAATTTAGACCTTTCCTCCCTCTTGATGTGATTTTCACGAATCCCTCCCTCTGTATTTCACATGAGATTTCGCTTAAAATGCTGAAACATTGTAAATTTAAAATAAAATATTTAAAATTCTGATCTAATATTCCAGAAACAAATTTGTTTAAAGCAAAAAAACTAATTTTTGACTAATCAATCCTTTGGCAGCTATAGGCCAGCTTGATCCGTTTAAGCTGGTTTTAACATATGTACAAACAAGTATCAGAAACCTTTCTGTATTCGTTTTTCGACAACGATCAACAGAGAGATATACGGTCATGAGTATATCAACTCAACACGTACTAATCAAGAATAAATGTACTGTATGTAGTCGGTGACGTGTCCTTCTCAGCTTTACAAACTTCATGATAAAGTCGGTATACTCCTGCAAGAGTATAAAAATATACACAGGTGAAGAATGGTGAAAGAGCGTTGCACAAAAAAGGAAAATATCGTTTCTTCGTACTCTCAAAGTTTTCGTTTTTTCTTTACAAACAATGCGACCACACAGAATAAGTTTTAATTACTTTCCCCTCCTCCATAAACGAAGAGGTGGAAGTAATAAAAATATAGCTTATGTTATTCAGGGATAATATAGCGTTCTAATTGTGATAGAATTTTTTAAATGGATGCAGTAGTCTTTGAGTTTATTCATTGCAAACACAAATCTTTCCTTCAAGTATTAAAAAACTTCTGGATATCCCAGCAGTTTTTTAAGGAACCGTAGTTCCAAAGTAACGCGTTCTTTTTGGCGTTGATATGAGGCCCACAAACCCATGTACATGCGGAGTGGAACCACAGTTGCCGTCGTCAAAAACACGACGTCAAAAAAGCAGCTACGCCAGTTTTTTTGATGAGAAAGGGTAGCAGGGGAAAGGTTAGTGACGACGCGTCGCGATGGCAGAGCAAAAGTAACAGAGAAATAAAATTTGGAAATGTAGGTGAAGAGTTTGCGGGAGGGTGAGTTTACGCACACGCAAAATGTTTTGTGGACGAAGGGGTAGGCGTAGGTTAGTTGTCGACGCAGACCAAAACAGTGACAGACAAACGGACTGTTTCGCCGACGGACGAATTGTCGCTTCTCTGCTATGATCGACATATTCACAATTTAGCGTGTTGCTTATACAAGTCTCTGTGGCTCAATGGGTTGAGCGGCGGCTTACAATTCGAAGAGCCTGGGTTCAATGCTCGGTAAGGGAAACAATAAACTGTGCGTATTTGTAAGTAATTCAAGTAAGTTAAAATATATTAATCACTGTCTTTAATAACTAAATTCTCACTTCTGAAAGTAAAACAAACCAAAACTGATAATGCAAGCAACCGAAAATAAAATAAAAAAAAAATAATAAATTAGGCAGAAAAAAATGATAATAAATCTTAAAATTAAATAAATTCGTATTTTTTTTTTTTAACATTTGTATATTTATTTATTGCAAAGCATCTGTTTTATAAAAAGAAAAAAAAAAATAATTATTTGCATCGCCCCGTGCTGGGAATAGAACCCGAGACCTCTAGTTCAAAGCAAAACGAACAGCAAACGCAAAATTCCAATTGCAAATAAAATGAATTAACATTGAAAGACTGTACAATAACATATCCTGTACAATAACAGCCGTCGCGACGCGCCGTTCTCAGTCGCGTCGCGACGGCTTCGTGTCGCGCTGCCCATTCCATTAGTCGTGGTTTGGGAACCGCAAATGGCATGCTTGAGCCGTTCCCTCTCACTGCTACTAGCAGCGAGTGTGGAATGCGACTCTCGTGCTCGGGTCGTTCCTTGTCAATGCGAAATGGCATCGATGTATAGTTGCAAATTGTCCCACGAATATGGCCGAAAGCAGGTAGGTTGGGAATGCTTAGGCTGTCCTTCCTGCAACCTTTTGGAATGCTTCCAGAACCGGTAAAAGCAGTACTAAAAAAACTGCTGGGATGCTCTTTCTTCTGTGTTGGTATGTGTGTGTTGTCGTTTTGCGATGATTTCCGACTTTCCCAAAAAGCCTAGCCATGCAAAGCGGGTATTAGCTAGTTCAAATATATTATCAGTTGAAACGATCGGCCTCAAATCACAAAAGTTGTAAAAATATTTTGTTCGCAAAAATCGGAAATTGCCTCCTATTTAGTATCGGCTTTAATAAGTTTTTCGTGATAAATTCGAAATTTAACTTTTCGATGTGAAAATGTAATTTGGGTTTTCACCCACGGCCGGTTAACGTATTAGCGAATGAAAAGTTTAACAGCCAACCACAAAATGTATGAGCTGTTCTCTAACAACTTTTATAGACCCCAACGCATGTTGTTGGTCAACGTCTGTTAAATCTCAGGACAACTTGTTTAAATTAGCAAATAGAAATTTTAAGTTATATTACTTTCTGTTTACTTTCTCATGAATTCATTATTAAAATGGCGTAAGTTATTCAATCAGCATAGTCAACATTGGATGCATGCAATAACGCCCAATGCAATATCATCACGAGAATTGTGAAATAAGGGCCGTTGCGTTGTGAAAAACTACTTATCTAATTCAATACGAGCCTTTTTATACTCATTTACTATTGAAACCTTAAACCAAAAAGAACGAAGAGAATCAAGACTAATTAATATATCAAATTAGGCATTTAGATATGTTTCAAATATTTCAATATCAAATATAACAAATATCAAACATTTTAAAAAAATTTGTTTTGAAATAATTTTTGCACTGGGCGTTATTACATGCACCCGTCTACAATATATTGTTTTAAAATAGTCTTCCATATCAGTTTTTTGTTTTGTTGCTAATATAAGAATAAGGATTAAGTGTTGACATTTTTGCACCTATACAATTACATATCCGTATGTCTACATGGTTGATTAAACAATCTTTATGTTTATTTATTTAGATATACGTATTTATATATATTTATATATACATGTGTATCTATATTTTAATTCATGATTATATATTATAGGTATTCACGGAAACTCGTAAACACAGCTCGTAAATTCATTAACAAAGTGATTCTTAATTCCATACAAAAACATCTTACGAGACTGAATACTTTAATCAGCATTTTTGTAACGGTATCTCTGTATTTGTTTGGGTTGATGCCTTTATACATTTTTTAAAATGTAAACTCTACATGGCTTTTTAAAAATATGAAAGTCATACCTAAAGGCTTAATTTTAAATGCAAACTGCAATCGTGTCAAATATTTCCACAAATTATTGCAAATTAGAAGTAAAATTATAAAGACTCAAATACACAAAATCAAGACTTACGAGTTGTCGTGAATATCCAAATTGTGTTCTGTATTTAAGTGGGTTATTTCAAAATAGTAAATATAGGTAACTTCCCAAAATTATTTTCAGTCGTAATTTAAACTTGTATTTTATCTTCATTCGACATTTCGAGATTTTCATTATGAGCTTCTGGATCGTCAATGGTTGTCTCGACTTGACTAATTTTCTACAAGAATGTTGTCTTTGTTTGCTCCTTTGTGGAAATCATCTGTCTCTCCGTGATTCTTCTGATCTTCGCTTGTAATTTCTTTTTCACTTGGACTATCCTCTTTATCACTGGTGTCACTGCTTACCACATCTTCTGTTGTTAGAATATTGTCACTATCAGCACATTTGCTTGAATTCTCGATTTGCTGTTGCTTACCCGCCTCAAGTTTATCACAATTCTCTGCCACATCACTTTGACCAGTTAAATCCTCATGATTTTCTTGATTGAGGTCTGTTGAATTTAAAAAATAATTATTATAAGTTATTGAGTATTTTTTCGAAATAACGAAATTATTGCTTGAATAGAAAGACTTGCGCTAGCCCTTCTGCAATGGGTGTTGTTGTTATAACACTTTCAAGTCTGCGGACAAAAAAATTTACAAGGGATTAGAGCCAATACCTGTTGGCGTTGAGCATAGTGAAAGAAGGTGTTTGTATGTGTGTATGATTGTATGTCGTGTTGTATAAGATGTGTGTGATAATAATTATAAAAGAAAAACCAGTAAGGATTGGAGTCGACAGTACTCGACTTCGACATACCCTGTACCTTCAATTAGTAACGTCTGTTGTAGGGCGTTGCCCCGCCCACTTTTCAATCGAAACAGATTTCCTTTCCATTCAATATCATACATGCTAATGTTTGCTATTCTAGACCAATTCGTTACAGAGATATAACGGTTTTCTATTTTGGCTATATGTGGGTGTGGTTACGCCCATTTTATATTTGAATCTTACTATACTCCATCCCAATAGCAGACATGCAAAGTTTCTCGACTTCTCTTCCGATACTGATCAAGAATATTTATACTTTGTATAGTCGGAGATGTCTCCTTTAAGGTGTTACATACATTGTCGACGTGCACAAAACTAATATACCCTTGTACCATAAGGTACAGGGTATAATAACAGGATTGAGCGCATCAGTGACTGAAGTAGTATCGAAGTGTTGACTATGGTTGAAGCGGAGTATTTGTTAGCGAAGGCAGCCGGGTTTTACCAGAGATCGAGCGGATGCAGGTTGGTGAGGAATCGCACTTACAAGGCTTGATGTGATTTTTTAAATATCTAGCTTTCATTATAAGGGTCCGTTTCGCGAAGGAAATCCCGATGTTCAGCAATCGCAGTGCCTTCAGGTGGAAAGCTTGATTTGGGTTAGCGGTTGCATCCGGCAGGAATGAAGATTTGAGCTGCTTTCTGAACAGCACACGTGAAAAGTGATTTGCCAAATTGGTGCAGCTTGGGAGAGACTGGTTGCTAAGGGCGTCTCCATCGTAGTTTCCCAAGTTGCGCCCAGTTAGCTTTTTTTTTTATAAAGGCAAGTTCTTTCACGAACAATAAAATCAGTTGGGATTTCGATAGTAATTGTGATCAGAAAGTGATCCAATCCAAGTAGAGACATCCGGTGAGCTAGCGCAAGCGGTGGTTGATCTTGTTGCAATAGGGTAACCAAGTGATGGCTGTTATAGTGTATTTACGATGTTTACTGGTGGTATGTAGAGGTTGACAATTCGATCATGCTGCCTCCCGAGTTAACCGAGATGCCCATGCTTTTCATTATTCTATCATGTTTCTGTAGGGAATGCTGATCAATAACGTTGTAACGAATGTCACGCTTTACGATGGATGCCAGACCTCTTCCATAACACCCAGCCCTAACCGACCGAACAATATCGAATCCGCCTGAGGATTGAAGTAAACCAGAGTTGCTCAGCTTAGTCTCCTCGATCGCTGGAATGTTGTTGCTGTGCTTCTCCATTAAGGCGGAAATTTCAATGATTTTGCCGTTACAGTTACGCTGTAATACTTTAAAGCTTCCGCCAGAACCGTTGGAAATTGGGCGGTTCATGTCCCCGGGGGGTGGCTGCAAGTGTAGGGTTGCATGGTTGGTAGTTTATTGCATCACTGCTGTATCTAACACACTTAAAGAATAAGGACCGAGCAATTCCTCAGATGACACTATTCTAAACAACCATTGCATCTAACTGATGACACATTTTTAAATATTTCCTTTTTACATACGCAACAGAACCAAGTCTGGGGATCTGGGTTACGCTCAACACCGTCTCTGCAAAGAAGGATCTTTTGCAATAGCACCGACAAGTATTGCTTATTTTGTAAAAATTTGCAGTTCGTATTATTGAAAATTTTCTCGAAATAACAAAATTATGACTTATTAAAAAAAGACTTGCACAAGCCATTCTACAATGGGTGTCATTGCTATCACTGCTAGATACACATTTTAATCTGATTGTATTGTATCACCTTTTTTGTCTGAATTTTCGAGTTGTTGTTTATTATCCACCACGGTTTCGTTATCCACAGAATCATTACATTTCGCTGCCACTTCGATTTGGTCTGTTAAATCCTCATGGACTTCTTTGTCGTGTTCTGTAAATTTATAAATAAAAATATAGCTAAAAAATACTATTTTACAACGTCAACAACAACACTTTACGTCTCAAAATTTGGATCTTATTTATGAGGAATTGGATTCCATCTGTACCACTCAACAACAATTATTGAAGCTTCATGGAATCAAGAAATGTATAACAGGAGCTATCCTTCTCAGCCTCCCCAAGCCGCAGTTTTTGACCAAACATTCTCTCTTGCCCTCCCTCAGACTCCATGATTCTGTTAATTATTGGTGTCTGGAATGCAGATGGGCTTCACCACCACCTTTTGGAGTTAACTGCGAGGATGGAATTTATCATGGTGGACATAATGATTGTGGGCGAACCGCATTTGACTAGTAGGACTATAAATGTTCTAGCTACAGGATCATGTACTGATTACCTTATGACCACAGTCGGAGACGAAGTGCTTTAGATTTTGGAATGTAGGAGGATGAGGAAACCCCTTCTTCCTTTCAATGCAAACCTGGCTCTTTTCAAATCTAAGTTTTACCAACTTATTAATTTAGATTTTGAAATTCAATCTCCAGGCGATATTGAAAATGCCGTTGAGCTTTTAAATAGAAATAATTATGATGCACTTTGCTTCAGCAAATTCCTTAAGTTTAAGTGGTGTGTCTCGGGCTCGTTTAAAACCCGAGATCTTAGCATTACTTAGAGTTAAACGACGTTTGCGACACAAATGGCATCGTACGTGTGATCCCATGGACAGCTCTGCATGGAAACGAGCAGACTCAACTCTTCGGCGTGATGTTTTTAAAGCAAGGTCAACATTTTTTAATGAAATTCTTTTCAATGCTAACCATAATAAGCCTTCAGGTTACAATCTATGGAGATTCACAAAAAGGATTAAACGACAAACCGCAAAAAGCTCCTCGATTCTTGGACCCTGCGGGTGGTGCCATTCTAACCTTCAAAAAGCTACATTATTTGCAAGCCACTTAAAGTGTGGTTTCAATCCCTTTGATGTGGCATCCCAGAAAGAAGTTCCTTTCACTTTGGAGGGACTGCCAAATTTAAACGAATATTTTCAAGTTCTACGAGAAATAACACGTGAAGAGCTCAATTTTGAGTTTCAGTCTTTAAATTGCAAGAAAGCTCCAGACTATAGTGATATTGACGGTAAAGTAATTAACGCTCTTTAAATTAAATTTTTCATATAATGCACTTTACCTGGCAATGGAAGTATGCTATTGTGATTATGTCTCCGAGGCCTAATAAGCCTTTGGATCAAGTTGACTCCTATCTTCCCACACGTCTTTTAACGACATTTTCAAAAATTCTGGAAAGGATTATATTCAGTAGATTAAGAGAAATAAATGACGAAGGATTCTCTATTCCCTCACATCAATTTGGTTCTAGACCTCTGCACGGTACTTATGAACAGCTACCCAGAGTTGTGGACCAAATTCTAAAAACCTTTGAAAATAAGTTATACTGCTCTGCTGTCTTTTTTGACATAAAATAGGCTTTCCATAGTGTATGGCATAAAGGTCTACTTTTCTTGCTGCTAAACCGTGGTTGTGACCAGGGGCTTAAGTGTGTCTATTAATGGAGAAATTTCTAGCATATCCCTTAAATATCTCGATGTCGTGTTAGACAAGTCACTTACTTGGAACCATCATCTAACTAGAGTTCAAGGTGCCTCTCGTAAAATGCGCAAATTAAACTGGTTACTTCGTCCGTCATCCAAGCTGAGCCTGTCTAATAAGTTGTTGATTCTTTAAAACTGTAATTGTCGCAGCTGTACTATACGATACAAATGTTTGGGGGTACTATATCTCACTCGAAGCTAAAAAGACTTCAAGCCAGTCGAAACCTGACATTAAGAAACACTTTTCAAGCTCCTTGATATGTGAGAATTTCCATGATTCGTCCCGACGTCGGAGTTCCATCTATTTGCCCGGTACAATGATCGGCTCAAGAGTCACCCAAACACTTTGGCATGTGCTCTAGCTGCCAGCCCATCTCGTCCGATTTCAAAACGTCTAAAGACGTCTAAAGAAAGCCTTCGCTACGACGTTTGCTTACATCATTTTTTTTCTCCGTTTCATACAATTAATACCACTTTTTTTATACCATGTACACATAGTGTATCAGGGTATATAATGTTTGTTTGAAAGAAATGTATGTAACGCACAGAAGGACGAGAGAGGGACCCCATAAAGTATACATATACATTCTTGACCAGGACGACAAGAGAATTTGATTGAGCCATTTCCGTCTGTCTGTCTGTCTATCCTACTATAAGAGCTAGAGACTATATATATTTCCAAACCAAACCAAGATACACACCTGAAATTTTACATACAAGCTCAATAAATATATTTCTTTGAATCTGCATACCACAAAATTCCCCTCTCCTTGATAGTTACCCTGCTTAGACTGACAAACTCAAATTTTTCGTATATTCCACATTTTTTGACCGTTTTTCTTGATATTTTGAACACTTCTTGGTCGGATTGATTTTGGAGATTGATATGTTTTTGTAGATTTGGGGTGTGGGTTTTTTTTTTGTCGAGTATACTCAATGTATGAAAACCATAGTACCAAAGTTGTACACTTTGCGGCGGTCAAACGCCTACACTATTAGTCTTACGAATCTATGTATCTTTAGAGAAAAAAGATGCAGCCTTTGTACATTTATGAAAAAAAATCCACTATAATCTGATATTCAGAAAACTTAAGGGCTGTGTCGGCTCGGGTTCAAATCAACTAGAAATGTGAAATTTTATATTTAGGTTAAGATGAGTATATTTAAAAGAAATAGCAGGTGTGTGTTTTGATATATGCAAAAAAAATCTACTGTATAAAGGACACCCTAATACATATGTATATGTTCTTGATCAGCACTACAAGACGAGTTCATAAAGCCATGTTCGCCCGTCCATCTATTTGTTTCAAAGCAAACTCTTCCTAGAATTTTAAGCACATCAAAAAAATGTAAATGCAGATATTCTTTGTAAATGTCCAGGCATTGTATATCTCAGAACTATTTTGATCTGACGAATATATCGCACATGTTTAACTAAACTGTCACAACTCAAAAAAAATGAATTTTCAGGAAACGCAAAAAACTGCTTTGGTGACAATGACAACCTTATGGGAATGCAATATTTTAAAGATGCATAACTCTGTTTCTAAACCAGATAATTACACCACCTCTTTTGTGGTGATAGAAATGCATACGATAAACAGTATTTATATGAAAACTCGAAAATGACAAATTTTCAGTTGTGACAGTTTAGTTAAACATGTGTATTGAAATGAATTTGAAATTTGGCAATTCCCTTCTAGATGTACATTATTATATGATCACATCACCCTTAAGAGGTATTCAGATTAATATACAGTCGCTCCCAGTCAAACTGAACCACTTCCATTTTTCAACTTTGAATGAATGTAACTTCTGAACGAAGAGATCAATCGACAAAGTATAAATGGAAGATTTGTAGCTTGAAGTTTCAGCTTTAAAATGATATAACATTTTATTATAAAAAAGTAATTTTTAAAAAAGTTGTGGTCATAAAACTAAAAAAAGTCACAAAAAAAGTCACAGCGAATTTGAACCAGTTTGGACTGATTAGGCCTGTATCTTAATTTCATGGCGATTTTTTTTAAATTGTATACTCCATGTGAACTTTCTTTTATTTATTAAATATTCCTACTTATGTTACCATTGATTCCGATCCAGATTTTTGTTGTTTGAAGGCGATTTTCGTACCAAAACCCCAAAATAATCACTTCCATACATATTGTCAAGCTACAAATCTTCCATTTATACTTTGTCGATTGATCTCTTCGTTCAGAAGTTACATTCATTCAAAGTTGAAAAATGGAAGTGGTTCAGTTTGACTGGGAGCGACTGTATGTATAAAATCTTGGAAATGTCCGATATAATTCCAGTTTTTTTTAGTGAAATTTAATCTCCTATAACATTTTGAACTACAACGTAACATAAGGAATTAAAATTTCTAGGAACGTTGGAATTGGAACGTAAAATGCAATCTATTAACAATCCTATTAAATGCACTCTTAACATTTTTAGATACAGTTGCCAGAATAAGGGGGTTAAACTTAGTAAACAATAATTTTCTAGTAAAAGTTTTCTTTGCGCTAAGCAAATGCTTTAGAAACTCAAATATTAATGAAAATTAATTTACGAGCACTTAACGAAATACTTGCGGTGTTCACGCACTTCTCGTTAACCTAAAATCGTATGAAAAGTTAAATGGCCAACAACAAAATGAACAAGCCAAATTTTAACGGGATTCATAGACCCCGAGGCATGTTAACGTATAGAAGTATGAAAATATGAAAATGGCTGTACTTTCGCAAGAATTTGATATTAAAATGAAGAACGTTAACTGGCCACCTTACTCAACATACACCATTTCACTTCACATTACTACCTTTGTAACGATTACTTGTATGTTAAAAACAATCATACAGCACATACAACTTTTGAATCAAAATGCAGATTTTTAGTCTTCGACTTCGTCACTCGAATTGTATGTCAATAATGTCGTCCATAAATTCATCCAATTTTAACTCAATTTCTCCCTCAAGACCTACATCTGTGCACAATGTCAACACAATAATTAATTATTTCTTTATCCATGCATATATTAACATTTTTACCTCCCAAAAACTCAATTTTACGCATAACTTGATTAATTTCATATTCCAATTATTCATCTTTCACGTTATTTTGCGGCATTTTACTTTTATTTGGTTTTTTTTCACAAAATTCAGCTAAATTTGGTTTTGCGTTTGCTTATATAAGAAGAAGAGAACTCACAACTTTAACGAGCCGGTAAAAAAGAAGTGTTCACGCATTTGCGTCGTTAACGTTCATATTTTATACATTCATAGGTTAACGAGAAATGCGTGAACACCGCAATTATTCTAAGTTTACCTTGTGTTATCTCTTTTTCCGTCACATTGTTTTTATTGACCGCATCTTGATCAATGTCATTTTCATCTTTTTCCTATTTTTCAGATGTTTTTGAGTAGCGGATGTAAGTAAGTTTGTAAAGTTTATGAAAGAAAAATTAACATTAGTTAGATTTTACAAATAAGTTTCGAATATACATATATCATTTTTCGTTAGATTACGAACCTGACTTTCCGTTTCATTTATTTGCTTCTGATCTAAATTGTCCTCATCTTCAGTGGTATTCGACTCTATATCCTCAGATTTTTCTTCTCCGGAATTCTTAAAATAATGAAGTTTTTTTTTTTTTTTTTGTTATAAAATACGGATTGTGATTTGTCGACTATATTAAAAATGACTCCGAATATACTTAAACACATAATTTTTTCTAAGTGATGCATCAAGACCGGAAATGGCCGTAAAATTATTGGAATCTTTTCAAATCTCGAACATATGTTCAAGTATTACGTAAAGCCATTTTTTTATGTAAAAATTTTTTTTATGCAAAAAAAGAAGCTTTTTCCTGCTTTAATTATAAACTATCAAAGAAGTTCTCAAAACAAAAAGTGCAAAGAATTTTACAAACTATAACCTTTGGACGATTGAAAATGAGGCCATTTGTATTAAATTAATGTTACGTTTCTCATTTAAAAAAAAAAATTGTAAGCATATATTAGTAATACAGCAAATAAGTAGTTCTACCTGGAAAGTTTTGCGGAAGTTTTGAAAATTGGCATCTATATGGATTTTGGGCTGCTCTTTCCGAATTTTTACTTTGCGACCCTCTATCAACGCTGCCCGAGTCGACATTTTGGAAAAATGACGTCCAAAATCACTTTTTTCACCATATCTCCATTTTGGCTCATTTAATCTCTCTACTAAATTAAACAAGAGGAAATTTCCTACAAATTATGTCCTGACATTTTTTTTCATGAGACTAATAGTGTAGGCGTATGAGCGCCGCAAAGTGTACAACTTTGGTACCATGGGTTCTTATACATTTTGTATGAGATTTGGTATTACATGAATGATAATCCTACTCTTAGTCCACGTTTTTTAAATGGAAGGCTAGAGATGGAAGGTCGATGAAAAGGAGCCTGTCATGGTAAGATGGTAATCTAGAATTAGGATTCCAGTTGAGGCCACGAAGCGCAAAAAGGAGAAATTGCTTCTGAACTGACTCGATGCGATCTTGATATTTTTTGAGATGACCATACGCAACAACAGTACTCGAGAAGAGGACGTACAAGTGACGTAAAAAGAAGTTTGGTGATAAAGGGGTCATTAAACTTTTTAGACCAGCGTTTAATGAATCCAAAAACCCCCTTCGCCTTGTTAACGACAGTTGAGACTTATTGAATGAATCTGAGTTTACGATCAAAAAGAACACCTAGGTCGTTTAAAATAGAGACTCGTTGTAATGCGACGTTATAAATCGTGGAAGTAAACAAGTGATGTTTACTACGGTGATAAGTCATAAACTTACATTTAGAACAATTAAGCAAAAGCAGATTAAGTCAACACCAAGAATGTAGTGAGTTCAGATCAGGCTGTAACAGATCATGAGAGTCAGGCTCCCTAAAAGAAAGACACAATTTAGCATCATCGGCAAACATGAGTACCCTAGAATGTGATATAGACATGGGAAGATCATTAATGAAAAGATTAAACAAAAGAGGACCAATATGACTGCCTTGGGGGACACCGGAAGTAACATGAACAATTTCAGACTTGGTGGATCTAAATAACACACGTTGAGATCTGTTAGTTAGATAGGACTTTATCCAATTTAGAAAATTGGGCGGAAAACCCAATAAATTCAATTTAAGCAATAGCAAGTCATGGTTAACTGAGTCAAAAGCCTTACTAAAGTCAGTATATATGACACCAGTTTGATAGTGATTTACGAAACCATGGTTTACTAAGCAAGTATATTCAAGCAGATTAGAATAGGTTGATTTAATTTTTAAAAAGCCATGTTGAGAAGATGACATAACCTATTTACAGTATTGTTGCAAGCTTGAGATAGTAATTTTCTCAAAAAGCTTGGGAATAGCCGATAGTTTTGCTATGCCCCTATAATTAGTGACATCTGACTTATTACCTTTTTTATGAAGAGGAATAATAAAGGATTCCTTCCAAATAGGGGGAAACGATGAATTGAGAAGCGAGAGCTTAAAAAGTGTCAATAAAGGCTTACACTGCGAGTTTTCACACCCTTTAAGGACACAACCAGGGACATTATCAGGGCCGGGAGAAAAGGAGTTTTTTACATCAAGTAAATTTTTTAGAACAAAGTCTTCATTCAATACCGGGGATACAAATACATTAAAAGAGTTTATTGGGTATGGATATGAAGTTCCTGAAAATATTGAAGAAGAGTAAGATGTTTGGAAAAACTAAGCGAACAAATTTGCAATTGCCCAATCATCACTAGCAGCGTTGACATCGAGAAAAAAAGGAGAAGGGTACAAAGCCGTTCTGCGCTTGGAGTTAACAAAGCTATAGAACGATTTAGGGTCACCCGAGAATTGAAGCTTACATCGACTCATGTAATTATTATAACAGATAGAGCTAAGCGAAAGAAATTTAGATCGAGCAACCGAATATCTAGTGAAGTCAGACAGCAAACAAGACATTTTAAATTTTTTATAAAGTCAGGATTTAAAGTTCTTTCGATTCGACAACAGGGGGGAAAACCACGGGGGGATTAACTCCGAACGAAGACATGAGTTGACTGCAATCAGAACCCCCCACCCCGTCGGGAAGGACGATCACATCTGTAAGAAACGAATTTATTACATAATACTTCGTTGCTTACAACACAGAAAAAGCAATAATATCAAACTCGAACGGAAAACTGTCCCTATGCAAATTGCAGAGCTTAGACAGAAGACCCCCTACATTTTGGTAAGCAAGAGTAAGGCGATCAGAACACATATCTAGTTTTTTGAGGCTGTGTCAGGGCCAGATGATGAAGGGTTAACCGATGCTAAAGGAAAAGACCTCTTTTTAGATTTGAACTCATGAACTACCATGTGTTCAGGCAAAAATGAAGGGTTACACACCAGATTGAATTCATCATTCGGTGAGCTTATTTTAAACGATGCAATCTCTCTAGGTTGTGAAAAGAAAAATTTGTGAATTTTAACCTCAACATTTGTTTTGGCACCAACGTATTTAGCGATCGCCTCACCGGTGGTATCAGAGGACAATCGTGAAATAAATACATGTTTTTCAGGTGCAACAACAATAAGGGGTGCAGTAGGAGGAACCGCAACGATAGGCTGTAAGGCCAAAGAGCTCGTAGAAACTGACAACTGGGCGGAGAAGTAGAAGTCTTAGACTTTGGCTTCTTGCGCTTCGATTGGGCACCAGTTGGAATTGGAGATGAAGTGGCCCTGGTTCGCTTGGTGGCGATAGTGGGTTGGCTTACTTCACTTGCTGACCCCGAAGGAGAAGAGGATAATGAAATGAGAGCCAATGGATTTAGCAGAATAAGCTGTAGAGGAACCAGTTGGGCAAGGGGGAAAGGTGACAATGAGACGAGAAGCGGATCGAAGTCATAATTTCCTAACAAGTCGGAACTAGACTCGAAATCAGAAGCCAATGCCTTGCATAGCTTATTTAACTTCAGAAACTTTTCGCGTACCCGCCGATACATCGACGAGAAATCTATTTGCCGTTTAAGGCAGGCCGGGCATGACCATTTGTAACCACCACATGCCGTGATGCCAGCACAGCTTAAATGGCAAATATTCTCGCATAACCAGCATTGGATTGCGCGCTTTTTGTCACCATCAAACGAGTCTTTGTCTTTACATGGAAGGTTGCAACAACTCATGATGGACAGAAAACAAGTAAAACAAAAAATATAAAAAAAATTGCAACGATAAGCAGTTTTGCACTTAAAAGTGAAAACACACTTTCAAAAGGGTCGTATAAACGGGGTTTTGCACTAACAGGGTATTGGACAAAGCAAGGAACAAAAACAAAAAAAAAATTTTTAACAAGCGTAGAGGTAAAAAACAACCAAATGCAGTTGAAATTGAAGAATGTTGACAACAACAATACTTCACTAAGGCAAAAAAATTTACACCAGATGTTCAAAATCTAAAAATAGATTTCGCGCAGAAAATTCAAGAACAAAAACAGGGCAATGCTTACCGTACCAACAACAAAAGTGAAGAGAATAAAAAGAGCAGCTTATGCAACAACAAAGAACTAAATAAATATTTAATGACGCCAAAACAATATATCGAATCAAAATAAACACAAATTATCGCTGATATGCACAATTAACTGCCACTTCACTAGTATACACAAAATTAGTTGAAAAATAATTAGATATTAAGAATTAACAATGTAAAAAGAAGATAATTAAACGCGGACCAAAGAAAACACGTCTGACTCACTTGAAATCTCACTTTCAAAAGCAACACAATCATATCGAAACACAAAGCTCATCCTATGCGAATCTATCCCCCTATCCGGTATACGATCCCAAACCAATATTAATTTGTACGGCATGCTTTTTTGTATGCAATGTTTAACATACGCTATTTCCAATGCTAATGCAGATATCACACTCAAATATATTTTTTTGTGATATATAATTTTATTCTCTTTACTATAGAAAAAAAAAAACAACTGGTTGTAACTTCAACAACAACAATAACATTAAGGAGTTACGCCACCCTGGCACTCGCAAAAAATAGTCACATAAGTAATAAATTTTTTTTGATAGAAATATTAATTTTTTTTAATATTTTTAAATGTACGTACATACATATATACACATTAAGATGTTGATTTAAAAAAAAAACCGTATACAACAAAATTAAATATAACCGAATTTATGAGCCAACAAGTAGAGCCCTTTTTTGAAAATCCATGTTGTTGGTGTACACGACATCTCGATCTGCAATCATCTTAAAAATGTGGAACAAACTTTATTTCATTAAGAAATGAAATATCTAGGGCGATAAGGCCGTATGAGCCTTACTGTGTGTCGGGCTTATAATTGCTATTGCAAAAAATTCGAATTTTAAAACTAGTGGAGGCTTAATATGCTCTTCAAAGCGTAAACAATTTATTAAGCCAAAAAAAAAAAAAATTGATTTTTGGAAAATCTCAGGGTGGCCCTTTACTTAAAGAAGTGCATTGCTTAACGAAAATAAATCTTTTTGTACCTTCTGCATTGTTCATAATTTCTAGATTATAACTAGATACTGATTATGTTACCCTGTTTGCTTTTATTTTGATTTTCTTACGAATTAAAGCTAAGCTTACGAAGCGTATGAATTAATAGTGGTCACATATATTATATCAGTTAAGCAATGCTCTTCTTTAAATTAATGTTATTGTTGTTGTTGTTTTTGTACTCTTCACATGTGTAAATAGTATTATGTCTTTGTCATGGAGCCCAGAAGGAGACATCTACGACTATAAAAAGTATATATATTTTGTTGTTGATAGTCGTGTCCATCTGTTTTGAAATGAAAACTGGTCTCTCAGTTCTAAAGCTAAGCGACTCTTCAAGGATTTTTAAGCAACGAAGTGGTCAGCATAGAGCCCAGACCTCAATTCCAAAGATAAAATGGCCTCCTTTAGAGAAAAGGAACTTCTGAGCCGAGTAGAGCTTGAGCCGGCCAATATTTCGCTGTATTGTTCACCGAATATGGTTGAAAGAATGTCCAAGATTACAAAACACATTATAAATAAGAATGGGTTTTGAATTAAATATTACAATAAAGTTGTTTTTCGTAGGTTGTCTTATGTTTTGATTTTTTATGCTTGTTTTGGCAAATTTGGTGCTTAAGGTGCAAGGAATCTTGGATAATTATTTCAGATTTTTTCACTAATTCGTTTTCGTACAACTGAGCCAAATGTAAGAAAGTGAGCAACATTTACTCTATTTTGCTCGCCACTGTATGTTCTTGATCAGTACGACAATTTGATTGTGCTTTTATTAATTTTTAACTATTTTCCAAAATTTTATTAGAATCGAGCATAAGGGCGTGCCACCGACCACATAGAGAAACATCTACAAAATTAGATTTCGTTGTAAGCAGAGACGACAGAAGACTTAAAAGTGGAGAGTACGAAATCAATATTTTTGAGTGTGCGAAATGATCGGACGACTATGACAAAGAAACAATTAGTCAAAAATATGGTTTGTTTGTAAAGGTAAGCATATGTATGTATATCTACATTGCAAAGTAAGAATCGAACTTAAAGGAAAATTGTAAAATAGGCGTGGCACAGGCTCTTTCTCTTTAGAACATGTTTTTCGTTAGAAATATTTTAAGAACGGGTTTCCAATGAGAATCGTAAGAGCGTGGCACCAGAAAATGAGTGTGAACAGTATTTAATATTAAGCAAGGCCCCAGATAGAAATCTTAACGGTTACTGGTGACATACAGCCACAAAAAAAAATCTAATGCGAATTCTGTGGCAATAGTAATGAATTCTTTGAAATATGAGAGAATTTTTTAAAGAGCTGTACCGAAATGTGCCTTAATTTTAAGGCATCAAGAATTTGGCAACTCATTTACGGTACAGTCATAGACAAAAGTTTAAATACACCATAAAATAAAAAGTTTCAAGAAAACTTAACATTTTTCGAAAGATGTATGTATGCAGTTTTTTTTTCTTTCATTTCATTTATAAATATAAACAAAACCAAAAAACTTTTACTTTAGTACATATATGATGAGAAATCTGTCAAAATTAAAAAAACGACACTGGACAAAAATGAACTTATAAGTGAAATAAGGAAAGCGATTAAATTTAAAATAAATATAGGTTCTAATAAACAGAAATAGCGGGTATGCGTTTTCATAAAAGCAAAAAGAAAAAAAAATAGACCATAAAAGAGACACCCTAATATATATATTATGCTTAAATATTTATTTATAAAAATTAAAATGGTATGCATAAATATATGTCTAATCAAATCTTTAAATTCTGTATAGAAGTCAATATACAAATAAGTTATAAGTTGTGGAGTTAATATACAAATAAGTTATTTGCGAAATACCATATATAATCCAATCAAGCTGAAACAAAAAAGTGAGGATTTAAAAGGTTAAGCCATTGCTAATTTGAATTTAATTATTAATGTTTTAGCAGACTCGCTTGCATATGCGTAAGTTTGTAGAGTTAACATTAGTTAGATTTTACAAATTATTTTCGAGTATATTTCATTTTTCTTTTGATTACGAACCTGACTCTCCGTTTCATTTTTTTGCTTCTGATCTAAATTGGCCTCATCTTCAATGGTATTCGACTCTATATCCTCAGATTTTTCTTCTCCGGAAACCTTAAAATAATTTTTTTTTTTTTTTTGTTATAAAATATAGATTGGGATTTCTCGACTATATTAAAAGTAGCAAAATTATTAGCTTGATTAGTTACAAGAACAACTCTCAGCAAGTTAAATTATATTTGAAAAATATATTACGTTAATTTTGTGATTTTTTACGAAAACGGCGGGCTTATTTAAAACATAAATTAAATCTTGTGGACAACACGTCCGATAAGTCATATCCAAATGACTCCGAATCTATTTAAACATATAATTTTTTTTAAGCGCAGCATTAAGACTGGCAATGACTGCAATATTATTGGAATCTTTTCAAACGTTGAACATTATGAGTGAGTGCATAGATCATTATTCTAAGTCAGATATTTCCAATCAATCCAAGCTAACCAACAAAGGTTGAAGAGAATTAAATTCAGATTTAATTTTCATTTAATAATTTTAATAAAAAATGGCGACTTAAATCTAAATAATCATATAAAAATAGTTGCTTACGAACAATCTTATTTTTTTTTATTTTTATGGGTTTAACCTCTATACAACTTTTTCATGTACGACCACGTTTGACATCGATTAACGATAAATAAAAAATTTACCTCGGCAGAAAAATGGATTTAAACCGTGAACATTTTCGACCGATTATTTTTCATAACTTTCGGCGTGCTGTTCGATCAGCGACGAATTCCGTGAGGGTTGTCCAAAATCAGCTGTTGTGCCACAAAATATCGATGCTGTGCAAGAACTGATTAAGAAAGATTGTCATGTGACATAAGGTGAGATAGAGGCATCCTTGGACATAAGTATGACGTCCATCAATAAGATTTGCCATGATCAACTAGGTGTAAAAAAGGTGTGTTCCCGTTAGATCCCACATAATTTAACCATCCAGAAAAAAAAGGCGCGTGTTGATTGGTATAAAGAAACGATCGAAAAATACGATCGTTCAAAAAGTGTATATGATATCTACACAACAAAATAGCAATCGACTGTTTGGTTATGCAGTTTTAAAGGTATATATTTACTTAGTTTGTATACAAAATTTTACAAACTCAGCGATAGATAATAGTATAAATAGTATTACGATAACGCTGCACTTTTCGACCGGAGCATTGTATTAAGCTTCAAAAATAATTGAATATAAAGAGGCAGCTCGCTAGAACTGCATGTCAGAACAACCTACATCACTAAAATGTACGCACGTATTAATGTGTATACATTTTTTGGTCCTTCGAGCCGGATGAAGAACTAGAAATTTCTTCTTCAAATAAAGTGAGGATTCTCACACAGTTGTGTCTTTAATCCAGGTTAAGATCACTTCAAACTTTAGGTTTACACGAAGTATAGTGTCAAACTTAGAGAAATTATAATTCAAGTCAGTAACATACAAATTTCTGTATAGGCTTGAATATTGCACAAAGTGCTGTGCAGCAAACAAGGATTAGAGCCTAAATAAAACATTTTGGTTAAACCAGCTGTGAGTCAAGGCACAGCAAGGTCAACTGGGCGACCGAAACAATTTCCTCTAGAGGTTTAATCAAACGTGTTGCTATAATTAAATATTTATTTCGAGAAACAATCATGTCGCATATACGAATTGATGACGTAATCAACGAAGCACATAAATTGTTTATCGAAGTCACGAAAAAATATGGGGAGTTAAAAATCGAATCCGACGAACTGCCCAAATATATGAACGAAATGGAAAATTTCAATACAATTTTGGCGTCTCAGTTGGAAACAATAAATAAAGAGTTCTGAGAAGAGCTCCAACGAGTCGAGGATGCCAAACAACAAAGTAAGGTTCTATACAGTGGAACCTAATGATGCTGAGGCGATAAGAGAGGAATTTGCAGAATCAAGAAAAGATGTCGGACGCTATATAAAGACGTTAGAGGGTAGAGTGATGCAGCTCACTAAAGATCTTAGAGAACGTAGTAGAACTGAGGATGAACTCAGAGGTAGTCTGAAAGTCGCAGAGTGTGGCAACTTGCAGCTGGAGGCGAAGATGCGAGCAGTTCGCTCACAAGTAAAAAGAGACTTGCTGGCTAAGGAAATTGAAACCTTAGAAATGCAACGCTATTTTACAAAGCAATTGAACGAGATAACACTCAAGCTCAATGAAGAGCGCACAAATCGTACGACATCGATTGCTGCGTTTAGAAAACTAGAACACAGAAAATATGCGCCAAGCTGCAGAATCAGAGCGAGTTAAGCTGTTAGAAGAGATGGCTTATAAGGACTCATTGATAACCAATGAGAGGCGTCACTTTGAAGAGCGCACTGCGGTATTACAAAAAAAACTCGAAGAAGAGCAAGTTTAGTCCAGGAATGTGCTCATCCTCAACAATAATGCTCAGCTACAAATAGAATAGCTAAGCAGGGATTCTATGTAAAATGCAAAAGATCTGGTTATTGTAGATACTCAGACGTCGGAACTCCCAACAGAACTGGCTGGCTAACGACTTTGGCAACAAATTATAATGGTATTGATGACATGCTTTGGAATCATCTAACGCTGGCATTTAATTGCTATGAAATGTTTTCAACCAACATCAAGAATCAGCAGCAGCCTACTGATCAGGAAAGTAAACTAATAAACTCTTTTTATAATTCCAAGCAGGTTGTCTATGGTAGTAACGAAAAGTAAGAGAAAGCCATCAGATGAGGAGGCACTAAAAGAGAATGAGGTCCGCAAGTATAATATCTCCGCGAGACCCCTCAATCGGAAGATAGCGCTACAGTCGGCACAAGGCAGGAAAATCTGAGCATTCGACCACCAGAAAGCGTCGAGGGAAAGGCAAGATTATGTATTCGGACCAGGTGGAGACTATTCAGATATGAACGCTGGAGGAAATGGCGAAGCAAATGATAAAGTGTGAAGTTGTCGATAGCCTCCGCTTGTCTACATCCACTACCATTCACATTTTGCCCTCTGGAGAATGTTCAGAATTGAACATGTGATTAGAAGTAAACCAAGTGGTGGAACTAGAATGAACATAAAAATCTATCATCGCGGACCGGCTACTGATAGATAGATAGTCACATGCAGCGATATTTTGTTTACACCAAGGGTCACATAGATTAACGACGGTGAGCGATAAAACTATTTTTAAGATAGCGCTGAGTCTTACAAACTCAACGCTAAGAACAACGCGGAGTTTGACAAACTCAGCGAGAGATAATAGTATAAAAAGAATTACGATAACGCTGCGTCTTACGACGGCAGCATTGTATTAAGCGTAAAAAATAATTGAATAAAAAGAAGCAGCTCTCAAGAGCTGCATGTACATCACTAAAGTGTACGCACGTATTAATGTGTATACAGTACCTTTAATAGTTTTGGAGATAGAGCAGTTTCAAGATAACAACTGGGGGAGGGGAAATTAAGGGGAGGGGGAAAAATTGTGGTATGCAGTTTTGTAGGGCTACTAATACATACTTTCATGTTTCTATCTCATCAGCTGCTCGACCTACAGCCAACAAGTAAGCTGTGCTGTGGTTCTACCCTCATTCAAGTCTCTAGCTCTTACAGTTTTCGAGAACCATTGGTGAATACGGACGGATGGACGAACATGGCTTATTCAATTTCTCTTGTCGTCCTGATCACGAATATTTTTACTTTATAGGGTCCCCCTCCCCTCGTTCTGTGCGTAACATACATTACGTTCAAACAAACACAATATACCCCGACAAACAGTATGTGTACAAAATATAAAAAACCAAAGACAAAATTATGTAGTCGGTCATATCTAATGTAAAATGTTAATTCACAATAAAATTCCGCTCGTAGTTATGATATGAAGATGTATAGTTATATAAACATAAACGAAACGAATCCTTAGTTGGATTCAACTTTTATTTTAAAAACAGTTGATAAAAATTGTTATGCGAAAACTTTAGGTATTGAATGACCTTCAAGTATAATATTCGAATGATCATAAAAATTAAATAATCGTGGTGGTTTAAATACAGTTCATAATTTACAAATGACGAAAATAGTATTGAAAGTCATCAAGGCCATCTAAATTAAAATGTTTTGCATCAGTAAAGGCAACCCAACGCCAATCAATTATTCGATAGACAGAGTGAAGAGCTCTTTGTGTGTAGCATTAATGACCTCTTCGGATAATTCCATCGACTTTCCAACAAGATAATGTTCCTATTCATAACTGTCCTGACTACCAACTCTGCAGCCCTTAACGACATTAAAAATGTTTGGAGCTGGCATACACGGTGAGTATGTGAAGGGGGAGAGCAATACGAAGATAAGGAAACATTAACTGAAAGCAATTAAACTTGCTACGAGTTACTTTTCTTCCAAAAAATTAATTAGCTTAAGTGTCTCTATTCTAGTGACCAAGAATAGGAGCTTTATTTTAAGTAACTTTAGTATAACGTTTAAAAAACATCATTGTGTTTAATTTTAATGATCATATGAATATTAACTTGAGACATCATTTAATAACAAGAGTTTTTGGACATAAATTTTTTATACTCTTCAGGTAGTGAAAGTCACGAAGTTCTGTAACACCCAGAAGGAGGCATCTCTGATTATACAAAGTATATATATTCTTGATCAGCTCGACAAGACGAGTTGATATAGCCATGTTCGTCCGTCTGTAAATATAGTATCTCCTCCCACAGTTTTGGAGCACTCGACCTAAACTCTTGCACAGAGTCTCCAATTTTATTACCAATAATTATTGGTCGGAATATACGAAAAGAAAAAGTAAACTAGTCGTTTTTGTTTTGTAAGTTAGAGCGAGATAAGAGCAAAACAAAGTTGTCGTCATTTGATAGTAAATTCATACATTTATGAAAATAAAATATGCTTTACCTTCGATCTCGCTGATAGTGAAAAAAAAACAATGAAGCAAGTTGAAAAAGCTTGCTGTGCCAAAAATTACCTGCGGCACTGTACGTACATATGCTTACATTATAAGTATATATATTATATTATATTGTATTATAAAAAGTTATACATGTATAAATATACATATACAGGGGTGTGCTGAAAAACTCTTGTTGTTTTCGAAATGAATTGTTTTGAAAACAATCGTTGGTGTGCCAGAAAACTCACAGATTTTGTGATTTCGAACATTAGTCTTCGAAAAAAAAAACAACTTTGAGAATTTGGAAAACTATGCAAATTTGATTATTCTTTTTTTTTTTAAATATAAAACAATAATGCACCTACACTCACAAATATAGATAACTTAAATGTCATTTAGGAATTCATTTTTAATTTAGACACAAATATTTTTAAATTGTGCAGCGCGCCAAATTATACAAATGTTATGACAACCTTACTCTTTTCTATGATGTGTGATTGGCAAACAAATGACAATTGTCAACAAATAATTTACTACCGAATTGGAAATTGGATAAGAGCAAAGAAAATAACAAGAAATGTGACGATACAAAAACATTCCTCTTGCATCGATAATTGCTCTGGAAATGGAAAGGCTACGACTATTATCATTAGAAAAGACTGCGCGTAGGCGCCTTAGATAATTTTCTTAAAGTCGGAGAGCCGACAATGCCAAAATATGATTTTCTCCTGCGTCATTGGAAATCGTAGAGTTTTGAAGATTAGATATAATAAAGAGGAAAAGGTTACAAAAATTTTTTTTTTTGGGTTCGACCGTCGTAAAAACCCTCTCATTCCCTTACGTCTCACTTGAAATGGCTGATTATTGAAATGGAGACTTATAAGCCTGTAATGAACCCATCTTATCTTAATCTGCCACGCAGGGGTAAATGACCAACTTTCAATCAATCGACGGTCTGCCCTACATGCGGAGCACTATCTACACTAGAAATCATATATCTGGGGAATCTTCTCAACAGGGTATAAGCTATCTCCCATATACTAATTTGCCACGCAATAGTAACAATGATAATCCCTCCTTCGGCTTGCATACTACTACATAATCCTACCCAAGTTCAAAACAAATTGTGAATTTGAACTTAATTTTTTTTGACAGTTGACTCTTCTTCTTTACATTTATGTATTCACAACGCACATTAACAAATGTTCACATGCCAACTTGCACTAATAAAACTGTTGGCAGACATTTTCCTAAAAATAAAATATTTCTACTGACTTTCCAATCATTTCAAATACAACTGCATATTAATATGCATTTTTAGATTGTTTAGGCAATTCAACTAATAAAATTCAAACGTACTTTTTAATCTTCGAAAATATATGCAAACAGGTTGGCATAGCTGGCATGGGAAAACAATCGTTATTTTGCCAGAATGGGAGATTTTACTTTAAATGCAAATTTATTAGTGAAAACGTTAAAGTTGTTAAAATGTTTAAATGCACATTGCTTTGGCGCACAAAAAACTTTAATGATTAACTCATATTTATCTATAACAACATCGGATTCGGCTAAAATCAACCAAATAACAATATACATTTCAAAATGTGTTGTTTTCAGGGCTAAATTGATTTTAGGAGTTTTTCAGCACACCCCTGATATATTATACTTAAATATTTACAAATTTATAAAAATTAAAATGATATGCATAATTAATCAAAAATTTAAGTTCTATATAGGAGTTAATATACAAATAAGTTATGTATAGCAATTACTATACAAATAAGTTATTTGCGAAATACCATATACAATCCAATTAAGCTGAAACTAACTACTATGACTATTTAAAAGGTCAAGCCATTGTTAATTTGAATTTAATTATTAATGTTTTAGCAGACTCGCTTGCATATGTGTAAGTTTGTAGAGTTAACATTAGTTAGATTTTACAAATTATTTTCGAGTATATTTCATTTTTCTTTTGATTACGAACCTGACTCTCCGTTTCATTTTTTTGCTTCTGATCTAAATTGGCCTCATCTTCATTGGTATTCGACTCTATATGCTCAGATTTTTCTTCTCCGGAAACCTTAAAATAATTTTTTTTTTTTTTTTGTTATAAAATATAGATTGGGATTTCTCGACTATATTAAAAGTAGCAAAATTATTAGCTTGATTAGTTACAAGAACAACTCTCAGCAAGTTAAATTATATTTGAAAAATATATTACGTTAATTTTGTGATTTTTTACGAAAACGGCGGGCTTATTTAAAACATAAATTAAATCTTGTGGACAACACGTCCGATAAGTCATATCCAAATGACTCCGAATCTATTTAAACATATAATTTTTTTTAAGCGCAGCATTAAGACTGGCAATGACTGCAATATTATTGGAATCTTTTCAAACGTTGAACATTATGAGTGAGTGCATAGATCATTATTCTAAGTCAGATATTTCCAATCAATCCAAGCTAACCAACAAAGGTTGAAGAGAATTAAATTCAGATTTAATTTTCATTTAATAATTTTAATAAAAAATGGCGACTTAAATCTAAATAATCATATAAAAATAGTTGCTTACGAACAATCTTATTTTTTTTTATTTTTATGGGTTTAACCTCTATACAACTTTTTCATGTACGACCACGTTTGACATCGATTAACGATAAATAAAAAATTTACCTCGGCAGAAAAATGGATTTAAACCGTGAACATTTTCGACCGATTATTTTTCATAACTTTCGGCGTGCTGTTCGATCAGCGACGAATTCCGTGAGGGTTGTCCAAAATCAGCTGTTGTGCCACAAAATATCGATGCTGTGCAAGAACTGATTAAGAAAGATTGTCATGTGACATAAGGTGAGATAGAGGCATCCTTGGACATAAGTATGACGTCCATCAATAAGATTTGCCATGATCAACTAGGTGTAAAAAAGGTGTGTTCCCGTTAGATCCCACATAATTTAACCATCCAGAAAAAAAAGGCGCGTGTTGATTGGTATAAAGAAACGATCGAAAAATACGATCGTTCAAAAAGTGTATATGATATCTACACAACAAAATAGCAATCGACTGTTTGGTTATGCAGTTTTAAAGGTATATATTTACTTAGTTTGTATACAAAATTTTACAAACTCAGCGATAGATAATAGTATAAATAGTATTACGATAACGCTGCACTTTTCGACCGGAGCATTGTATTAAGCTTCAAAAATAATTGAATATAAAGAGGCAGCTCGCTAGAACTGCATGTCAGAACAACCTACATCACTAAAATGTACGCACGTATTAATGTGTATACATTTTTTGGTCCTTCGAGCCGGATGAAGAACTAGAAATTTCTTCTTCAAATAAAGTGAGGATTCTCACACAGTTGTGTCTTTAATCCAGGTTAAGATCACTTCAAACTTTAGGTTTACACGAAGTATAGTGTCAAACTTAGAGAAATTATAATTCAAGTCAGTAACATACAAATTTCTGTATAGGCTTGAATATTGCACAAAGTGCTGTGCAGCAAACAAGGATTAGAGCCTAAATAAAACATTTTGGTTAAACCAGCTGTGAGTCAAGGCACAGCAAGGTCAACTGGGCGACCGAAACAATTTCCTCTAGAGGTTTAATCAAACGTGTTGCTATAATTAAATATTTATTTCGAGAAACAATCATGTCGCATATACGAATTGATGACGTAATCAACGAAGCACATAAATTGTTTATCGAAGTCACGAAAAAATATGGGGAGTTAAAAATCGAATCCGACGAACTGCCCAAATATATGAACGAAATGGAAAATTTCAATACAATTTTGGCGTCTCAGTTGGAAACAATAAATAAAGAGTTCTGAGAAGAGCTCCAACGAGTCGAGGATGCCAAACAACAAAGTAAGGTTCTATACAGTGGAACCTAATGATGCTGAGGCGATAAGAGAGGAATTTGCAGAATCAAGAAAAGATGTTGGACGCTATATAAAGACGTTAGAGGGTAGAGTGATGCAGCTCACTAAAGATCTTAGAGAACGTAGTAGAACTGAGGATGAACTCAGAGGTAGTCTGAAAGTCGCAGAGTGTGGCAACTTGCAGCTGGAGGCGAAGATGCGAGCAGTTCGCTCACAAGTAAAAAGAGACTTGCTGGCTAAGGAAATTGAAACCTTAGAAATGCAACGCTATTTTACAAAGCAATTGAACGAGATAACACTCAAGCTCAATGAAGAGCGCACAAATCGTACGACATCGATTGCTGCGTTTAGAAAACTAGAACACAGAAAATATGCGCCAAGCTGCAGAATCAGAGCGAGTTAAGCTGTTAGAAGAGATGGCTTATAAGGACTCATTGATAACCAATGAGAATAATACTGCGGTATTACAAAAAAAACTCGAAGAAGAGCAAGTTTAGTCCAGGAATGTGCTCATCCTCAACAATAATGCTCAGCTACAAATAGAATAGCTAAGCAGGGATTCTATGTAAAATGCAAAAGATCTGGTTATTGTAGATACTCAGACGTCGGAACTCCCAACAGAACTGGCTGGCTAACGACTTTGGCAACAAATTATAATGGTATTGATAACATGCTTTGGAATCATCTAACGCTGGCATTTAATTGCTATGAAATGTTTTCAACCAACATCAAGAATCAGCAGCAGCCTACTGATCAGGAAAGTAAACTAATAAACTCTTTTTATAATTCCAAGCAGGTTGTCTATGGTAGTAACGAAAAGTAAGAGAAAGCCATCAGATGAGGAGGCACTAAAAGAGAATGAGGTCCGCAAGTATAATATCTCCGCGAGACCCCTCAATCGGAAGATAGCGCTACAGTCGGCACAAGGCAGGAAAATCTGAGCATTCGACCACCAGAAAGCGTCGAGGGAAAGGCAAGATTATGTATTCGGACCAGGTGGAGACTATTCAGATATGAACGCTGGAGGAAATGGCGAAGCAAATGATAAAGTGTGAAGTTGTCGATAGCCTCCGCTTGTCTACATCCACTACCATTCACATTTTGCCCTCTGGAGAATGTTCAGAATTGAACATGTGATTAGAAGTAAACCAAGTGGTGGAACTAGAATGAACATAAAAATCTATCATCGCGGACCGGCTACTGATAGATAGATAGTCACATGCAGCGATATTTTGTTTACACCAAGGGTCACATAGATTAACGACGGTGAGCGATAAAACTATTTTTAAGATAGCGCTGAGTCTTACAAACTCAACGCTAAGAACAACGCGGAGTTTGACAAACTCAGCGAGAGATAATAGTATAAAAAGAATTACGATAACGCTGCGTCTTACGACGGCAGCATTGTATTAAGCGTAAAAAATAATTGAATAAAAAGAAGCAGCTCTCAAGAGCTGCATGTACATCACTAAAGTGTACGCACGTATTAATGTGTATACAGTACCTTTAATAGTTTTGGAGATAGAGCAGTTTCAAGATAACAACTGGGGGAGGGGAAATTAAGGGGAGGGGGAAAAATTGTGGTATGCAGTTTTGTAGGGCTACTAATACATACTTTCATGTTTCTATCTCATCAGCTGCTCGACCTACAGCCAACAAGTAAGCTGTGCTGTGGTTCTACCCTCATTCAAGTCTCTAGCTCTTACAGTTTTCGAGAACCATTGGTGAATACGGACGGATGGACGAACATGGCTTATTCAATTTCTCTTGTCGTCCTGATCACGAATATTTTTACTTTATAGGGTCCCCCTCCCCTCGTTCTGTGCGTAACATACATTACGTTCAAACAAACACAATATACCCCGACAAACAGTATGTGTACAAAATATAAAAAACCAAAGACAAAATTATGTAGTCGGTCATATCTAATGTAAAATGTTAATTCACAATAAAATTCCGCTCGTAGTTATGATATGAAGATGTATAGTTATATAAACATAAACGAAACGAATCCTTAGTTGGATTCAACTTTTATTTTAAAAACAGTTGATAAAAATTGTTATGCGAAAACTTTAGGTATTGAATGACCTTCAAGTATAATATTCGAATGATCATAAAAATTAAATAATCGTGGTGGTTTAAATACAGTTCATAATTTACAAATGACGAAAATAGTATTGAAAGTCATCAAGGCCATCTAAATTAAAATGTTTTGCATCAGTAAAGGCAACCCAACGCCAATCAATTATTCGATAGACAGAGTGAAGAGCTCTTTGTGTGTAGCATTAATGACCTCTTCGGATAATTCCATCGACTTTCCAACAAGATAATGTTCCTATTCATAACTGTCCTGACTACCAACTCTGCAGCCCTTAACGACATTAAAAATGTTTGGAGCTGGCATACACGGTGAGTATGTGAAGGGGGAGAGCAATACGAAGATAAGGAAACATTAACTGAAAGCAATTAAACTTGCTACGAGTTACTTTTCTTCCAAAAAATTAATTAGCTTAAGTGTCTCTATTCTAGTGACCAAGAATAGGAGCTTTATTTTAAGTAACTTTAGTATAACGTTTAAAAAACATCATTGTGTTTAATTTTAATGATCATATGAATATTAACTTGAGACATCATTTAATAACAAGAGTTTTTGGACATAAATTTTTTATACTCTTCAGGTAGTGAAAGTCACGAAGTTCTGTAACACCCAGAAGGAGGCATCTCTGATTATACAAAGTATATATATTCTTGATCAGCTCGACAAGACGAGTTGATATAGCCATGTTCGTCCGTCTGTAAATATAGTATCTCCTCCCACAGTTTTGGAGCACTCGACCTAAACTCTTGCACAGAGTCTCCAATTTTATTACCAATAATTATTGGTCGGAATATACGAAAAGAAAAAGTAAACTAGTCGTTTTTGTTTTGTAAGTTAGAGCGAGATAAGAGCAAAACAAAGTTGTCGTCATTTGATAGTAAATTCATACATTTATGAAAATAAAATATGCTTTACCTTCGATCTCGCTGATAGTGAAAAAAAAACAATGAAGCAAGTTGAAAAAGCTTGCTGTGCCAAAAATTACCTGCGGCACTGTACGTACATATGCTTACATTATAAGTATATATATTATATTATATTGTATTATAAAAAGTTATACATGTATAAATATACATATACAGGGGTGTGCTGAAAAACTCTTGTTGTTTTCGAAATGAATTGTTTTGAAAACAATCGTTGGTGTGCCAGAAAACTCACAGATTTTGTGATTTCGAACATTAGTCTTCGAAAAAAAAAACAACTTTGAGAATTTGGAAAACTATGCAAATTTGATTATTCTTTTTTTTTTTAAATATAAAACAATAATGCACCTACACTCACAAATATAGATAACTTAAATGTCATTTAGGAATTCATTTTTAATTTAGACACAAATATTTTTAAATTGTGCAGCGCGCCAAATTATACAAATGTTATGACAACCTTACTCTTTTCTATGATGTGTGATTGGCAAACAAATGACAATTGTCAACAAATAATTTACTACCGAATTGGAAATTGGATAAGAGCAAAGAAAATAACAAGAAATGTGACGATACAAAAACATTCCTCTTGCATCGATAATTGCTCTGGAAATGGAAAGGCTACGACTATTATCATTAGAAAAGACTGCGCGTAGGCGCCTTAGATAATTTTCTTAAAGTCGGAGAGCCGACAATGCCAAAATATGATTTTCTCCTGCGTCATTGGAAATCGTAGAGTTTTGAAGATTAGATATAATAAAGAGGAAAAGGTTACAAAAATTTTTTTTTTTGGGTTCGACCGTCGTAAAAACCCTCTCATTCCCTTACGTCTCACTTGAAATGGCTGATTATTGAAATGGAGACTTATAAGCCTGTAATGAACCTATCTTATCTTAATCTGCCACGCAGGGGTAAATGACCAACTTTCAATCAATCGACGGTCTGCCCTACATGCGGAGCACTATCTACACTAGAAATCATATATCTGGGGAATCTTCTCAACAGGGTATAAGCTATCTCCCATATACTAATTTGCCACGCAATAGTAACAATGATAATCCCTCCTTCGGCTTGCATACTACTACATAATCCTACCCAAGTTCAAAACAAATTGTGAATTTGAACTTAATTTTTTTTGACAGTTGACTCTTCTTCTTAACATTTATGTATTCACAACGCACATTAACAAATGTTCACATGCCAACTTGCACTAATAAAACTGTTGGCAGACATTTTCCTAAAAATAAAATATTTCTACTGACTTTCCAATCATTTCAAATACAACTGCATATTAATATGCATTTTTAGATTGTTTAGGCAATTCAACTAATAAAATTCAAACGTACTTTTTAATCTTCGAAAATATATGCAAACAGGTTGGCATAGCTGGCATGGGAAAACAATCGTTATTTTGCCAGAATGGGAGATTTTACTTTAAATGCAAATTTATTAATGAAAACATTAAAGTTGTTAAAATGTTTAAATGCACATTGCTTTGGCGCACAAAAAACTTTAATGATTAACTCATATTTATCTATAACAACATCGGATTCGGCTAAAATCAACCAAATAACAATATACATTTCAAAATGTGTTGTTTTCAGGGCTAAATTGATTTTAGGAGTTTTTCAGCACACCCCTGATATATTATACTTAAATATTTACAAATTTATAAAAATTAAAATGATATGCATAATTAATCAAAAATTTAAGTTCTATATAGGAGTTAATATACAAATAAGTTATGTATAGCAATTACTATACAAATAAGTTATTTGCGAAATACCATATACAATCCAATTAAGCTGAAACTAACTACTATGACTATTTAAAAGGTCAAGCCATTGTTAATTTGAATTTAATTATTAATGTTTTAGCAGACTCGCTTGCATATGTGTAAGTTTGTAGAGTTAACATTAGTTAGATTTTACAAATTATTTTCGAGTATATTTCATTTTTCTTTTGATTACGAACCTGACTCTCCGTTTCATTTTTTTGCTTCTGATCTAAATTGGCCTCATCTTCATTGGTATTCGACTCTATATGCTCAGATTTTTCTTCTCCGGAAACCTTAAAATAATTTTTTTTTTTTTTTTGTTATAAAATATAGATTGGGATTTCTCGACTATATTAAAAGTAACAAAATTATTAGCTTGATTAGTTACAAGAACAACTCTCAGCAAGTTAAATTATATTTGAAAAATATATTACGTTAATTTTGTGATTTTTTACGAAAACGGCGGGCTTATTTAAAACATAAATTAAATCTTGTGGACAACACGTCCGATAAGTCATATCCAAATGACTCCGAATCTATTTAAACATATAATTTTTTTTAAGCGCAGCATTAAGACTGGCAATGACTGCAATATTATTGGAATCTTTTCAAACGTTGAACATTATGAGTGAGTGCATAGATCATTATTCTAAGTCAGATATTTCCAATCAATCCAAGCTAACCAACAAAGGTTGAAGAGAATTAAATTCAGATTTAATTTTCATTTAATAATTTTAATAAAAAATGGCGACTTAAATCTAAATAATCATATAAAAATAGTTGCTTACGAACAATCTTATTTTTTTTTTATTTTTATGGGTTTAACCTCTATACAACTTTTTCATGTACGACCACGTTTGACATCGATTAACGATAAATAAAAAATTTACCTCGGCAGAAAAATGGATTTAAACCGTGAACATTTTCGACCGATTATTTTTCATAACTTTCGGCGTGCTGTTCGATCAGCGACGAATTCCGTGAGGGTTGTCCAAAATCAGCTGTTGTGCCACAAAATATCGATGCTGTGCAAGAACTGATTAAGAAAGATTGTCATGTGACATAAGGTGAGATAGAGGCATCCTTGGACATAAGTATGACGTCCATCAATAAGATTTGCCATGATCAACTAGGTGTAAAAAAGGTGTGTTCCCGTTAGATCCCACATAATTTAACCATCCAGAAAAAAAAGGCGCGTGTTGATTGGTATAAAGAAACGATCGAAAAATACGATCGTTCAAAAAGTGTATATGATATCTACACAACAAAATAGCAATCGACTGTTTGGTTATGCAGTTTTAAAGGTATATATTTACTTAGTTTGTATACAAAATTTTACAAACTCAGCGATAGATAATAGTATAAATAGTATTACGATAACGCTGCACTTTTCGACCGGAGCATTGTATTAAGCTTCAAAAATAATTGAATATAAAGAGGCAGCTCGCTAGAACTGCATGTCAGAACAACCTACATCACTAAAATGTACGCACGTATTAATGTGTATACATTTTTTGGTCCTTCGAGCCGGATGAAGAACTAGAAATTTCTTCTTCAAATAAAGTGAGGATTCTCACACAGTTGTGTCTTTAATCCAGGTTAAGATCACTTCAAACTTTAGGTTTACACGAAGTATAGTGTCAAACTTAGAGAAATTATAATTCAAGTCAGTAACATACAAATTTCTGTATAGGCTTGAATATTGCACAAAGTGCTGTGCAGCAAACAAGGATTAGAGCCTAAATAAAACATTTTGGTTAAACCAGCTGTGAGTCAAGGCACAGCAAGGTCAACTGGGCGACCGAAACAATTTCCTCTAGAGGTTTAATCAAACGTGTTGCTATAATTAAATATTTATTTCGAGAAACAATCATGTCGCATATACGAATTGATGACGTAATCAACGAAGCACATAAATTGTTTATCGAAGTCACGAAAAAATATGGGGAGTTAAAAATCGAATCCGACGAACTGCCCAAATATATGAACGAAATGGAAAATTTCAATACAATTTTGGCGTCTCAGTTGGAAACAATAAATAAAGAGTTCTGAGAAGAGCTCCAACGAGTCGAGGATGCCAAACAACAAAGTAAGGTTCTATACAGTGGAACCTAATGATGCTGAGGCGATAAGAGAGGAATTTGCAGAATCAAGAAAAGATGTTGGACGCTATATAAAGACGTTAGAGGGTAGAGTGATGCAGCTCACTAAAGATCTTAGAGAACGTAGTAGAACTGAGGATGAACTCAGAGGTAGTCTGAAAGTCGCAGAGTGTGGCAACTTGCAGCTGAAGGCGAAGATGCGAGCAGTTCGCTCACAAGTAAAAAGAGACTTGCTGGCTAAGGAAATTGAAACCTTAGAAATGCAACGCTATTTTACAAAGCAATTGAACGAGACAACACTCAAGCTCAATGAAGAGCGCACAAATCGTACGACAGCGATTGCTGCGTTTAGAAAACTAGAACACAGAAAATATGCGCCAAGATGCAGAATCAGAGCGAGTTAAGCTGTTAGAAGAGATGGCTTATAAGGACTCATTGATAACCAATGAGAGGCGTCACTTTGAAGAGCGCACTGCAGTATTACAAAAAAAACTCGAAGAAGAGCAAGTTTAGTCCAGGAATGTGCTCATCCTCAACAATAATGCTCAGCTACAAATAGAATAGCTAAGCAGGGATTCTATGTAAAATGCAAAAGATCTGGTTATTGTAGATACTCAGACGTCGGAACTCCCAACAGAACTGGCTGGCTAACGACTTTGGCAACAAATTATAATGGTATTGATGACATGCTTTGGAATCATCTAACGCTGGCATTTAATTGCTATGAAATGTTTTCAACCAACATCAAGAATCAGCAGCAGCCTACTGATCAGGAAAGTAAACTAATAAACTCTTTTTATAATTCCAAGCAGGTTGTCTATGGTAGTAAAGAAAAGTAAGAGAAAGTCATCAGATGAGGAGGCACTAAAAGAGAATGAGGTCCGCAAGTATAATATCTCCGCGGGACCCCTCAATCGGAAGATAGCGCTATAGTCCGCACAAGGCAGGAAAATCTGAGCATTCGACCACCAGAAAGCGTCGAAGGAAAGGCAAGATTATGTATTCGGACCAGGTGGAGACTATTCAGATATGAACGCTGGAGGAAATGGCGAAGCAAATGATAAAGTGTGAAGTTGTCGATAGCCTCCGCTTGTCTACATCCACTACCATTCACATTTTGCCCTCTGGAGAATGTTCAGAATTGAACATGTGATTAGAAGTAAACCAAGTGGTGGAACTAGAATGAAAATAAAAATCTATCATCGCGGACCGGCTACTGATAGATAGATTGTCACATGCAGCGATATTTTGTTTACACATTTGAGTCTTACAAACTCAACGCTAAGAACAACGCGGAGTTTGACAAACTCAGCGAGAGATAATAGTATAAATAGAATTACGATAACGCTGCGTCTTACGACAGCAGCATTGTATTAAGCGTAAAAAATAATTGAATAAAAAGAAGCAGCTCTCAAGAGCTGCATGTACATCACTAAAGTGTACGCACGTATTAATGTGTATACAGTACCTTTAATAGTTTTGGAGATAGAGCAGTTTCAAGATAACAACTGGGGGAGGGGAAATTAAGGGGAGGGGGAAAAATTGTGGTATGCAGTTTTGTAGGGCTACTAATACATACTTTCATGTTTCTACCTCATCAGCTGCTCGACCTACAGCCAACAAGTAAGCTGTGCTGTGTGTCTACCCTCCAAATTTCAAGTCTCTAGCTCTTACAGTTTTCGAGAACCATTGGTGAATACGGACGGATGGACGAACATGGCTTATTCAATTTCTCTTGTCGTCCTGATCACGAATATTTTTAATAATCGTGGTGGTTTAAATACAGTTCATAATTTACAAATGACGAAAATAGTATTGAAAGTCATCAAGGCCATCTAAATTAAAATGTTTTGCATCAGTAAAGGCAACCCAACGCCAATCAATTATTCGATAGACAGAGTGAAGAGCTCTTTGTGTGTAGCATTAATGACCTCTTCGGATAATTCCATCGACTTTCCAACAAGATAATGTTCCTATTCATAACTGTCCTGACTACCAACTCTGCAGCCCTTAACGACATTAAAAATGTTTGGAGCTGGCATACACGGTGAGTATATGAAGGGGGAGAGCAATACGAAGATAAGGAAACATTAACTGAAAGCAATTAAACTTGCTACGAGTTACTTTTCTTCCAAAAAATTAATTAGCTTAAGTGCCTCTATTCTAGTGACCAAGAATAGGAGCTTTATTTTAAGTAACTTTAGTATAACGTTTAACGTTTAAGTTACTTTTCTTCCAAAAAATTAATTAGCTTAAGTGCCTCTATTCTAGTGACCAAGAATAGTAGCTTTATTTTAAGTAACTTTAGTATAACGTTTAAAAAACATAATTATGTTTAATTTTTATGATCATCATTGATCATTAACTTGAGACATCATTTAATAACAAGAGTTTTTGGACATAAATTTTTTATACTCTTCAGGTAGTGAAAGTCACGAAGTTCTGTAACACCCAGAAGGAGGCATCTCTGATTATACAAAGTATATATATTCTTGATCAGCTCGACAAGACGAGTTGATATAGCCATGTTCGTCCGTCTGTAAATATAGTATCTCCTCCCACAGTTTTGGAGCACTCGTCCTAAACTATTGCACAGAGTCTCCAATTTTATTACCAATAATTATTGGTCGGAATATACGAAAAGAAAAAGTAAACTAGTCGTTTTTGTTTTGTAAGTTAGAGCGAGATAAGAGCAAAACAAAGTTGTCGTCATTTGATAGTAAATTCATACATTTATGAAAATAAAATATGCTTTACCTTCGATCTCGCTGATAGTGAAAAAAAACAATGAAGCAAGTTGAAAAAGCTTGCTGTGCCAAAAATTACCTGCGGCACTGTACGTACATATGCTTACATTATAAGTATATATATTATATTATATTGTATTATAAAAAGTTATACATGTATAAATATACATATACAGGGGAGTGCTGAAAAACTCTTGTTGTTTTCGAAATGAATTGTTTTGAAAACAATCGTTGGTGTGCCAGAAAACTCCCAGATTTTGTGATTTCGAACATTAGTCTTCGAAAAAGGCAGAGTTGCATACACAAAAAAAAAAACAACTTTGAGAATTTGGAAAACTACGCAAATTTGATTATTCTTCTCAAAATATAAAACAATAATGCACCTACACTCACAAATATAGATAACATAAATGTCATTTAGGAATTCATTTTTAATTTAGACACAAATATTTTTAAATTGTGCAGCGCGCCAAATTATACAAATGTTATGACAACCTTACTCTTTTCTATGATGTGTGATTGGCAAACAAATGACAATTGTCAACAAATAATTTACTACCGAATTGGAAATTGGATAAGAGCAAAGAAAATAACAAGAAATGTGACGATACAAAAACATTCCTCTTGCATCGATAATTGCTCTGGAAATGGAAAGGCTACGACTATTATCATTAGAAAAGACTGCGCGTAGGCGCCTTAGATAATTTTCTTAAAGTCGGAGAGCCGACAATGCCAAAATATGATTTTCTCCTGCGTCATTGGAAATCGTAGAGTTTTGAAGATTAGATATAATAAAGAGGAAAAGGTTTCAAAAATTTTTTTTTTTTGGGTTCGACCGTCGTAAAAACCCTCTCATTCCCTTACGTCTCACTTGAAATGGCTGATTATTGAAATGGAGACTTATAAGCCTGTAATGAACCCATCTTATCTTAATCTGCCACGCAGGGGTAAATGACCAACTTTCAATCAATCGACGGTCTGCCCTACATGCGGAGCACTATCTACACTAGAAATCATATATCTGGGGAATCTTCTCAACAGGGTATAAGCTATCTCCCATATACTAATTTGCCACGCAATAGTAACAATGATAATCCCTCCTTCGGCTTGCATACTACTACATAATCCTACCCAAGTTCAAAACAAATTGTGAATTTGAACTTAATTTTTTTTGACAGTTGACTCTTCTTCTTAACATTTATGTATTCACAACGCACATTAACAAATGTTCACATGCCAACTTGCACTAATAAAACTGTTGGCAGACATTTTCCTAAAAATAAAATATTTCTACTGACTTTCCAATCATTTCAAATACAACTGCATATTAATATGCATTTTTAGATTGTTTAGGCAATTCAACTAATAAAATTCAAACGTACTTTTTAATCTTCGAAAATATATGCAAACAGGTTGGCATAGCTGGCATGGGAAAACAATCGTTATTTTGCCAGAATGGGAGATTTTACTTTAAATGCAAATTTATCAGGGGTGTGCTGGAAAACAACTATTGTTTTCGAAGTGAATTGTTTTCAAATCAATCGTTGGAGTGCCAGAAAACGGTCAGATTTTGTGATTTCGAACGTTATTCTTCGAAAAAAGCAGAGTTGTGTACACAAAAAAAAACTTTGAGTATTTAGATAACTAAGCGAATTTGATTATTCTTCTCAAAATATAAAACAATAATGCACCTACACTTACAAATATGGATAACTTGAATGTCATTTAGGTATTCATTTTAAATTTAGACACAAATATTTTTAAATTGTGCAGCGCGCCAAATTATACAAATGTTATGACAACCACACTCTTTCCTATGATGTGTGATTGGCAAATATATGACAATTGTCAACAAATAATTTACTACCGAATCGGAAATTGGAAAAGAGCAAAGAAAACAGAATGAAATCTTTCGAATCAAAAACATGCCGCTTGCATCGTTAATTGTCTTGCATATCGAAAGGAAACGGCTATTGTCCTTAGAAAAGCCTGCGCGTAGGCGCCTTAGATGTATATCGTGTTCTCTGTCACAATCAATGCAAGAGTATTCATTACATTTACTTGTGTTGGGCACGACAATGCTAAAATATGATTTACTCCTTCCTTCCCAATGATTCCCTCCATATAATTATTAGATTATGAAAAACCGTGATTAGGACATCATGCTGAATCAATTGTCTAAAAATCTGGTGCGCAGGAGAAACTAAATTTGAATGTTTTTGATTACATATTTGAGACCCTCCCATTCTCTTACGTCTCGCTCAAAATAGCTAACAAAATAGTAATGAATCCATTTCATCATAATCTACCACGCAGGAGTAAATGACCAACTTTAACAAAATCAATGGTCTGCCCTACACGCGGGGCACTATATAGAAATCTTGTATCTGGGTAATCTACTCAACAAGGTATTCGCTACCCGCATATATTAATTTGCCAAACAGTAGTAACAACGATAATCCCTCCTTCGGCTGCCATACTATTACATAATCCAATCCAAGTTCAAAACAAATTGTGAATTTGAACTTAATTTTTTTTGACAGTTGACTCTTCTTCTTCACATTTATGTATTCACAACGAACATTACAAAATGTTCACATGCCAACTTGCACTAATAAAACTGTTGGTAGACATTTTCATTAAAATAAAATATTTCTATTGACTTTCCAATCATTTCAAATACTACTGCATATTAATATGCATTTTTAGATTGTTTTGGCAATTCAACTTATAAAATCCAAACCTACTTTTTAATCTTCGAAAATATATGCAAACAGGTTGGCATAGCTGGCATGGGAAAACAATCATTGTTTTGCCTGGATGTGTGATTTTACTTTAAATGCAAATTTCTTAATGAAAACATTAAAATTGTTAGATTCTTTAAATGCACATTGCTTTGGCGCACAAAAAACTTTAATGATTGACTCATATTTAGCTATAACAACTTTGGGTTAGGCTAAAATCAACCAAATCCCAAAAGAGAAGAAAGACATTTTCTGGCACACCTACATTTCAAACTGTGTTGTT